>UESW01003873.1:89956-165069 GCA_900491605.1 Calamus simplicifolius | reverse complement strand
AAAAATATTTAAAAATAAAATTATTGATATTGTGATGAATACAATGGGCGTATTCATTTCTCACAAATGGGAAGTTTCTCTTGCCATGAGGCTGAGGAGGGATTGCACATTGTATTTTTGTAATCATGTATGTTTTCAAATTCTTTTCATTATGAATATTATCTTTTTATTTAAAAAAAAATTATATGTATTATTGTGATGCCTGATTCTTAGGAGTGTCTTCTTTGCATACTTGAAAATTTTCTCTTACTATACCGTACAAGGGGTTTGAGCAACACATCTATGACTAAGCTTTTTTTTTTTATCAAGTTCCTTCACATTCGTAGGAATTATCTATGGTACAAGAAATAAAAATAATTAAAAAAATATGATTATTTATAATTTAAATATTAATTTAATCTTAAATAAAGCAGAATAGAAAAATAGATTCATGTAGCTAATCCCATGTAGTTGAAAAAAAGGCTTAGATGAGTTGAGTATGTATGGTACAAAAAAGCTATTGAATGCTAAATAGCCAAGTCAACATAATTATGCAAGGAACTCAACTCCCTTATATTTTTTTAAAAAAATTTTCTTAGCCATTTTCTTGTAAAATATTTTATAAAAAAATAAATTTTATTAAGTTTGATTGAAAAAAAAAATTGTATGAAAAAATAATTATAAAAATTTTTTTTTCATATTTTTTGTATGAAAAATAATAATTTATTATGATATCTCGGTATAAAGATGGATGAAAGTTCATAGACCTATAAAAATATAAAAATAGTCATGATCTTTTATGCCCAAATCCTTTTCAATGAAGCAAAAAAAGATTTAAAAATAAATATTATATTTTTGCACATAGTTTTCTTTCTTCCAGCCGAATGTAAACAAATGTTGTAGCCAAAAAAATTTTCTATCCCTTATTTTTTTCAACCAAACAATCTCTGAGGCATTTTTGCGCCTCAAAGTATTTATTTTGACAAAAAAAATATATTAATAAATAACTAAGAATAGAATAGATCACAATAATATTTTTTTTAAACAAAAAATAAATAGTTATCGAATTTCTAATTTTTTTCTAAATAGTTTCTACACCCAATCATTTTTGCGCTCAGCCAAGCTCACCATGCTCAGCTCTGCCGCCATACTCCCATCCCAATGGGTGTTGTGTCCTCTCATCAGAAGCTCTTAAGAAAAGAATAATATCTTGGCAAGGGACGGATGGTAGCCGGAATTTCGTGGTGGGATCCATCTAGCGGGTTCGAACTGCTGCTGTGTTTGGCGGGCAAGCCGTCGTCCCGGGCATGGAGCTCCTCGTCCTCCTCCCGACCGCCGGCCCACTCCCCCTAACCCCTCCTCTCGCCCGCCTCCCGGCGAACCCCCTCATCTCCCCGCAAAGGCGACCAACCCCTTCCCTCGCCTCGCAACCAAGCCTCGCAGGGCCGTCCCCGTCCGCGCCTCATCCTCGCCGTCGTCGTCGTCGCTTTCGTCGTCGACGGCCGCGACGTTAACGCCTTCTCCTCCCTCCGCCTCTCCCTCTACTCGGTGGGTGGTTGTGATGGAGAAGCCTTCGAACGCCGCGCCCTCGAAATCAGAGGTTATTGACTACTATGTGGGAACCCTAGCTAGGGTTTTAGGAAGGTAAGCATTACATTTTACTTCCTCTCTCGTCATCTTCCTTATTCTTGGAACACCTTTGGTTTCCTTGTTTAAATCTGTTTATCTTTTGGTGTTTTAAGCAGTGAGAAGGAGGCTCAGATGTGCATCTATGACGCTTCATGTCAGAATCAATTTGGCTTCTGCTGTGACGTTGATGAGGAGTTGGCTCGTCAGCTCGCCAGTGAGTTCCAAGATGAATTGCTGTTTTTGATGGGTTTTTTATTTTTTATTTTCTCTCTCTCTCTCTCTCTCGGTACCAGTGGAATACCAATCGATATTCTTCTTTACTTATGGATGAGAGGATGCTTTTGCTTCCATATCGACGTTCCAGTCTTGCTTCTTATATTGCTGATTAGAGTTAGCCGAAGCAATTTGTACCGTTGTTCTCGTGTTACTAAGGTGTTCTGGGGTCCTTGAATTTCCCTCTCTTATGGTTTCCACCATGCCAATTGCCTTGAAGACCATCAGATATAGGAACCACCACCAATGGCAAAGTTTGTGACATAACAAACTATCAGATTTGCTGGATGTAAGATTTATTGAAGTTTGGAAATAGCACGATCTGGACTCGGAGCACAATGTGTATTCTGCTGGATGCTTAAGATACTATCCAAAATTTGTGACATTGATTCAAGCCAATTAAAATCTTGGAACTCTCAAAACAGTAACTCTGAAGTGTTTTTAGTAATTTCTAGTCAGTCATTATCTGATGAGTGTTGCGCTCTTTTGTTGCAGGACTGCCAGGGGTATTATCTGTGAGGCCCGACAGGGATGAATTAGCTGGAAAGAAGGATTACAGCTATTCAAACATCTCATTAACTGACCAGCTCAGGGCTGATGGCTGTGCTTCTAGATTTTCTCCATCGGCGCAAAATAATGAGTACTGGCTAATTCAAATGGAGAAGCCTGGTGTTGAAGTTGTAACAAAGGCACAAATGGTGGACTATTATGTTCAGACTCTAACCAAAGTTTTGAGGAAGTGAGTAGTGCTCTTCCATGTCATTTCTGGCTTTTACTTCTCTTTAATGTTCTTTTGAAGGTTCATTAGTGAATTTTTGCAGTGAGAAGGATGCACAAGTGTGCATATATGACATCTCTTGGGAGAAGGATTTTGGCTTTGTTGCCAAATTGATGAAATGTGCACAGGAACTAGCTGGTGAGTATATGCACAAGCATACATTTAGATGTCCCTCCATTTTTGCAGTCTAAGGGAATTTAATTGCATTCCAGATGTTCCGGGGGTTTTATCCGTGCAGCCTGATAAGAATTTTGGGTCAGTTAACAAAGATTACAAAGGTGACTCATATTCATAGTTGGGCTATATGTTATTTACGTCCGGTATTTTTTATGTTTATTGCAATACTTTCATGCATTTTGCTGCCCATCTCCTACTGTATGTTAAGCTATATGCTGTCTTTATTTAAAATATAGATTCTTGAATGAGCCATTACATGCCAATAAGACTTTTAGAAAAGCTTTATGTTAATTTGTGCACAAGCTCAGACCATGAAGAAATTAAGAAGTACCATAACGTATATTTGGACATATATCCATAATGATAGAACAAAATTTTGCAGGATAAGTTATAGGGGCTCAAATGATATAATTCTTCAATGGTTTATAATTCTTGTATTCAAAAAAGGAACATAATTTTTCAAAGTTGTAGGAAAGTCTGGGTGTGTTTGGATTAACTGTTGGCTAATAGCTATCTCATATAGCTTTTGCCCAACTGTCACTTAAAGGTAGTCTAACAGCCAATCCAAACAGTACATCAATTGGTAAAAAGCTATTCAAAATTATAATTAAAAGTTTTACAGAAGCAAACAAAAGTTTGCAATTTCTGATCAGAATATGAAAATTGATAGTTTATTAAACTGCTGAACTTATGATGGGCTAGCCACATGGCAATTACAGCTCATTGTGTGTATGAATGAATGTATTTTGTCCCTTATAGAACACTACAGAAATATAAAGTCTGTAATGCTGCTTCCTTCTTGTTTAGACATTCTGTACAAAACTTTGGTCAAAATAAATTTGGAAGAAACTTTTAGGCATATGTTTCCTTTCTCCAAGTTGCACTTATGGGATAACAGCATGAACCCTAGTGAAATTGATGTTGGTTTTATGACTTCATGATAACAAGTCACTGATCTTGCTACCATTGATTATGGTAGTGATACATACCTGTTTCGAGGGCAGATTCTATTGTGGTCTACCATGAAAAGAGTCTAGGGTTGATGCACAAAGACAAGGTATAACACCAATGAGTTTTGCAGGCCTTTCTACAAATACTTTGTAAACATACATGCTATCTGATGCAAACCTAAAATATTTGTCATGGATGGACAATACTACAAGAATATCAATGGGTTGTACATGATTTGCTAGAGCATTGTAGTACATCTTTTTCTCTTTGACTTTGAATGATGATCAGGGTTGCTTCTAAGAGAGAGAGAGAGTGAAAGAAAGATTCCTGTCTTTTAGTATGTCTTACAATATTTAGCATATTTTCATGTTTCATTGTAGCATGGCATGTTTAATTTTCAGGTGAATGAATCGTGACAATAATTTCACATTTAGTTACAGGTGATGATTGCAGGAAACAGACTTAAATTCACATTTAACTTCATATATTATGCGTGTGCACATGAATATTTGCACATGAGTATGTAAACCGCCTTGATAATAGACTCTGAAATCATGATGCAGGTGATGATAAATCGAAGGAACTGCTTGATTCATCAGGAACAAATAAGATGCCTGATGTGAAAACCAAAAGACTTTTTGTGACTGGTAAGATAACTTCTTTATTGTTCCTAGTTCTCCCCCTGCCATGCTTTCAATAATCATCTTTAAAAATTGTTTTTTCATTTTTCCTGGTAAGAATTATTCATACAGAAATTTAATTCCCGACAATAACCATGATGTTCCGGATTTTAGCTTACCAGTCAGTTGAAAGCTAGAACATGGACAATTTATGTATAAGAAATGTGATCAATGCTAGACACAGCTTTCTCTTGTTTGCTCCTTATCTGTAGCCTTAATTCCCCTCATGATCATTAAAATTTTGAAGTTTTGGTTCAAATTTCAGACTATTATATTCTTAAATCAAGAAGCCTTATCCAATTCATATGGGTTTGCCTGCTAGGAGTTGCATCCATCTTTTTGAGCTGCCCAACAATAAATCATGGTCTTGGATCTGTTAGAGGCCTGTGCGGTCAACCTCTTCTGTTTCTTTTCCTTGCTCCACTTTGAACGAAATGGAGCAGATGGCTGTCAGTTCTCTCCATTAATTTTGTGTCCTCTGCTCCTAGCTTCTAAAATTCATTTTAAGGCTCAAATATAAGCTATAAGCCAAATTAGAAGAAATTCTTAATCTTAAAAAATAGTCCGATATTGCAATGCAATGACATTTATCTACTTTCTTTTTATTGTATTAGCTTCTTGAGCAGCTTTTTTTTACTTATCTGGATTCTTTATTTGAAGAGTAGCATTCTTTTCTGAAAATTATATTCAAGGGATGCAACTTAGTTCTAACTTCTAAATACATGATACTGCATCTAAACTTACTGTTACTTACAAAAATTCTTACAGATTTAGTCTATATAAAAATCCATTCTATCTTTGAAAATTGGAGCATTTATTTTGTCTCCGAAATAGCATCAAATAGGAACCAAGATGTTATGCCTTTTTGCAGGATTGCCATGGGAATCATTGAAAGCTTCATGATAATGTTGGCTTGTCATTGAGCTCAATACTACATTAAGTTAATTGGTAAGGATGCAGTACCACATTGGTATGTTTTGCTCATGCTAATGTGGACCTCATGGGCTATGGAATTGAGGGTGTTGTGCCTTGTCTCTTCATTGTCATTATCCTCCCACCTTGCTAGTCTCTTCTTAGTTTTTGGTTTTTGACTTTCCAAGGGTCCTTAACTCTATTCCTCATTGAAGACCTCCCCAAAGCATCGATCTTGGAGCTTATTGGCTCTCTATTGATATTGTTGTTTGCCATTTTCATTCATGTTGAGAACACACTGCTCCTTGGGAGGTTTGGAGGTATATGTAACAACTCCTTTAATCTTCTCTCAATCTTTTCTCTCTTTGCACTCACCTTCTGTTTCTATCTATCCCATTGCTGCTACTTTATTTGATTGTAGCCTTGGAATCTCCATGTTTGAGCAGTGTTTCATTATCAAGCAGGTATATTGAAAATTTGAAGAATTTGGAAACCGGTCTTTTTGGTGGTTTATTCATGGATGGGGTGGTGATCAATGTATTAGAGATGAGATGTTTAGGGAGCCAACTTGAGTAGGGGGATCTAAGTTGTCACTTTGGAAAGATGATTATCATGTACTGGCAGAGTAAAGATCCTCTAGATGGATCCATAGGAGTGTTCTCTCTAACAATACCTTGATTTAATTTTGCCAACCTGGCTGGCAAACCAGTCAGCAACCTTATTTAATTTTCCTTATGAATTTGTAAGTCTTGAGAAGCTCTCATCTCCTATTGAATGTCCTTCACTGGAAGCCTTTTGGACCAAAGGACAATTTACCAAAGTTCACTGACAATTTGGACCAGCCTCTGCTTGCACCTTCTATAACCATAGTCCAACCGTGTAGGCAAGAAAAGTGCTGGCTCATTGGTTGTGCCTTGATAACTGGCTGATTAAATTCCCTTTGTTATATTCATTTCCTAAGAGCAAGGACATGATGTATCATGGCTGAATGTTTATTAAAAGCAACAGTTATCACCCACCTGTTTTGCTTGTTATGTCTAGTCCACTTGGTGGTTTACTAATGGTACTGTGATATGCCTCGGAAATCTAGAGTTACATTATTCCTTTACATTTTGGCCGACCAAAACTCAACGTTTCACATCATTTCTTTCATTTCATTTAGACATTAGGCACTTGACCTGTCTCATTTAAATGCTGTAAGATGGTTGCCAAATTATTTGTTGCAGGACTTTCATTCTATACTTCTGAGAAAACCTTGCGTGCAGCATTCGAAGGCTTTGGTGAGCTTATTGAAGGTAAAGTAGTGAACCTCTTCATTCATCATCTAACTGGCGCAACATTGTTGATGCTCCAATTGCCTTGCAACAGTTAAGATTATCATGGACAAGATATCAAAAAGGTCCAAGGGTTATGCCTTCATAGAATACACTACTGAGGAAGCTGCAAGTGCTGCTCTGAAAGAGATGAATGGGAAGGTATGACCAGTCCAGTCGCTTGTTGTACCAATACCCAAGCATATTTCAAAGATTATGATCCATCCAGTTCTGATGCTTGCAGATCATCAATGGCTGGATGATAGTTGTTGATGTTGCCAAAACCAATCCACCAAAATACAGCAGGGACCGCCAGAGGCCACCAAGTTCATCAGCTTGGTCAAATTAAATGATACCGAACGCAAGTTGACAACCAGAGATCAATGAAAGGCATGGGTGAATGTTTAGTTGCCTGGTCCGAAATCTTAGTTTTGTCGGTTGCCTACCCAATGGAGTTTTAGGGAGTGTGGGTGCCCCGTTGCACCGATCATTCCTCACTTTTTAGCAACCTATTAGGTGCCTTATTCGGTAGCGAGCCTTCTCTAGCATCAGTAGATGGCAGGTGATATCATTTTGGTTTAGAGAAAGGTCAATTTTATGGGACGAACTTTGGTCAAATGACTCTTTTTAAATCTTAAGTCATTTATTCATTTGGACATATCACTATCTTGTGTTGGAAATTTTTACGCAGAGTCTTGACAAATTAAACTACAAATAATGGTGTAAACTAGCTCAATTAAGCTTGAGTTCGACCAAGTAAGGCTTGAAATTAATTTTGGCATCAAAGTTTAATATCAAGCTTAATTTATTGTTACTTGGTTGGGCTTAACTTCAGATCATGGCAAACGTTAGTTTGCTTGGATCAATTTGTCAACCTTATGAGCTGTGAAACAAATCTGGTTTGTATTTAGCTTGTTTGAAGTGCTTGAATCAAATAAAGTTCAAGCTTTAGTTGAAGTTCATGATTTTACTTATTTAAACAATTAACTAAACAAAACCTTGGTGAGAGCACTAGTAATCCTGTAATGAGCCAAAACAAATCAAGCTTGTATCAAGCATGTTTCAAGAGCTTAAATCATATAAAAGTTAGTGCTTGCATTAAAGTTCATAATGAATTAACCAATTTAAACAATAAACTAAATGAAACCTTAATCTCATCAAGTGCTCTGAAATTTTAGTGGTTGGATCCATTCTAAATATTCATTGCATATGTACTTGTCCGTCTATTATAGATGTACATGTATGTGTATTAAATAAGATATACCCAATTCAAACGTTATAAGAAATAGAGCTACGTTTTTTCTGAAGCTTGTCTTGAAATTAATTTTGACCCTAAGTGCCAATGTCCATTTGTAGCTCTAGCAATTGCAAACTGCGTCTGACTAAGCGCTGATGCCAAATATGACCTGCATTGAGAGATGCCTAATATTGGTTGTCTCATGTAACTCATCTGATGGTACAAAAACCAAATAAGATCACTGAAGCTAAGATAATTATTAATAACTATATTTGACATACCGTTCTAATTCTACAAATCACAAAAATGGCGATTTTGTAACACACAAAAAATAATTTTAGAGGCCTGTTTTTGGGTTTAAAAGTTCTATGGCACAAAATATAGAGGATTTTGATCATGGTCAAACAGAACCAAGACAGGTTAAACGTGGTCAAATTACTAGCTAGTTTGGGTTGTTCAAAAGATTTATAAAAGCTCAAATTGATATAAAGTTTGCCAAAGCCTAATAAATCCTAGGAGATGTGCAGGGTGTTGGGAATAATGTTTGAGAGTGGTTAATCAGTATGCAAATAAAATCAATTTTGAGACTTCACTGATGGAATTGATGATATTTTGGGCCTGGAAGGGTAATTGGTCCTGAGAAATGTGTTTTGGATAAATGAGGGAAATCCCTGACGTTTTGGATGAATGAGAACAAGCAAAGGAACAAAGAAAAAATCTTTTTACATCGCGCGGTGCAAAAACATGTGCACCGTGCATAGTAATTGATTGCACACGTGTAACCTGCGATGCAAAAAGAACAAGAATGCTCTTGATGTATTCACAGCCATGCACGTGCTACCAGTCATCTTGTATGGTGTACGAGTTCTGCACCATGTGTGGTACGCAAAGACTTTTCCTAGGAACAAAATGTGTTTTAGAGTAGGAGCGAACATGAGCAGTATGGTTTGGCTTAAGAGTTAAAGGGTCAACTCAAAATTGACTCAAGGGTCAACTCAAAATTGACTCAATCTCAATTGGTTCTATATTCATTCAACCCGAAACTGCACCGAATAAAATTGAAATTAAACAAAGCCAACCCTACAGATTATCTGGATGGTTTGAGTTGGTCCATGGTTACCCAAAAATTTAAAATATAATATCATAATACATTGAATTTATTCAAGAGAATTAATATAGAACAACTAGTAGACAGTATAATAAAAAACAATAGTGTAATAAAAGAAATCCAGAAGTTAAAACTATATGGTAGTCGGGAATGTAACATATCACCACAAGAAGGAAATCCATTATTCTATCTACTAAAATAAAAGAACATAAACTATGAACCTCCAATACAGTGAACAATGAGTTTATGTGTACCATATTATAAATTTTATAGACGTAACATAATATGATGTAAATCAAGGTCCAATCATATGATGTTAAGATGCCAAAATAGGTTTTAGATAAAAGAACCTCAAAAACCTAAATATTAGGTTTTATGAATCCTTTGTTAAAAGTTCTTGATAAAATGCAAACTCATCTAGCAAGAACGTAACTCCCACTTCATTGCCTCATTCTCCACCATCCTTTTCTGACAACAGGTGAGCAAAATATATCAGAATCATTTCCATACTGTAATACATTAGTATTTGGCTACAAATTTTAGCATTTGACTTATATTTGTGCCCAGATATCCAGAATTGGTTTTAGGCACAATATCTTTTCTCTCTCTCATAAAGTCCAAATATTTTACAGGAGATAGTGACAAATTTTCGAATTTATTTTTCTTTTATGCAACATCTGGCAGCATAGCATTTTCATTTTGCAGACATTCTGTGACAACAACTATGTAACTCACTTGAGAATCCACCACTTAATGTATTAGAAATACTAAACAGTTCCAACAGTACAAGACAAGAATTATAATCTAAAGCAGTTCTAAAGATGCAGGACAGTCTTACGATCAACAATATCCAGATCTATCCTCTCAACCAAGTATTCCGATAGGATGAGTTATCACGCAGAGAAGCATCATGTGCCTTGTACTCCATCAGGTAGCTATGGGGTAACTTCAAGTGCCGCTTAATCGAGTCCCTTAATGTCATCACAGCCTAGTAATATCAAAACCAATGGTGTCAGCATTTAAAAGTTTGATTAACCATCAGATGGATAATGTGGTTTAGATGAGAAATATTAAACCTGGTGGTCTGATGCATTACGATTCCATACACTCAAGATGTCCTCATTAAAGCGAATGCTTAGCACAGCACCACAACGTCATCTCCATGATCAAGTTGGTCACCAACTAATGCCAGCACCTATAAACAGTACCACTTAAAAAAACTAAGGTAAATATCCAACACTGTTGTCAAAGAAACTGTCCAATTAATTGACATCATTACAGCACTATGCTATTCTCCAGAGACAAACAGAGCATTAAGCGAAAATTAAGCAATATACAAGGTTGATAATTCAGAAATAACAAGCATGAAAAATTAACAAAATGAAAAACCAAATTAGCAGAAAGCACAATATCCTTTCTGCACAATGTGATACTGAAGTTTCATAGCTTATTAAGGTTTATAGTGCCAAATTTCTGATACAAATTCTTCTTCAGGCTGGCTGACAACATGCAGAAAAAATATCTGGTATTGTTTGTTTACTATCTCAGATGTCTTCAAGACCCAATCTGATCTTCTTCTTCTTCTTCTTCTTCTTCTTCTTCTTCTTTTTTTTTTTTTTTTTTTTTTTTTTTGATCCTGGGAAAGGCTAAGTCCCAGCATGCCTGTGACTTTCATTCAGAAAGATCAATGGAAAGGATGACTACAAGATTTGGGGATTTGATCTCCAAAACAGAGCTCTGTAGGAGATCAGTTGGGAATAATTTGCTGCAGAACAAAGCACCAGCCTACTAGAAGGAAGCCTGCAGCAAGCAGTCCATGAAAAAGTCTGAAGTGTTGGATGGTTTGGATCTCAAAACAGATCAACAGATCTGCCAAATCTGGTAGAATGGCTTGTTGGTGCAGAGAGAAATACAACAGAACAAGGAAAAGGGAAGGCAGAAAAGAAAGATAGAGAGGAACGTATAGGAAGAAGATAAAGAAAGAGAACGGCTTCTGTCTCACATAGAAGCAAAACCACTTGCAAGACATACTCATGGAGAGAGAACTAGCAAGCTCCATTAGCACATTCATAACCAAGAATAATAAATGCATGCTCTTCAGAAGGGCCTGCAACCCTAAGAATCCATCTATAAAAATAAAGTAGCAAAATAAATTAAAATCCAATGATTCAAAGTAAAAGAACTTAAGCTATTAAATAAAGGCTGAGATTATAATATCTCGATGATAATCTAACAGTGTAAATTAATTCACCCACAAACTATTAAAAGAAGAAAAAACACATGAAAACTAATAAGATCTGCAATGAATTTGATCCTATGAAAAAATCTCCAGCACAACTGAAAACCAGAAGCAAACTGGCAATATCAAATGCGATCAAATCACAGGAGTTGTGAACAAAAGCAGGATGATCTGTCCTTGTGCATAAACTTGAAATCCACCATCCAGACATCTAGCAGTAGTTTACATTACAACGACATATCATGATACTCAATCCTTGTACCTTCAAATAGAGGAATCAATACCCTTGTGATCCACAGTTTGTCAATCATTACCATGCAACCATGTTAGTTCATAGGGATGATTGTTTAGTTTGATCTTGTGTTAAGCTTTTTCCACCACTTCCATTGAAACAAAATCCTCAATGCTTCCTCAACGCTTTAGTTTGATCTTGTGTTTAGTTTGTGTTCAGCTCTAAAGACACTGCACATTAAATCTAGGCAACCAACATCCTTGCAGCCACTATAGTGTTTCTTGATAAGAAGAAACTTTACATCCTCAAAAGTATAAAGTGGAGCAGGTTGTCGTTCAGATGGGTTGTTCCCTTGTTTCCTGTTGTTCTTGCCACATTGATAACACTTACTCAATTCTCCTAATGCACTAGAGTATCATGACTAACTTAATCAACCTTAAAAGTTGGGAAACTTTTGGATGGAACATCATAAAATTATGCTGCCAAAGTTTATTATTCTTGCAAGTGAATTGGTTGGTAAGCTGATCAAATGGTAAAATTTTAAAATGTGACTTACTTGGCTTGCTAGGTAAACATGCTGTTGTTTTACATCATGTTTCAGTGCAACGAATGGGACTGATTCATAAATCAGCACTAAATGTTGCTAATTGGCCATTGACTTACTACATCATATTTGGTAGTCATCTTTCAGCATTTAAAGTAGCATCTTTTCTTTATGATTTCTCCTTATATTTGTTAGTTTCTCAAAGTAATTGTACCTGCACTGTTTTGATCTTTGTCTGATCACCTAGCACCTAGGCACTAAGCTCCACCTTGATCACCTGCCTACTGCTTAAAGTCCTTAAAACATCACAAATAGATGATGTATGACTTGTCATGCACCTGCATCATTTCTGTGAGGAAGTAAATGGAGTTCAAAAATGTCAGAATGCTCTCAACCAGCTGAAAACTCAACAGTACTGCCCATACAACTGGAAGACATTCTTAGAGGGTTTTAATTCTAAAACTTCGATTTCCCTATTCAGCATTATAGACTGGATAATGTATGAGTTGTTGCACATCTATATTATTTTTCTGCAAGTAAATCGTGTTCACATGTCAAAAAGGCTTTTAACAAGCTAGAAAACAGGAGTACACTACTTGTCCCACAGCTGCATGGCATTTATAAGGGATAGTCAAATGTATAATTTCCATTCCCCCATGTTCAACAATATGGACAAAGCTTACAAAGACAATCAAAAGCCAGACAAAATTAAGAAAAACAAAAATTGGACGTAAGAAAAAGTTCTACAAAAATGTAAACGGAGAGGTGTTGACCAATATAAAGGAGAAATAACAAGTGACTTCCTTTGCTTACCAAGTCTTCCCAGAATCGGCCTGAAACAGCCTTTTTGAACCGTATTATCCACTTCCCACCATTGCAATTGGCAGCATCCTGCATAATATCACACGGTATATTTCACTTGTCCTACCTGAAGATCTACAGTGGATTTTTATTTTCTTCTTTGCTTTTCTTGAATGGAATAAATAAGAACAGATTCCTGCTAGCATAAGCATAGTAGAAAGAATTACCTCCCACAAAGGTCGAATACCCTTTGAAAAGATGCAGATCTGTTGGACTTGGTAGAGATGAAGGGCGTGCCAGATGACAATAGCAAACCCAAAAACCTTCAACCTATAGGTATATCACATTTATATGACATCATGCCAAAGTTCGAGCATTGGCATTACCAAAGAAGAAATGATAACTAATTCAAAGAAACGAAACAAAGTAGCATACCGTACTGAACTCGGCAATTTTCTTGATGTTGTCCTCATATGATGTCTGTGTCCGTATTCCAGCTGTTCGGCGTGTATACCAGAACACAAACTTGTGCTGAAGATGCAAAAAAATAGCAGTGAGTAGTCGAATGTGAAAACTCACATAACATTGTCATAGTAAATCAGCATACATACATTCATACATTCAAATATATATATATATATATATAGCTTTTGAAATCACAATACAGTTAATTTGTCAAATGAAACCATGTTAATAATTCAGAACTGGAAGCTTTTGCATAATTGTAATGATGAATGTTAAGCAAAAAAATTGAGGCTAGATTTCGTACGTGTAGCCAAATTCGCTAACTACCCACATCCCAATTTAAAGGAATGTATCTCCCATCCAAAATCGATCCATCAAAGGACGGCAACTAGCCATAACAATTAATTTTTGAAGAGGGGAAAAAATAGCGCACTCTTAAATCTTTATAGTTTAAGATCGTCTGGATAAACAATTGAACCATAAATTTACCTTAACGTAAGGTAGTCAAAGACGGGATATGACATCTATGACATCTAGAAGGAAAAGCTCTGTCCTGTCCCCTAACATACGAATTCTTCAGGTTGAGAATGACCTCCAATTTAAGGGTTGTTTTTCTTTCATATTTCACAGTTGGCAAATGTGACATAAGAGAGAATCATCTCACATTTAAACCTAGTAATGCTTATCAGTAGGAGGCTAATTTGTTTAGCAAAACAACCAGTAGAAGGAGAAGAATAAGGGGAAATTGAGAACGAATGCAAGGTTTCTAATGAAGACATCATCTAAAACGAAGACACGAAGGTCAATTTGCTTCTTTCTGAATCAAATCCCCGTCTAGGGCAAAGGAAGCTGGAAGATCAAAGAAGGAAACGCGACAATTATCAGAGAGAGAACAAGACCTTTAAGGGATGGAGGCCCGCTTTGAGCTCTCGAGCTTGGCGCTCCCGCTCTTCTACGTCTCCCTCGGCGGCATCGGCGGCGGCGGCGGGGCAGCGGCGGGCGGAGGGGGCGGCAGGACCCTTGCTCTCGACGTCCTTCTTGTCCGCAGAGTCCATCGTCCCTTCCTCACCCAATCTGGTCTAAAAAAGGGACCGAACAGCGCAACGAACGACCGCGGACACGATTGGCAGGACGCCGAGAGGGTTCTCGCCGGGACGAAGGACGAAGTCGGACGGGGTGCGCGCGTTGAGCACATGAGATGCACGTGACTTTATCCACGGTCGGCGCACCTGGCAATATTACCATTTTTATTTAAAAAATCTAAACGGTATATTTTAATAAAAAAATTTTTAATTTATTATGGTTCACTCAAGCCTAACTCTTGACCATCAATATATGCAACGTAGCTTATCTGCAATTTTTTAGGTATGAAAGAAGCAGTTGGAGTCTATCTCTCTAGCCCTCCCTCCTGCATCGGCCTTACGTTGTCAAAAAGTTGAAGAAAAATATACTCCAACCGCATCTCTAAATTTCATGATGCATTAGATAGTCTAATAGCTATTGATGATGTCAAGTCACCTTTCTCAAACGTCAGGAAAGACGGACGTCCTTCTCCTCGAAGTCCTGCAAGAAAAGTTTCCCGGAGACCGATGGCGCCGATGGGGACCCTCCGACGATCAAGTTAGTCACTTGGGCTCAGACAAAAAACCGCTCCAGCGAAGAAGAGCTGAGGCGGTTAGGGTTTTTGCTGGGAGGAAGAAAGCTCAGAAAAACCAGAGTTCAGTCCCTACTTACAACGTGAGTACGTGCCTTTATACCTGTCCGAAAACCCTGGCTTGCAACTCTGGGAATCACTATCGTACCATCGCGGCGTGTGGTTTCATACGTGTCCGGTAGCTGTGAAGGCGTTCAGTGCACGCCGCCGGTTGATAGGACCGGGCACCATTGCCAGTGGTAGCGGATCGTACGCCGTAGCGAGGCATGGTGATGCACAGGGACATGCAACGCGCAAACCCCGTTATGAGGCATGGCCCTCCGTAGCGGGGCGCAATCACGGGAGTACCGAATCGTACGCTATGGCGAGGCATGGCCATGCACAGGGGCATGCAACGCGCCAAACTCCGTTATGAGGCATGGCCCTCCGTAACTGGGCGCAATCACGGAGTACCGAATCGTACGCCGTGGCGAAGCATGGCCATGCGCTGAAAATCATGTGTGAGCACCGTGCAACCGGGTAGTTGTCGTTTTCCTTGGCAGTTAAGTTGCATGCTGATTGCTGATGACTCCCCACCCTGGAGCCGGAGGGGTCCCAGGGGTGGGAGAACGCTGGCGCACCCCGAGGTCGGTGAGGGTCACGGGATAAGAAAATGCCAACACACCCCGACCCCGAGAGGGTCCGGGGTTAAGGACTGATGGCCCCCCCCAACGACCCCGAGGGGATCCCGGGGGTGGGGGAATGCTGATGCGCCCCGACCCGAGAGGGTCCCGGGGTCAAGGACTGATGGCCCCACCCAGTGACCCCGGGGTCCCGGGGGTAGGAAAATGCTGAGCGCCCCGACCCTGAGGGGTCCCGGGGTCAAGGACTGATGGCCCCCAGCGACCCCCGAGGGGGTCCCGGGTGGGAAATGCTGATGCGCCCCGAGAGGGTCCCGGGGTCAAGGACTGATGGCCCCACCCAGCGACCCGAGGGGGTCCCGGGGTGGGAAAATGCTGATGCGCCCCGACTCCGAGAGGGTCCCGGGTCAAGGACTGATGACCCCACCCAGCGACCCCGAGGGGGTCCCGGGGGTGGAAAAATGCTGATGCGCCCGACCCCGAGAGGGTCCCGGGGTCAAGGACTGATGGCCCCACCCAGCGACCCTGAGGGGGTCCGGGGGTGGGGGAATGCTGATGCGCCCCGACCCCGAGGGGGTCCCGGGGTCAATGACTGATGGCCCCATCCAGCGACCTCGAGGGGGTCCCGGGGGTGGGGGAATGCTGATGCGCCCCGACCCCGAGGGGGTCCCGGGGTCAAGGACTGACGGCCCCACCCAGTGACCCCGAGGGGGTCCCGGGGGTGGGGGAATGCTGATGCACCCCGACCCCGAGAGGGTCCCGGGGTCAAGGACTGATGGCCCCACCCAGCGACCCCGAGGGGGTCCCGGGGGTGGGGGAATGCTGATGCACCCCGACCCCGAGAGGGTCCCGGGGTCAAGGACTGATGGCCCCACCCAACGACCCCGAGGGGGTCCCGGGGGTGGGGGAATGCTGATGCACCCCGACCCCGAGAGGGTCCCGGGGTCAAGAGCTGATGGCCCCACCCCGCGACCCCGAGGGGGTCCCGGGGGTGGGGGAATGCTGATGCACCCCGACCCCGAGAGGGTCCCGGGGTCAAGGACTGATGGCCCCACCCAGCGACCCCGAGGGGGTCCCGGGGGTGGGGGAATGCTGATGCACCCCGACCCCGAGAGGGTCCCGGGGTCAAGGACTGATGGCCCCACCCAGCGACCCCGAGGGGGTCCCGGGGGTGGGGGAATGCTGATGCACCCCGACCCCGAGAGGGTCCCGGGGTCAAGGACTGATGGCCCCACCCAGCGACCCCGAGGGGGTCCCGGGGGTGGGGGAATGCTGATGCACCCCGACCCCGAGAGGGTCCCGGGGTCAAGGACTGATGGCCCCACCCAGCGACCCCGAGGGGGTCCCGGGGGTGGGGGAATGCTGATGCACCCCGACCCCGAGAGGGTCCCGGGGTCAAGGACTGATGGCCCCACCCAGCGACCCCGAGGGGGTCCCGGGGGTGGGGGAATGCTGATGCACCCCGACCCCGAGAGGGTCCCGGGGTCAAGGACTGATGGCCCCACCCAGCGACCCCGAGGGGGTCCCGGGGGTGGGGGAATGCTGATGCACCCCGACCCCGAGAGGGTCCCGGGGTCAAGGACTGATGGCCCCACCCAGCGACCCCGAGGGGGTCCCGGGGGTGGGGGAATGCTGATGCACCCCGACCCCGAGAGGGTCCCGGGGTCAAGGACTGATGGCCCCACCCAGCGACCCCGAGGGGGTCCCGGGGGTGGGGGAATGCTGATGCACCCCGACCCCGAGAGGGTCCCGGGGTCAAGGACTGATGGCCCCACCCAGCGACCCCGAGGGGGTCCCGGGGGTGGGGGAATGCTGATGCACCCCGACCCCGAGAGGGTCCCGGGGTCAAGGACTGATGGCCCCACCCAGCGACCCCGAGGGGGTCCCGGGGGTGGGGGAATGCTGATGCACCCCGACCCCGAGAGGGTCCCGGGGTCAAGGACTGATGGCCCCACCCAGCGACCCCGAGGGGGTCCCGGGGGTGGGGGAATGCTGATGCACCCCGACCCCGAGAGGGTCCCGGGGTCAAGGACTGATGGCCCCACCCAGCGACCCCGAGGGGGTCCCGGGGGTGGGGGAATGCTGATGCACCCCGACCCCGAGAGGGTCCCGGGGTCAAGGACTGATGGCCCCACCCAGCGACCCCGAGGGGGTCCCGGGGGTGGGGGAATGCTGATGCACCCCGACCCCGAGAGGGTCCCGGGGTCAAGGACTGATGGCCCCACCCAGCGACCCCGAGGGGGTCCCGGGGGTGGGGGAATGCTGATGCACCCCGACCCCGAGAGGGTCCCGGGGTCAAGGACTGATGGCCCCACCCAGCGACCCCGAGGGGGTCCCGGGGGTGGGGGAATGCTGATGCACCCCGACCCCGAGAGGGTCCCGGGGTCAAGGACTGATGGCCCCACCCAGCGACCCCGAGGGGGTCCCGGGGGTGGGGGAATGCTGATGCACCCCGACCCCGAGAGGGTCCCGGGGTCAAGGACTGATGGCCCCACCCAGCGACCCCGAGGGGGTCCCGGGGGTGGGGGAATGCTGATGCACCCCGACCCCGAGAGGGTCCCGGGGTCAAGGACTGATGGCCCCACCCAGCGACCCCAAGGGGGTCCCGGGGGTGGGGGAATGCTGACGCACCCCAACCCCAAGGGGGTCCCGGGGTCAATAGCCACCGTTACCGTTTATTTTGACGATGTGGGATCAGTCATATCATATGCCCCCTCGCCCCTGAGGCGAAGCGGGCCCACCGCTGAGGCTCAAGGGGCGTACTCCAAGTGGTTGATCCTCGTCCTTGTCTTTTATGCTGACAGTGCGGGGAATGTAAGGAGGCAGCCGTCCGTACCCTGCCTGCCGCGATCGCCCTCAAAAGCGAGGACTGGCCCTTCAGGGCTTGCGCGAAAAGCCGCACCATCATTTCCTTTCATTACGGCGACGTCAGCGGGGTTCCACTACTGGCTGGGGGCGTGCCGCACCATGCGCCGGGGCGTTCCTCGAGGTGAGCCAGCGTATGGCAAGGAGCCACGCGGCCGACGAGACATGGCGGGACGTTTTGAAAGCCTGATAAAGCTAGGTGAAGGGGGGCAACTGACGCCATATCGCCTTTGCCATTGCCTTCTTCCTCGCTTGCTTCCCAACTTCCTCTGCAACCTGCGAGCCCGCGCCTGGTCTTTCTTCTCCCAGGTCAGCTTTCCCCACCTTAGGCTTACCTCTTCACTTATGAGTTCCCCCTCCTGGACCTCGGAGGGCAGTTCTGAGAACTGTCCTCCCTCTGTAAGCCGTCGCATCTCTCCTACTCCCTCTCCCCCAATTGAGTGGTCCTCTGATTCAGAGGACCACATCCCTCTGGCCCGGCGACGGGTCACCGGTGGAGCCCCATCGAGGGGCCGCCGATGGGAGGCCGGTGCCTCCTCGAGGGTGGAGGATTCCCCGGAGGGGACAGCCTCCACAATGACACGGTTGGACCTGAAAAGAATCCGGGCCCGCTATGGGATCCCCAGGGGGATCAAGTTATTTCCGCCAACCCCCGACGATAGGGTCATCTCCTCCCGACCCAGTCGGGTGGCTCTTTATGAGATCTGCTTACAGGCGGGTCTCCGGCCCCCCTTTCCCCCCTTCTTCGTCAATCTTCTCGACTTCTATTCTTTGACCCCTTCCCAGCTAGTTTCAAACTCTTACCGTGTCGTTAGTGCTTTCATCATTCTTTGTCACCACCTAAACGTCACCCCCCGAATCAGTCTGTTCCGATCTTTTACTCCCTCCGAGCCCAAAAGGGTTGGTGGCTGTTTCAGCCCCGGCCCAATAGGGTCCTAAAGCTCCTTCTCCCTTCGTCGATCAAGGGATGGAAGTCCCGCTTTTTCTTCGCCAATGTCGATCAAGTCCGGCCCCAGTGGGGTGATCCCGACCTCCGGGGGAATGCCGTTGTGATCCAGCCTGGGGACCGGGAGGCATTGGGGTTACTACTGACTGCTGTGATTCCCCGATACACTCTGCTGCTATCGGAGGACAACCTGGAGTCGGCGGGCCTCATCTCCCACCGGGTAAGCGTTCTCCACTCTTAGCCAAAAAACTCCGCTTCTTTGCCCTTCTCCTTCTTGTTTCACTTCTCTTTTTTTTTTTTTTTTTCGAAGTTTATTCTGAAAACCCAATTTATTCCATGCAGCAATGAAGATACCGGCGGCGAAACTGTTGAGAGCCGCCTCCAAGAAAAGGGCCCGGGAAGGACCATCCGGAGGTCAGTAGGCCCCAGCCCCGAAGCGCCCGATGGTCCGTGCCTCCTCCCCGGCACAAGTCTCCCACCCCCGGCCCCGCAAAATGTCCCGATTATTCCGGAGGTCGACCTCATAGTCGACACTCTACCAGAGGTGGGAACGACCACGGAAGCCGCCGCTGAAGAACCGGTCGCAAGGGAGTCCATACCGGCTGAAGAGCTCCCGGCTCCTGGGGAATCGGCCCCATCAGACGCCACCAGAGACTGGGGTGAGGGACCATCCGGCCCCGCGAGTCCACCCTCCGAGGGGTCTCCCATAGGTGGCCCGTGCAAGGAACCGGGGACAGCCGAGACAGCGGAGGGAGGTGAGGACGAGCCTGGGCCGCCCCGAAACTCCCTAGATGACGGTCACTGGGCTGAGCGAGTCCTGGGCCCAATCTTTGATCCTAGGATCATTGAGGACCTCAGCCACCAGAGAGCGGGCGCGTTCTTTCGGGACTCCTATGCCACTGTCGTCAGGGTAAGCGATCTTCTTGCCCCTTACCTTTTGTTTTATACATATATACATTTTACTTCACTGATCTAGGGCTCACACCTGCAGATCGCACACTCCCTAAAGGCCGCCAGGGAGGTAATTCACGGAGGGAAAAATCTTCTGCGGGAGACGCAGAAAGAGGTTGAGGAGGCCCAGCGCCGTGCGGAGGTGGCCGAGAAGGCACTGGAGTCGGTCAAAGATACCTGTACGAATGAGGTGAAGGCCGCCAAGAGCCGGGCGGAGATTGAAGCCGACCGTGCGCGCGCAGCGCTCTCTCAAATGATGGAGGCTGTGAGCGCTGTCATGGCCAGAGACATGCACATCTCTGAGTTAACCTCAGCTCTCCAGGAGGCTGAAAATCGAGCGGGCGCGGCGGCGGAAGAGGCAAGAGCGGCGAGGGAGGAAATTTGCCGGTGCAAGGAGGAGGTAAGCCGCGCTCGGGAGGCTGAAGGGATCGCGGGGAGCCCTTGCCGCAGAGAAAACCCGAGCTGCTGGGCTCATAGAGGAATACAAGGCGTCCGGGCGCTTCGCAGATGACTTGGCCGAAGCTTCGGCAGCTGTATTTCTTGACGGGTTCCAGCACGGCAACGAGAAGGTGGCCAGAGACCTGAACTTCCCCCGGGCCCTAGAGGTTGAACTGGAGCGGTTGTCAGACTTGGCCCCTTCTGATGATGAACCCGCACCGGCAGAGCCGTGAGCTCGCGCTTGTAATTTTGCTCTCTTTTTTTTTGTTTTTGTAAGCCCGACAACATCGGCATTTGTAGTTTCTCTCAATCAATGAAAATACTCTTCAAAACGCCTTCTGAATTGTCACTGACTTCATCGATTGATATGTAGCCTTATCGCCCCATTAGCTCTGATAGTTTCGGGGGCAACTGCCCACCCGAACCAGTCCGTTCTAGCTATTTAAACCCGAAAGTTTAGAGCCAGGAAGGGTTGGATTCTCGGAGCGGGAATGCCGCCGGTTAGAGGTTAGGTAGGTAGGCTCCTTGGGGCTATCGGTGCAATGCCTTGACCAGCGGGACTGTGCTGTCGGGTGTCGGGTTTGGTTGTGAAGAGCCGGTGGTGCACCGCTCCGCCAGCGGCTCACTGGGCTTTATGCCTGGCTAGTGCAGGGCTTTGAGTGTCGACGGGTTGCCAGCTTTTGTTGTTGCGAGCCAGTGGCACACTGCTCTGCCAGTGGTACACTGGGCTTTGTGCCTGGCTAGTGCAGGGCTTCGAGTGCCGGCGGGGTGCCGGGATTTTGTTGTTGAGAGCCAGTGGCACACTGCTCTGCTAGTGGTACACTGGGCTTTGTGCCTGGCTAGTGCAGGGCTTTGAGTGCCGGCGGGATGCCGGGCTTTTGTTGTTGAGAGCCAGTGGCACACTGCTCTGCCAGTGGTACACTGGGCTTTGTGCCTGGCTAGTGCAGGGCTTTGAGTGCCGGCGGGGTGCCGGGCTTTTGTTGTTGAGAACCAGTGGCACACTGCTCTGCTAGTGGTACACTGGGCTTTGTGCCTGGCTAGTGCAGGGCTTTGAGTGCCGGTGGGGTGCCGGGCTTTTGTTGTTGAGAGCCAGTGGCACACTGCTCTGCCAGTGGTACACTGGGCTTTTGCCTGGCGAGTGCAGGGCTTTGAGTGCCGACGGGGTGCCGGGCTTTTGTTGTTGAGAGCCAGTGGCACACTGCTCTGCCAGTGGTACACTGGGCTTTGTGCCTGGCGAGTGCAGGGCTTTGAGTGCAGGCGGGGTGCCGGGCTTTTGTTGTTGAGAGCCAGTGGCACACTGCTCTGCCAGTGGTACACTGGGCTTTGTGTCTGGCTAGTGCAGGGCTTTGAGTGCCGGCGGGTGCCGGGCTTTTGTTGTTGAGAGCCAGTGGCACACTGCTCTGCCAGTGGTACACTGGGCTTTGTGCCTGGCTAGTGCAGGGCTTTGAGTGCCGGCGGGTACCGGGCTTTTATTGTTGAGAGCCAGTGGCACACTGCTCTGCCAGTGGTACACTGGGCTTTGTGCCTGGCTAGTGCAGGGCTTTGAGTGCTAAAATCGAATCTCGTTAATATTGAACAAGGGGCGAAAACCCAAACGAATACAGGGATAATATTTAACATGAAAGGAGGGATACATTACTGATAATACCGACGGAGGTTATCCGCATTCCACGTCCTAGGGAGTGGTGTCCCATCAAGTTCTTCAATTTTATAAGCTCCGTGGCGGAGCGTCTCGGTGATCCGGTAAGGTCCCTCCCAGTTTGGGGCTAACTTGCCTCCCTCAGCTGGCTTCGAGACCTCGGCCCGTCGGAGGACCAGGTCTCCCGACAGGAATGTCCGGGGGCGCACGCGAGCGTTGTAGTATTTCGCGGCCCGTTGTCGGTAGACTGCCATTCGAAGCCGCGCCCGATCTCGCACCTCCTCCACTAAGTCGAGGTTGGCTCGCAGTTGGTCAGGGTTACCTTCCTCGCTATAGGCCTCCACCCGGGGGCTGGGCGCACCGATCTCTACAGGGATAACAGCTTCAGAGCCAAAGACTAAGCTGAACGGCGTTTCACCAGTGGGGGCTCGCGGCGTTGTATGATAGGCCCATAGCACGTTAGGGAGCTCCTCCACCCATCGCCCCTTGCAGCCATCTAATCGAGATCTCAGCCCCTGGAGAATGATCCGGTTAGTCACTTCAGCTGCCCCATTGGTCTGAGGATGCCCGACGGAAGTGAACCTCTGACAGATACCCAGCTCGGAGCAGAACTCCCGGAAAGGCGCATTGTCAAACTGCCGGCCATTATCAGTGACTAGTGTGCGTGGCAGTCCGAACCGACATATGATTGACTTCCAGAAGAAAGATCTCACTTTGCTTTCGGTAATCTTGGCTAGAGCTTCGACTTCAACCCACTTGGTGAAGTGATCCACCACTACCAAGAGGAACTTCTGCTGCCCAGAGGCCAGGGGAAATGGCCCTAAGATATCCATGCCCCACTGGGCAAAGGGCCAAGGTGCTACCAAGGGGGTCAGGTGAGATATCGGCTGTCGCTGGATATTGGCGTGACGCTGGCAGCTATCACATTTCTTGACAAGCTCGGCCGCATCTTCCTTCATTGTTAACCAAAAGTACCCTTGGCGTAGGGCCTTGTAGGCTAGGGCTCTGCCCCCCAGGTGACTCCCGCATACGCCTTCATGATCTCCCTGAGGATGTAATCTGATTCAATTGGCCCCACACACCTGAGAACTGGGTATGAGAAGGATCTCCGATAAAGCTTCCCTTCCATCATCAAGAATCTCGGGGCCCTTCGCCTGAGCAGCTTGGCCTCAGCGGGTTCTCCGGGAGAGTACCGTCGGTCAAGTACCGGATGTAGGTGTCCATCCAGGAGGGCTCCTGCTCCACTGGCAATGCTTCATCCGCGGCCTCAGTGCTCGGGACTTGGAGGTGTTCCACATATGTCCTTCCCAACGTCCCGTCGACCGAAGTGGCCAAGCGGGACAATGCGTCAGCCCTGCATTCTCCGCTCTGGGGATATAGCTGACGCGGAAGTAGAAAAACGAGACGCTTGGGACCGCACCTTGCCAAGTAGCGGGACATGGTTGGGTCCCTGGCCTCGTACTCCCCGACGATTTGTCCAGAAATGAGTTGAGAGTCCGTGAAGGCCCTCAGGCGCCCCGCGCCTAGCTCCTCAGCTAATCTCATCCCCGCCAGCAAGGCTTCGTACTCCGCTTGATTATTAGTTGCTGGGAACTGGAATCTGAGAGTGTACTCCACTACGTCTCCCTCTGGGCTTGCGAGAATAAGCCCAGCTCCGCTCCCTTGAGAGTTCTTCGCCCCATCCACATGCAGGATCCAGTCCTCCGCTCCTCAGATGAGGGAGAGTCCACACGCTCCTCTGGTCGCGCCTCCTCCATGCCCTTCTCGGTCCAGGAACACTTGACCAAAAAATCCGCCAATACCTGGGACTTCATGGCTGACCTTGGCTGGATGGACAGGTTGAATTCACTTAGCCTAATGGCCCACTTGGCCAAACGGCCGGAGGTGTCGGGACGAGTCAATATAGCTCGTAGGGGCTGGTCCGTAAGCACCACGATGGGATGGGCTTGAAAGTAGGCCGAAGGCGCTGAGTAGAGATTACCAAGGCGAATATAATCTTCTCGGTTTTCGAATACCTGGTCTCAGCGTCATGGAGTACTTTGCTGGTATAATAGATCGGCTTCTGGGCTCCGTCAGCATCCATGCGCATGAGTACAGAGCTAACAGCCTCGGGGGAAGCGGCCAGATATAAGAAGAGCTCTTCTCCATTTTCAGGCTTGGACAACAGCGGAGGAGTGGAGAGAAACTGCTTCAATTCTTCAAAGGATCTCTGACACTCTTTCGTCCACTCGAAGCCGTTGATCTTGCGCAGCGCTTTGAAGAAGGGCAGGCACCTCTCCGCCGACCTTGACATGAAACGACTCAAGGCCGCCACTCTCCCCATCAAGCGTTGCACCTCCTTCTTACTGGCGGGAGGCCGCATCTCCAGGATAGCTCTAATCTTGTCAGGGTTGGCTTCGATCCCTCGCTGGGTCACCATGAAACCCAGGAACTTGCCTGCTGCTACTCCAAAGGCGCATTTGTGGGGGTTAAGCTTCATCCGGTACCGGCGCAGATTGTTGAAAGTCTCCTCGAGTCAGCTACGTGGTCTTCCGCGCTAGTACTCTTGGTCAGCATGTCATCCACATACACCTCCATATTGTGACCCAGCTGATCCTCGAAGACCTTGTTCATTAATCTTTGATAAGTGGCGCCGGCATTTTTCAATCCAAAGGGCATCACCCGATAACAGTAGATCCCTTTCTCCGTGACAAATGAGGTCGCTTCTTCATCAGCTGGGCTCATCTTGATTTGGTTATAGCCCGAGAACGCATCCATAAAACTGAGCGTCTCGTGCCTGGAGGTGGCGTCGACCAGCTGGTCAATTCGGGGCAACGGGAAGTTGTCTTTGGGGCACGCCTTATTGAGGTCGGTGAAATCCACGCACATTCTCCAGCTTTCACTGGCCTTGCGAACCATCACAACGTTCGCCAACCAGTCAGGGTAGTGCACCTCGCAGATGTGACCAACCGCCAGCAGCTTCCGCACCTCTTCGTCAACAGCCTTCTGCCGGTCCGAGGCGAAACTCCTTTTCTTCTGTCTGACGGGCCGGTAGTCCGGTCGAATATTGAGCTGGTGTGCAATCACCTCCTCTGGGATTCCGGGCATGTCAGATGCAGACCACGCGAAGACGTCGGTGTTGGCCCGCAGAAAGGTAAGGAGCCGGTCACGAGCCTCCTCCAGAAGTAAGGCTCCAACGTGAACCGTCTGCATGAGGTCCACCCCGAGGGGGAAAGTAAGCAGCCGCTCGGCCGGTTCCCCCCTCCTCTCCAAGTCTCGTGGGTCAAGGGCCTCAGGTGCCGGCGCAGATGCCGCCTCCTGGGGACTAGGGGCCAAGTGGTAGCAAAGTGCCAGTAGGCCCTGCTCTCCTCGCATCTCACCGACCCCTCTGCTGGTTGGGAACCTCACGAGGAGCCGCTTGGTGGATATGATGGCATCCAAGAGGTTGAGCCCGGGCCTCCCGAGAATCACGTTGTACGCCAGGGGCACGCGGACCACCAAAAATTTTATAAGGACAGTGCTTTGGCATGGAGCCGTTCCAGTCGTTACGGGGAGAGTAATTTCTCCCTCGATCCTCACGGAATCCCCTGTGAATCCCATCAAAGGCGTGGCGACCGGTTGGAGTAGATCATGTGACAGGTTCATGCGAACAAAGGCATCGTAGTTCAAAACATCTACAGAGCTTCCACTATCGACTAGGATTCTTTTTACAGGGTGCTTAGCAATTGTCATGGATACGACGACTATCATCATCTTTGTTTACAACCCCTTCCAAGTCCCTATCGAAAAAAGGAATTACAGTTTCCCTCCCCCTTCACCCCTTGGTCTCTTCGATGGGCCTCCTGCCCCCCAGGAAATCATCGCCACCGTCTTCTCCGTCGGGGCGTTATCGATCACTGGCGGCGCGGGCGCTGATGGGCCGGGAGCTCCTGGGTTGCCCCTCTGGATGAACTTTCCCAGGTGACCCCGTTGAATAAGGTCTTCAATGGCTTTCTTCAGCTGCCGGCAGTCGTCGGTGTTGTGGCCATGGTCCCGGTGGTAGCGGCAGTAGAGGTTCTTGTTCCGGGGGATCTTCGGGTTGATGGGAAGGGCGTTGCAGATAAGGCTCCCCTTCAATCTCGAGTAGGATCTGAGATATTGGGGCAAGCAGCGGGGTGTAAGGCCCGTCTCTTGGTGCAGGAGGTCAAGGACGGTTGTCTGGTCGGCAAGGAGGCTCAAGCCTCCTGGGGCAGGCTTCTGCAGGTTCTGGCTGGTTCGGCTTCCTGGGGATATTTCCACCAGCTTCACGTCGAGAAAAGTCAGCTTCATCCGCCCGGATGTACTTCTGGGCACGGATCAAAAGTTCGGAGTAGGAGCCCAGCGGCTTTTTGTCAAGAGAGTACGCGAAGCGAGAAGGGCGAAGTCCCCACTTCAGGGCCAGGGTAACCACTGAGTCTTCCAGGTTGTAGACCTCCAGGGCGGCCTCTTTGAACCAGGCAACATAATCCCGCAGAGGCTCGCCATTCTTCTGCTGGACGGCAAACAAACTATCCGCCACCCTCGGGATCTTCCGACAGGCGTCAAAGTGGGCCAAAAGGCCCTCTCCAACTGGCGGAAGGAGTCGATGCTTCGTGGCGGCAGGCGAGAATACCAAGCCTGGGCAGCCTTTTTTAGAGTAGCCGAGAAAGTAAACACATAAGTGAGTCAGTGGCCCCCTGAACTTGCATGAGTACCTTGTAGCTCTCCAATGGTCCAGGGGGTCCGTAGTTCCGTCGTATGGGTCCAGTTGAGGAAGACGGAACCTGGTGGAAATGGGCTCCTCCATGATGCGGCGAGACAGGGGAGGCCGACTATCGTAATCCGTCTCTGGAAGGTGGGTGATCCGACGGCTAAGCTCCTCCAGCTTCTGATTACACTCCTCGAGTCGACGCTCAGCTCGACGAGGCATCCGGCCATCAAAGGAGCCTTCCCCCGAAGACTCAGAAGAAGAGCGAGGGCGGCGATGTCGGCGCGGGCGCTCCGTCTCCTTTCCGTGCCGCCGCTTAGGAGAAACGCTAGCGTGGCGAGAGGGAGACCGGAGCCTTTTGGATGCTTCATGGTGATGTGGCTTGGCCGGGATCGGCAGCGACGATCTGCAAGAACTGGCGATCTCCGGCGGGAGGAATGCTGGCTAGGCTGCATCACTCCCGGGATAGATGGATTCGGCTCCGGTTGCTGCAAGGCCGCTCGTTGGTGCTGCAGGCCCTGAACCATCGCCGCCAACGATTGGACCTGCGTGGCCAGGGCCGTGAATCGATCTTCCTGGAGTTGCTGCGGAACAGACGCAGGAATGTCACTCTGTGGAGCAGAAGGCCCTGCCCCCCAAAGATTCAGAGGCTTCGAAAGACTGGATGCGAGAGCCGGGGGGGCCTCCGCGGGTGGACCAGCCCTGCAGCGCTGCCCCCCAGCACGACCGGCTGAAACTCCCTTCGTTCGAGTCGTCACCATGACTTTGAGAGCTCGAAGACAGGAGAAGAAGAAAGCTGCTGGTTCGACGTCTTTCTCACACTCCCCCTACCTGGCGCGCCAATCTGATGACGCCAAGTCACCTTCCTCAAACGTCGGGGAAGACGGACGTCCTTCACCTCGAAGTCCTGCAAGAAAAGTCCCCGGAGACTGGTGGCGCCGGTGGGGATCCTCCAACGATCAAGTTAGTCACTTAGGCTCAGACAGAGAACCGCTCCAGCGAAGAAGAGCTGAGGCGGTTAGGGTTTTTGCTGGGAGGAAGAAAGCTCAGAAAAACCAGAGTTCAGATCCCACTTACAGCGTGAGCACGTGCCTTTTATACCTGTCCGAATACCCTAGCTCGCAGCTTTGGAAGATCACCATCGTACCATTGCTGCGTGTGATACCATACGTGTCCGGTAGCTATGTAGGCGTTCAGTGCACGCCGCCGGTTGATATGACTGAGCACCATTGCCAGAGGTAGTGAATCGTACGCCGTAGCGAGGCATGTTGATGCACAGGGACATGCAACGCGCCAAACACCGTTATGAGGCATGGCCCTCCGTAACGGGGCACAATCATGGGAGTACCGAATCGTACGCAGTGGCGAGGCATGGTCATGCACAGGGGCATGCAACGCGCCAAACATCGTTATGAGGCATGGCCCTCCATAACGGGGCGCAATCACGGGAGTACCGAATTGTACGCTATGCCGAGGCATGGCCATGCGCTGAAAATCATGTGTGAGCACCGTGCAACCTGATAGTTATTGTTTTCCTTGGCAGTTGAGTCGCATGCTAATCACTGATGGCCCCACCCAGCGACCCCGAGGGGGTCCCGGGGGTGGGGGAATGCTGACGCACCCCGACCCCGAGGGGGTCCCGGGGTCAAGGACTGATGGCCCCACCCAGCGACCCCGAGGGGGTCCCGGGGGTGGGGGAAAGCTGACGCACCCTAACCTCGAGGGGGTCCAGGGGTCAAGGACTGATGGCCCCACCCAGCGACCCCGAGGGGGTCCCGGGGGTGGGGGAATGCTGACGCACCCCGACCCCGAGGGCGTCCCGGGGTCAATAGCCGTCGTTACCGTTTATTTTGACAACGTGGGATCAGTCATATCAACATGCATGTATTTATGTATAGTTACAATAACACCCTCTAAAACGTTAGGCTATATATATATATATGGTCAAACGATTAGTGATAGCAACTGATGGGGCCAGTTGGCCCCATGGGCAATAAAGACAATAATTTTTGGATGGCATCCTCTCAAAATAGCAATTTTCAGACGATTTTCTTAGGTGGCCATCCTTTGCAGAGCAGCTTAATTTCTGGGCAGCCTCGCTGATCTACTCGGCTTTCTTTTGAAGGACGTAATGGGCATTTAATTTCATCAACGACATTGCTCTCGGCAACAAGCGTCTAGCAATAATGAAAGAGAACAAAAGCAAAAAAGGGCCACGTTACGTGCGTGGGTTCTCCCAAGGGCCACCTTCCATCAATAATGTCAGGTGGTCAATGACTTGGAGAGCATTTAATGAAATAGAGTTTCACGGAGGTATTTCAACTCGGCCATGGACATCTTACCTCGACACTCCAAGTCGGCCTTGTCGGCCTCATCTAAGTCGGTCTCGGCTTCAGCTTTGGCCTCGGCGGTTTCGGCCTCAGTCTCGGCCCTCGGCCCTCGGCTTCGGCCTCGGCCCCGGCTTCAGCTTTGGCCCCGGCCTCGGCCGAGGCCTCTTCTTTTCAGCCTCTACTCCTACAAAGCTACTGTGGCCACGACATCTCTCGCACCAAAGCATTTATGGCCTCAAAGGTGAGCAGCAACGGTTATAATGACTTGGAGAGCAATTAATGGATTGGAGTGTCACGGGCACTCCAAGTCGGCCTCGTCCCATCTCGACCTCATCTAAGTCAGCCTCGGTCTCGGCTTTGGCCTCGGCCTCGGTCTCGGCTCCTCATCTAAGTCAGCCTCTATCTCGGCCTCAACCTCGGCCTCGACCTAAGCCGACGAGCATCCACTTGCTCAAAGGTGCCTTATTCTCTCTCGTATAAAGCATTTATGGCCTCAAAGGCCATGAGCATCCACTTGCTCTAAGATATTTATTGCTTTATTCTCTCTCGTATTAAAGCATTTGTGGTCTTAAAGGCCACGAGCATCCACTTGCTCTAAGATATTTATTGCTTTATTCTCTCCATGTATTAAGGCATTTATGGCCTCATAAAAGCCTTGCTCCAAGGCATTTATTACCTTATTCTCTCTGGTATTAAAGCATTTACTGCTGCCACGTTGGCCACAACACTTCCCCCTCGACCTCGGCCTTAACTCCCACTCGGCCACCACCACCTTTTCTCTCCGCATGAACCGACCTCGGCTTCGGCTCCCATAGCACTCAGCCTCGGACTTCCCCCTCGGTTTACTTGTGAACAGTACCATGCGCATGAACGATGCCTTGCACGTGAATAGTGCCATTTAAGCACTCCGTAATTAATGCTCTACGAGGGACAGCGTCATCTTCTTCCCCAATGGCTGCACCTTGGGGCCCACATGACTAACTTTATCACCTATCGCTGTTCAGACTTCCACATGGCCCGCCAACCCGTTTCTCTTTTGCCAAAATCAAGGGTGATTACCGAATACTATGGACAGTTGTCGATATTCAGGTGCAAGTTTAGCGGCTATTCGCCCACCTACTATTAACGGAGCCGATCTTGGCGGATGGCATGATCTGACGATTATCTTCGAAGGGTAAGAGGGACTCCCGAACAGGTATATAAAGACCCCGACTCACAATGAGAAGGGGGACTCAATCTCTACTCTTTCATTAAAAAAATCCATGTTCTCCATATCGCTGACTTGAGCGTCGGGGGTCCCCGTCGGCACCACCGATCCGGGACTTTTCTTGTAGGTTTCCGGCTAAAGAAGGTGATCCGGTCATACCTCTGAAGGCCCACGAAGCTCCTCTTTCGTTCGACGCTCCCCAAAAGTGATTTGGCAGCAACATATTGGCGTGCCAGGTAGGGGGCGGTCAACGATCAACGATGCTAGTTTGCAGATCCTCATCCCCATTTATCAAATGGTGGATCATAAAGATGACGATAACCCCAGATCCAAGAAGCTTTTGCCAGTTATGCTGAGGGGCACCTTCAATGGACTGAGCAAAAGAAGACCAGCTCTCCGTCCCACCATCCCCTCTGATGGGACCAGTGGGCCCCTATGGGCCACAATGACGGTGTCTGAGCTTGGCCTCAACAAACCGGCCTTTCCTCCTTGGTCCCGGCAAATTCTTGGAGGGTCCAGCAGGACCAGGGCGGCCTCCCCGAGTCTGCCACCTTTCTCTCTCCTCCCAAGCTAGCCTCGTCTTCCCCTTAGCCTTTGGTTTTCAAGTTCTCCCCAGCAGCTTCCAGGCTCTTCGGCTTCAGCCACGATTGGTTGGCCTCTGTTCCCAGTCGTCCCCGGCCACCCATCTCCTCATCTGGGCTACCTCCGGATCTCCTCGATGGCTGCAATGCCTCGTCTCCCCGGCACTTCCATGAACAGCCCCGATCTGCTTCCCAGCTCTGTTCCGAGGCAGAGACTGCCTTCGTCTCTGCTCCGAGGCAAAAAGCCTCAAGATTGTGTTGAAGTTTTGCAAGTCACCTCATTCTTAAGATCGTCAGGTCCTTGCATCGAGTTCTTGTCCTTCAAAATCCATCTCAGATAAAGACTCAGATCAAATCAGTGAGGAATTGGAAGACTTCTGTTACTCAAACATCCCCTCAAAATTCAAGATAAGAGAGAAGGAAATATACCTCTGGCGGAGTATCAGATCGAATCCACTAAGATCGGAGGAGGAGAGACGCTAGAGATTTCCTTCCATCGGATGGGAGAATAGAAGAGAAGAGAAACTCAAGCAACAAATTATTAAGGGACTGTTGACCGACGTCTTCCAGTTGGCCACGGTTGCTTCCTCAGAAGCTCAGCCTCCACCTCGGCACCAGCCCAAGTGTTGGCCTTGTTGAGATAATGCAGAATTGAGTATCCCACATTCTACTATTTTGCAGTTGGATAACGCAGAGTCCCACGTTCTCCTACTTAGACCAAGTCACCTACGTGTCCCATGTTTATCTGTTGTGGTTTTATGTGTTCCATGTTTATCTGTACGTGGGCTAATTAGTTTCGCACGTTATTAGATAGTGGGTAACGTGCCTCTAATTTCTTGCTGCACGATGTTTCTTTCATCTCTATTTAAACCTCTGTAAATGACATCATTCGAGATAATGAAGTGCAAGTTTATCCTTTTTTTTTTGCCTTCTCCCAAAATTATCCTTAGCAATTTTATTTTCCTTCTCAACTTTCTAACCATCGTTGAGGAAGTCCCTACTTTCAAAATCTGTTAGTCCCGTATCTCTTCTTTTTATCAAGTGGTATCAGAGCCAATGGCATTCAACAGCAATACCATCAACCCGGTGATTCCAATATTCAAAGGAGAAGGCTATGATTTCTGGAGCAAAAAGATGAAGACTCTTTTTATCTCACAAGATTTGTGGGAATTGGTGGAGAAAGGCCTACCAGAGGAAGGAGCATTAAAGCCAGAGAATATAAAAAAGGATGCCAAAGCTCTCTTCTTCATTCAACAGGCCATTGGTGATGCAATTTTTCCTCGAATTTCAGCAGCTACAACCTCTAAAGATGCTTGGGATTTGTTGCAAGAAGAATATCAAGGTAATGTTAAGGTATTAACTGTCAAACTCCAAACTCTTCGTCGAAAATTTGAGACATTGAGCATGAAAGATGATGATTCTTTAGATCAGTTTTTTTCCAAAGTTCTAGAAATTGTTAATCAAATGAGAATTTATGGTGAAGATTTATCTGATCAAAGAGTTGTTGAAAAAATATTACGAAGTTTGTCAGTTAAGTATGATCATATTGTAGCTGCTATAGAAGAATCCAAGGATCTAACCAAACTTTCAGTTAGTGCATTACTTGGCTCTCTTCAGTCACATGATGACAGATTGAAAAGGTCCAATGAAAGTACAGTGGAAAAAGCCTTTCATTCTAAGGTGAATGCTCCAAAGGAAAGCATCAATCAGCATTGTACACCAAGAAATAGAGGAGGTTCTTTTCGAGGCAGAAGAGGTGGAGGACGTCTTGGTAAAGTTTATCAGAATCGCAATGAAGGTAACAGCCAAGGTAAAAATTTTAAACCTTTTCAGTGTAATTATTGCAAGAGATATGGTCATATTGAAAGGTTTTGTCGGATAAAGGAAAGTAATGAAAAGGGTGAAATCTCTAAGCCTTTTCTTTGTCATTTTTGCAAAAAGTATGGCCACATTGAGCGTTTTTGTAGATTGAAAGAAAAACATGCAAATTTTGCAGAAGAACATGAAAAGGGGTCAAATGAAAATTTATTTCTTGCATGCTTTACTGCAAAAGAATGTCCTAAAGAAGTTTGGTACATTGATAGTGGATGCAGCAATCATATGACAGGTCGTGCAGAGATCTTTTCTTATTTGGACAAATCTGTTACTACAAAGGTAAAAATGGGTGATGGTAATGTTCGAGAAGCTCATGGGAAAGGTACTGTGAAACTTGATTTCTATGGCTTGAAATCAATTGAAAATGTTTTATATGTTCCTGACTTGAAGTCTAATTTGTTGAGTGTTGGGCAATTTTTGACTGAAGGTTATTCACTTGTTTTTGAAGATTTAAGATGTCGTGTTTATGATAATTCTAAGAGTTCACTTATTATTGAGATACCTATGATTGAAAATAAACTTTTCTCTCTAAGTCTTGATCATGCCTTGAATGTCTCATTAGCAAATGATAATGTGTTATGGCATCATAGATATGGACATTTGGGTTATCACAATTTGGAGCTTTTATCAAAAAGGAATATGGTGTATGGGTTGCCTAGAATTATGAAGAATGATCATATATGTGAGAGTTGTGTGCTTGGAAAGCATCACAGGGATGTTTTTCCAAAAGGAAAGGCTTGGCGGGCCTCAAAACCACTTGAACTGGTGCATGCAGATTTATGCGGACCAATGCAATCTCCATCCTTAGACAATAGCAAGTATTTTATTATTTTTGTTGATGATTTTAGCAGAATCACATGGGTATATTTTGTTAAAGAAAAGTCAGATAGCTTCTCTGTATTCAAAAGGTTTAAATGCTTTGTTGAAAAGAATAGTGGCCATGCATTAAAGGTATTGCGAACCGATAGGGGTGGAGAATTTCTTTCAAAAGAATTCACTCTTTTTTGTGAAGATAATGGCATTCACAGGCAATTGACTGCAAGCTTCACACCACAACAAAATGGAGTAGCAGAACGAAAGAATAGGAGTCTTGTTGAGATGGCAAAAAGCATGATTAAAGCAAAAGGGCTTCCTAACAATTTCTGGGCCGAAGCAGTTCATACCGCTGCCTATATACTCAATCGTAGCCCCACATCTTCACTTCAAGGCATAACACCATTTGAAGCTTGGCATGGATGGAGACCAAAGGTAACTCATTTTAGAGTATTTGGGTGTCTTGCTTATGTTCACATTCCATCTCAGAAAAGGAAAAAATTAGATGATAACAGCATGAAATGCATCTTTATTGGTTATAGTATTGAAAGCAAGGCTTATCGATTTTATAATCCTATAACTCAAAGGCTTGTTGTTAGCCGGGATGTGATATTTGATGAGCAGAATGCATGGAATTGGAATGAATTACAGAATACAGCAATAGGTGGAGCTCAAGCTGAAGAAACATCAGTGGCCTTTGATGATGAAAGTGAAGATTTAACTGATCCAAATCAATCTTCACCAAGGTCAACACCTGTGCAGTCTACACTTGTGAGTTCTCCTTATTTATCATCTTCTGAATCTCCTCCAAGAAAGATAAAATCCTTGATTGATATATATGAAAGATGTCAGTTTACTTCTGTTGATGAACCAAGCTGTTTTGAAGAAGCAATAAAGCACAAAGAATGGTGCAAAGCTATGGATGATGAAATTTCAGCATTAATAAAAAATGGTACTTGGGAGCTCATGGATCTACCACCTAACCATGAAGCTATTGGTTTAAAATGGATATACAAATCAAATACAAAGCAGATGGATCAATCCAAAAATTTAAAGCAAGGATTGTTGCAAAGGGCTATATGCAGCGAGAAGGTATTGATTTTGCAGAAACTTATGCTCCAGTAGCTAGATTTGATACAATTAGAACAGTTTTATCTATAGCTGCTCATTATCAATGGAATGTTTTTCAACTTGATGTCAAATCAGCCTTTTTGAATGGTTTTTTGGATGAAGAAGTATATGTGCAGCAACCACAGGGCTATGAAGTTGTTAATGAAGAAAAGAAGGTGTATCGATTACGGAAGGCACTTTATGGACTTAAGCAGGCACCTAGAGCATGGTATGAAAGGATTGATCAGCACTTTGTACAAATGGCTTTCAAAGGAGCAAAAGCGAGCCCACCTTATATGTCAAGTCAAAAGGTACAAATATTCTTATGGTTTGTTTATATGTTGATGACTTGGTATATACCGGCAGTAGTGATGAACTGATTGCAGAATTTAAAAATAGTATGATTAAAAATTTTGAGATGTCAGATCTTGGCTTGATGAATTACTTTCTTGGTTTGGAAGTAAAACAATTTGGTGATGAAATTTTTGTCTCTCAAGAGAAGTATGTAAAAGATCTTCTTCAGAAATTTGCAATGTCTGATTGCAAGCCAATGAAGACTCCAATGAACACTTGTGAGAAATTTAGCCAAAATGATGGAGAAGAACAGATTGATGCACATATGTACAAGAGTCTAATTGGAAGTTTGCTATATCTCACAAATACTCGTCCAGACATTATGTATGCAACAAGTTTGCTATCAAGGTTCATGCAAAGTCCAAGCAAAATTCATCTTGTGGCAGCGAAAAGAGTGTTGAGATACTTAAAAGGAACTATTACCTATGGTATTTCATACACTAATGCTAATAATTTATCTTTGTGTGGTTTTTCTGATAGTGATTGGGCAGGTTCAGTTGATGATCAAAAAAGCACTTCTGGTTACATCTTCACCCTTGGATCTGGAGCAATATCTTGGAGTTCAAAGAAACAAAGTACTATAGCACTATCATCATCTGAAGCTGAGTACGTAGCCGTTACTGCTGCAGCTTGTCATGCTATCTGGTTGCGTAGAGTATTGGAGGATTTAAAACTATCACAAAAGGGCCCAACTACTATCAACTGTGACAATCAATCCACAATTGCAATGACAAAGAATCCAGTGTTTCATCAGCGGACAAAGCACATTGAACTTCGGCATCATTTTGTTCGTGAACTAGTGACTAATGGAAGTATTGAACTGCAATTTTGCAACACCAAAGAACAATTAGCAGATATCTTCACAAAAGCATTGCCATTGGAAAGCTTTTTATATTTAAGAGAAAAATTGGAGTATCTGCATTAAGGGGGAGTGTTGAGATAATGCAGAATTGAGTATCAGTTGGATAACCAGAGTCCCACGTTCTCCTACTTAGACCAAGTCACTCTACGTGTCCCATGTTTATCTCGTGGGTTTTATGTGTCCCATGTTTATCTGTTCGTGGGTTTTATGTGTCCCAGTTTATCTGTACGTGGGCTAATTAGTTTCGCACGTTATTAGATAGTGGGTAACGTGCCTCTAATTTTTGCACGATGTTTTTTTCATCTCTATTTAAACCTCTGTAAATGACATCATTCGAGATAATGAAAAGCAAGTTTATCCTTCTATTTTTTTTTTTTTTGCCTTCTCTCAAAATTATCTTTAGTAATTTTATTTTTCTTCTTAATTTTTTAATCATCGTTGAGGAAGTCCCTACTTTCAAAAATCTATTAGTTCCGTATCTCTTCTTTTTATCAGGCCTCGTCAAGAGACAAAGACAATGAGAGAACCACTGCCGCAATGACTCCGTTCCAGGTGCATTATGTGCATGAAGTCGCATGCACGTAATGGGGCTTCGGCAAGGGAGACGAGGGAGACCGTGAGAGCGAGGAGGTCCACTTTAAACCCGCATGAAAAGCCCCGACTCCCCTCCTCTGCATAAGGCCATGCACGTCTCCGTGTTGTCCCGCTCGGCAACAACTCCCAGCAGCCTTGTCGCGACCTTCGGCTCCCAGTTCTCCCTGGTCCTCTCCGGACGGGGGCTCCCTACTTCAAGGTCCTCTCGACCGACCTCTGGGCAGCCCGGCTGCCTCCGGATGCTCTTGGATCCATCATCCAGCCACCATCCCACAGCAAATCAGGCGGACAAGAAACAGGGCATAATTTATACCCTGTTGCACGATGACTTCCGGCCACTATCAGCTGCTATAACTAGGACCAGACACCCTCCCAAAGAACCACGAACGAGGAGGGAGTGGAGGCTACTTTCAAAACCAACGCTGGTGGAGGAAGGCGACGGCAAGAACCAATCCACTGTTCCCGGAAGAAAAGAACCAGAGCCAAGTTCCCAACTCTGCTTCGGCCTCCCAGGGAGCCGATGCTGCCCCGTCTTGGCCTCGTCCGGCCTCATCTCAGCCTCCCCCGGCCTGTCAGGCAGCCGGCGACGCCTCCGGACCTACGCTGACTCCCCCTCGGCCTCGGTGGATCCCGGCTCCAGCTCCTTCGACCATGCATGCGTCTTCGGACCCGAGTCCAACTCCTGCAAGCGCTCGAGTTCCCAGCTCGGCTGCCGACCACGACTCCAGCAATCTCCCGAGCTCCCCTTCAGCGGTTCCCATCTCCTTTCTCCTGGCGGACGGCTTCCTCCTGGCTCCGTCCCGAGGCTCTCCTCCGCACGAAGCCGTGGACGTTTTCGCCTATGTCCCGAACAGCCACCGGTCCCCTGCGCCCGAGCTCAGCTGCCTCCCGGGCTCCCCCTCGGCTCCAGTTGCCGACTCTAGCGAGTTCCCAAGGCTGCCAATCTTGTCTCCTGCAGACGCCCGAGCTCCGCCTCGGCCCCTATCTCCCTTCGCCCAGCTTCCGTCGGCCTCGGAGGGCCTCCATCTCCAGATCCCGTCTCCGTCTTCTCCTCCCCATGCAACTGGGCCCCGGCACAGAGACCCCGTAGCTGTTCCCAAGCTCCTCTCGGAAGCTCCAAGGCTTCGTCTTCCGCGCAAGGAGGCTCCAGGCCTCCTGGTGCCCCTCCGTACAGACTCCTGCCTCTCGGCTCTGCTCCCGGCCTCCCGGCTACCCTCTGCCAACTCTTGCTTTCAGCTTTGGGCAGCCCCGACGCCTCTACCGCAAACCCAGGTCGAGCACCAAGCTCACCACTGTCCTCTCTCCCTCACGCCCTTTCTCTCTCCCTCCTTCACTCTAATTCACATCACTTTGGAGAGCCTGCCATGTGAGTAAATGGCCATGCGTACGGAAGGTGTGCGTGGTTGCAGAGAGCGTAGCGTCCAAGGCTGATAAAGCTAGGCACAGGGCCCTCCCAGCAATTCTGTTGGCCTTTTTACTCACTGATATCAACTTTTAGCAACGTTTTTAACGGATTCTCCCAGCCACTTGTCTTTAATGACTGCCAATTATCGTGACTTTCCTCAATGGCCTCCAGCTTTGTTCTGATTTCTAGCTTCTTTCCAATCACAGACATCTCATCCCAGCCTCCAATACGAGGGAAGGCCCAAGTAAGGGCAACGACACATCCAATCCAACTAACTTGATTCCCTGGAAGTAGGCCACCAACGGACTGAAGTATCCAAATTAGCATAGGGAAACAAGGGTGCTACAAAAGCTAAGTACATCATACTTAACCGTATTTCTTTTATTGATACTTGAAAATGTCATGTAGAGAAGACCGACTCTACATCAACATTCAAGAACGATTCCGCATCGGCACCTGAAGCTCGACTCCGCGTCGGTACCTGAAGCCTGACTTCAGCTCGGCACTCAAAGCCCAATGTACTATCGGCACTTGAAGCCCGACTCCGCATCGGCACCTGAAGCCCGATTTCGCGTCGGCACCTGAAACCTGACTCTAGCTCGGCACCTAAAGCCCGACTCCAGCTCGGCACTCAAAAGCTCGACTCCGCATCGGCACCTGAAGCCCGACTCCAGCTCGACACTCAAAGCTCGATGTACCATCGACACTTGAAGCCTGACTCCGCGTCGGCACCTGAAGCCTGGCTCCGCGTCGGCACCTGAAGCCCGACTTTAGCTCGGCATCTAAAGCCCGACTCCAGCTCGGCACTCAAAAGCTCGACTCCGCGTCGGCACCTGAAGCCCGACTCCAGCTCGGCACTCAAAGCCCGATGTACCATCGGCACTTGAAGCCCGACTCCGTGTCGGCACCTGAAGCCCAACTCCAGCTCGACACTCAAAGCCTGATGTACCATCGGTACTTGAAGCCCGACTCCGCGTCGTCACCTGAAGCCCGACTCCGTGTCGGCACCTAAAGCCCGACTCTAGCTCGGCACCTAAAGTCCGACTCTAGCTCGGCACTCAAAAGCCCGACTCCGCGTCGGCACCTAAAGCCCGACTCCGGCTCGGCACTCAAAGCCCGATGTACCATCGGCACTTGAAGCCCGACTCCGTGTTGGCACCTGAAACCCGACTCTGCGTCAGCACCTGAAGCCCGACTCCATCTCGGCACTCAAAGCTCAATGTACCATCGGTACTAAAGCCTGACTCTAGCTTGGCACCTAAAGCCTAATGTACCATCGGCACTCAAGCCCGACTCCGATCGGCACTCAAAAGCCCGATGTACCATCGACACTAAAGCCCGACTCCAGCTCGGCACTCAAAGCCCGATGTATCATCAGTACTAAAGCCTGACTCTAGCTTGGCACCTAAAGCCTGATGTACCATCGGCACTCAAGCTCGAGGCCAGCTCGGCACCAAAGATCGAAAACTAACTCCAGCGTTGGCGACAAAGATCGTCGGCATAGGGAAAAAGGCACATGACGACTCTCCAACTCTCAGGTTACCCTTCGGGGTTAGAAGGAACCCACGACTTCAGCAACTCTCGGGTCACCACTCGAGCTGGCCACGAAACCCTCGAGGCGGTTTTATTGCAGTCACAGCGTCTCTATCGGCCTCAGTGGCTCCATTCATCTGCCTTCGTGGCCTCATTACAACTTCAGCAGCTTTATCACAGCCTCAACGGCTTCACAGCGGCTCTAACTCTGCCTTAACGGCCAATGGCCAATCGAGTAAGACCTTTATCTAAATTATATACCTGCAATATATTACTGGTCACTTTCAGCCATCAAGAAGCCCCAAGATAACTCATAGTTGGGAGAGGCCAACTCCCCAGCTCACAGTTGATGGGCATCCACTTCCAAATTTTATGACAAAGGTAGAAGACCGAAAGTCAACTCACAGTTAGGAGAAACTGACTCCCCAACTCACAGTTGACGGGCATCCGCTTCCGGGCTCTGCATATGGAGAGGATTACTGGCTGCCAGTCAAGGGTAACCAAATTACCTTCAAACTTTGCTTGAAGTTTTTTGAACATGCAAAAAGCTTGGCTCCAAAGAGTGTGAAGACGTCTACACAAGGCAGCGCAAAAGGAAAGGGGTTTCTCCACCTGGAAGGAATCATAGTTGAAGTTGATAGGAAAGGGCAGATGCAAAGGTAAAAAGTCCTACACTCCTTTCGCTTGGCTTTGATGGGGCCAGTTGACCCCATGGGCAATAAAGACAATAATTTTGGATGGCATCCTCTCAAGATAGCAATTTCCAGACGATTTTCCTAGGTGGCCATTCTTGGCAGCCTTCTTGAGCGGCTTAATTCCTGGGCGACCTCGCTGGTCTACTCGGGTTTCTTTTGAAGGACGTAATGGGCATTTAATTTCGTCCATGACATTGCTTCCGGCAACAAGCGTCTCGCAACAAAAGGGAAAAAGGGCCACATTACGTGCATGGGTTCTTCCAAGGGCCACCTTCTATCATTAATGTCGTCGAGTTAATGACTTGGAAAGCATTTAATGAAATGGAGTGTCACGGAGGTCTCGCCTCCGCACTTCAACTCGGCCATGGACATCTCGCCTCGGCACTCCAAGTCGGCCTCGTCGGCCTCATCTAAGTCAGTCTCGGCTTCAGCTTCGGCCTCGGCTCCCACAAAGCTACCACGGCCATAACATCTCTCGCACCAAAGCATTTATGGCCTCAAAGGTGACTTTAATGGGGTCATAATGACTTGAAGAGCAATTAATGGAATGGAGTGTCACATATATCTCACCTCGGCACTCCAAATCGGCCTCGTCTCATCTAAATCATCCCAGCCTCATCTAAGTAGGCCTCGGTCTCGGCTTCGGCTTCGGCTTCGGCGACGTGCATCGACTTGCTCAAAGGTCATATTAAAGCAATTATGGCCTCAAAGGCCACGAGCATCCCCTTGCTCTAAGATATTTATTGCTTTATTCTCTATCGTATTAAAGCATTTATGGCCTCAAAGGCCGTGAGCATTTGTTCTAAAATATTTATTGCTTTATTCTCTCGTATTAAGGTATTTATGGCCTCATAAAGGCCTCGTTTCTCCAAGACATTTATTGCCTTATTCTCTCCGTATTAAAGTATTTATGGCTGCCACCTTGGCCACAATACTTCCCCCTCGGCCTCAGACGTGCTCGGCCTCGGCCTTAACTCCCACCCGGCCACCACCACTTTTCTCTCGACATGAAACCAGCCTCAGCCTCAGCCTCGACTCCCATAGCACTCGGCCTCAGACTTCCCCTTCGGCTTACTCGTGAATAGTACCATGCGCATGAATAGTGCCTTGCACATGAATAGTGTCATGCAAGCACTCCGTAATTAATGTTTTACGAGGGACAGCTGGCTTCAACTCCAAGCATCATCTTAACTCCAAGCATCATCTTCTGCCCCAATGGCTGCACCTTAGGGCCCACATGACTAACTTTATCACCTATCGTTGTTCACGGAGGACTTCTACGTGGCCCGCCAACCCGTTTCTCTTTTACCAAAATCATGGGTGGTTACCGAAATACTATGGACAGTTGTCGATATTCAGGGTGCGAGTTTAGTGGCTATTCGCCCACCTACTATTAATGAAGCCGATCTTGGCAGAAGGCATGATCTGATGATTATCCTCGAAGGGTAAGAGGGACACCCGAACAGGTATATAAAGACCCCGACTCACAATGAGGAGGAGGACTCAATCTCTACTCTTTCATTAAAAAATTCATGTTCTTCATATCGCTGACTTAAGCGTCGGAGGGTCCCCGTCGACACCATCGGTTCGGGACTTTTCTTGCAGGTTTCCGGCTAAAGAAGACGATCCGGTCATACCTCTGAAGGCCCATGAAGCTTCTCTTTCATCCGACGTTCCCCAAAAGTGATTTGGCAGCAACATCAACCATGGATGACTAGTTGGAATTTTGCTTCATAATATGGTGTGGGATATTTTAAATCACATCGTGACTGGTTCAGCTATATTAGGCTCATGTTGGAAGATATTGAATAGGACAGTTCAGATTTAGGATCGAAATCGTAATCTATAACACCACTATTCTTGTTTGAGTCAAGCCAGGTCAGGATACAAATCATACAAAACCGCATCAAAGCAGGGTAATGTTATTGTGGATCTTGCAAGTTTTGGTACTCTATATTAGCCTGATTTCAATGAATCATAATTCCCGAACAAAGCTAGAACAACAAACGAACAGGAATGCATAAGATGCAACCCAAGCAAATATGATGCAGGAACCTAGTCGCATCAAGTCAACGTCTTCATAAACTTGGTGGTTGAATTGGATTGTGCTGACTTCGATTGGATTGTGCTGACTTCGACTGGATTTGCTTTACAATACTATTTAACCTCATAATAGCATGATCATAGAAACAAAGCCCTTCGATCAATGAACTTCCCCGCATTTAGATAAGGCATCCCCTAAGTAAAAATACCAGAAATGTATATAATTTTGTTTTGCAGATTTTTTTTAAGGAAAAAAAGCATTTTTTATCCAAAAAAAAGATATGATTGATTACCTTTACATTGAGGAAAAAAAAAGTGTGCAAGTTGCATGACCCTGGTTGCCACCTCAAGAAATGAATGAGGAATGCCGAGTGGCCAATGGAAAGGATGCCATAAACAGTCATCAACCGATTGAACATATTTCTCCAATTACTTAGTAAAATATATCCACTTCAATCTACTGACTAAACTAAGAAAGTACAGCAAGTATATAAATAACTAAATTTTACCATGAGTTGATGTAAAAAGAACCAAAATAGTTACAAGAATATGCACATTATCATAAAAGTTCAAAACTTTTTTTTCTTTTTTTTTTTTTTTGTGCGCGCATTGCAGTATTCAAAATTGTCGAGACCTGCCTTTGCTAGCATGTTCACAGCAAATATAGGATTACAAAAAGATCTTAAGCCAGAGGATTTGCACTGGACGGGCGTAGAAACGATGAGAAGATAGGAGTTTGCCAATTGAGTTGGCATCCAAATGCCACCATAAATGATGGCATTTTCTCCATCCCATTAAGATTGGCTTTGTTAGGCCACATTGATTTCCATGACTTGGCTGAAGATAACTTGTTCAGATTCCAATCAAATATACAGTAAAGACTTGAATTAAGATCCTCAACAAGGTACATTCATCCTGTCACAAAGTGATACTTGGACTCTACATAGCTCTCAGCTTCCCATAGAAATGATCCAAATGCAACTGCCTCCAAAACCAACATTGTCAGGCCAGAAAATGTTATCCCCACCAATTCATCAGTCGAAGGATCGAGCGATCCATCTTCAGCAATCCTTACGTCTGGCCTTCCAAATAAAGCCTGTGTCTGCTTTTCAATCAATGAAATAGATTCTTTGGATCTTATGGTTGCATATTGTTGCAATGTTTCTGTATCCAAGTACATAACATATGATCTCAATCGATAGGATTTGGAGTCTTCACCATCAAAACCATCATCATCTGATGAAATCTGCACCATAGATTCCAAGTCCCAAAAGGGGTTAGGTTTCAAGTCATCAAATATCTTTTTTGCTTAGAGTCTTTGGGAAGGGTTTTCATGGTTCTCTCAAGCTGGAACCGTTGATCCACTCTTTTGAGGAAGTAGCCATACATGATGGACGCAGCATAAAGCTTACCAAGTTTCAGCTTGCTGATTTGGACAATAGTATTCAGAGGGCCAACTAGCCTCTCTCCCAGAATAAGAGTGAGATGGCTTTGGATCATCTCCAAAGCATCAGGGGAGTGAATGGCTTCTAGCTTCTGCTCTTGGTTGGGCCAATGATTCACCTGACCAGTAGGATCCAAGGATGGCGATATTGCAGGGATCATTGAAATATCATTGTCCATGAATTTCTGCACAATCAAACAGTAGATTATCTCCTCTAATGCCCTCTGCCTCTCCTTAGCTTTGACTTCTGCGATTCTCCTATAGATTAATGAGTAGATTCAGTCAGTGCAATGTCAGCAAGAACCATGAAATTATGTGGAAAGGAAAGAAAATTCAGCAAAATCATTATACCAATGTAGCTTTATAATTTATTATGCTAATGATAGTTCATTTAGGTTATTTCCTGTATCATTTAGAGCCCTCCAATAAAGTTATTTCATTCTTGTTTATCTGAAAATGAGGACAATGACCACATTAGATTGTATTATTGAAGCAGTATTAATTGTTTCCACTAACCACCATCTTTGTTGGGACTTGAACCCATCATAAAGATGCCTCTAAGCCTTTTTCAGTTGCAGTATTTTCACTTACAGCCATTTTGGCTGTAAGACAAAAATATGTTTATTTAGGTCATTTCATTCTTGTATATCTGTAAACGAGGACAATAGCTACATTTGATTGTATTATTGAAGCAGCATTAATTGTCTCCATTAACCACCATCTTTGTTGGGACTTAAACCCATCATAAAGACACCTCTAAGCCTTTTCTAGTTGCAGTATTTTCACTTACACCCATTTTGGCTGCAAGACAAAAATATGTTTATTTAGGTTATTTCATTCTTGTTTATCTGTAAATGAGGACAATAGCTACATTTGATTATATTATTGAAGCAGCATTAAATGTCTCCACTGACCATCATCTTTGTTGGGACTTTAATCCATCATAAAACACCTCTAAGCCTTTTCCAGTTACAGTATTTTCACTTACAGCCATTTGGGCTGCAAGACAAAAATATGTTTATTTAGGTTATTTCATTCTTGTTTATCTGTAAATGTGGACAATAGCTACATTTGATTGTATTATTGAAGCAGCATTAATTGTCTCCACTAACCACCATCTCTGTTGGGACTTAAAAAACCTGATATGGATGACAATAAAAATAGCTAAACTAAATAAATAAAAGTCCTGGGGGCCCCCAATCCTGGGCGGCCCCCGGTTCTGGGCGGCCCCCAATCCTGGGCGGCCGCGGCCCCCGGTTCTGGGCGGCCCCCAGTCTTAGGCGGCCCTTAGAACTTGGACGGTCTCCGATCCGGGGCGGCCCCCAGTTCTGGGCGGCCCCGATCCTGGNTCTTGTTTCCTGAATAGATGCTTATTCACTTCCCAATGGTTTCCTTTGATTTAGAAAACCCTGCAAGGTATTTGAAACATGGATTGTAGAACCAGAATCAATCTACTATGTGTTATGACATATAACCAAATTGGATTCATGACATACGAATGAGGTTAGAGTACCTTTCTTGTCAAGCCAAGCTTTGAATTTGAGACAATCTTTCTTTATATGCCCTTTCTTCTTGCAAAAGAAGCACTTGGACTCCTTCTTGTCTTCTGTGTAGATGGGTACTTTACCCTTTCCTTTGCGTTTGGACTTTGGGAGCTTTAGTCTTTCTTTGAGTGACTAAATGTGCACTTTCTTCCATTTCCAAAATCAGCCTCCCTTCCTCTTGAACACACATGGTCAGAAGTTCATTAATTGACCATTTGTCCTTATGTGTGTTGTAAGATATTTTGAAGGAACTATACTGCTGTGGGAGTGAGTTCAAAATAAAGTGTACTAAGAAAGATTCTGACATCTCAACCTCTAGGGATTTCAACTGAGCCGCAATGTCCCTCATCTTCATGATGTGCTCACGCACACCTCCAACAGTAGTGAGCTTCATTGATGATAATTTTATCATTAGGGTGCAGCTAGTGCCTTATCTGAAGACTCAAATTGTGCATCAATAGCCTTCAGAAGTTCCTTGACATTTTTGCACTCAGGAATTGAACCATGTATACTAGCAGAAATCTTAGTACATATGAACATCATACTGAGGCGATTGGATCGCTCCCATCGTTCATACGCAGCAATCTCAGCCTGAGTGCTAGTAGATGTAACCGAATATGGTCATCCTTCCTGATAGCATAGTCAGTATCCATGCACCCTAATTGAAGAAGAATTCTCTCCTTCCATAATTTATAATTATCACCACTTAAATCGGAAACATCACATTACATATCAGAAATATTAACAGACAGAATAGCTGCATAAAAAAAACGATGTTCATGTAACTGAATTTGAGGCATATAACTTGATGTCATGTCTTACCAATGTAAACATGCAATAACATGAATCAATAACATACAATAACTACCTGTGGGCTAAGTTATTATACTCAAATAGACTCATTAACTTAATGATGTGACTAACAAATTATATTTATTTCTTAATTCCTGTGGGTAATTAAGAAAATAATTTGTTATCGCATCCTAATTAATTATATCAGTGCAATAAAAATTCATGTGGGATAAGATTCATTACATTAATATAATTAGTCACAATTAATGTCATCTAACCTTATGTGATCTTTGCAACTCAATATATAATTTTGATTAATCAAAGATGCTGTGGCTACTCCTCAATTAATCAAAATCATATTGATCACATAACATTTGAATTCCATTATATGCATATAGATTAACCAATTTAGCATGATTATTAGGTAGTGATCTTAATCAATGTAACATTTCCAAATCAAGATCTGAGTTAATCAAATTGGCCAGGCCAGTGAAAGAGAAGTGGGGGTCCTTCCGTTGCTTTCCTTAGGTCAGTCAACGGAACCAATTAAGTAACCACAATCTCTTTACTTTTCTAGACACCAATTGACCAATCAAACCTTGAAAGGATTTGCACTGTGATTTTTACACTACCATCAAATTCATGCATAGAATAAATCTAATATGCAAAACATGAGACAACATTTCAATTATCTATTTAATAAATTTTAAAATTATCATCTTAAGAAAAATTTTTGTTAATTAAAACACGTCCAGCCGTAGCTCATTATTCCCTTGGGCCAGTCTATGCAAAACATCGTATGCATAGAGACTCAGGAGGCATATTTTAATACAAAAATTTTAAACTTAAGAAATAAATGAAAAAATCAATCATATCACATGATATAATATTAAACATAAATAGCATGCATTTAAAATTTAACCAATCAATTTGATTTTAAATCTCTTGAGAAAACCGAAGAACCCATAGGCGAGAAAATCGAAACCGCAACAAATGTTTTCTCTCTTTAATAGGTCACCGCATGTGGTTATGGAAGCCATTTTTTCTCTTACTTTACCGCTCCGCTTGTGAGCAAAAATCGAAACCTGACGGAAGAAAATCAGGACGGCCAAGAAAAACAGAACAACAAAGGAAAAACCTCCATTGTAGATTTGAACCTGAGATCTCCGCAAGCCTTTTTTTATTGCCAGAGAGTGGCCAAGAAAAATCCATGATGCGACAAAACCAAAAACGCACGGAATACATTTTCAAACAGGCAACATTTTCTAATATTAAGCTATAAATTCGGCTGCTCAAAATTCTGAAACAATAAATCGAAATGAAGAACCGAGAAGCTAAAATCAGAACCATAAATGTAGGATTAAAAAAGAAAAAACCGAAGAGTAACCACCTCTCAAACAAACTTCATGGCGATCTATTAACTCTTCCGATACGTAGGTAGTTGGGTAAAACGCACCAAAGTACTACCAGTAGCCTCCCTTTGGTGTGTCCCTAATATCCCTACCACATTCGTTGGGTCAAATAATCTAGGGTACTACCAGTAGCCTCCCCTTAACAGTTGGTATCAGAGCATTATACCTCTGCCTTGTTTTTTTTATTGTGAGCATTTCAGATTTGATTATTTTATTGATCGAAGGTTTTTTTCTGGTCTCTATTTCTCTCACATAGGGATAATCCAAGGGGAGGCTACTGGTAGTACCTTGGATTATTTGACCCAACGAATGTGTGGTAGGGATATTAGGGGGGAGGCTACTGGTAGTACGTTTTACCCAACTACCTACATATCGGGAGAGTTAATAGATCGCCATGAAGTTTGTTTAAGAGGTGGTTACTCTTCGGTTTTTTCCTTTTTAATCCTACATTTATGTTCCGATTTTAGCTTCTCAGTTCTTCATTTCAATTTATGTTTCAAATTTTAAGTAGCCGAATTTATAGCTTGATATTCCGTATTCCGTGCGTTTTCGGTTTTGTCGCGTCACGGATTTTTTTATTGCCAGAGAGCGGCCAAGAAAAATCCATGACGCGACAAAAGCGAAAACGCACGGAATACGTTTCCGAACAGGCAATATTTTCTAATATCAAGCTATAAATTCGGCTGCTCAAAATTTCGAAACAATAAATCGAAATGAAAACCAAGAAGCTAAAATCGGAACCATAAATGTAGGATTAAAAAGGAAAAAACTAAGAGTAACCACTTCTCAAACAAACTTCATTGCGATCTATTAACTCTCCCGATATGTAGGTAGTTGGGTAAAACGCACCAAGGTATTACCAGTAGCCTCCCTTTGGTGTGTCCCTAATATCCTACCACACATTCGTTGGGTCAAATAATCCATGGTACTACCAGTAGCCTCCCCTTAATAGTTGGTATCAGAACATTATACCTCTGCTTTATTTTTTTATTATGAGCATTTCAGATTTGATTATTTTATTGTTCGAAGGTTTTTTCTTGTCTCTATTTCTCTCACATAGGGATAATCTAAGGGAGGCTACTGGTAGTACCCTGATTATTTGACCCAACGAATGTGTGGTAGGGATATTAGGGGGGAGGCTATCGGTAGTACCTTGGTGTGTTTTACCCAACTACCTACATATCGGGGGAGAGTTAATAATCGCCATGAAGTTTGTTTGAGAGGTGGTTTTTTTTTTTTTTAATCATACATTTATGGTTCCGATTTTAGCTTCTCGGTTCTTCATTTCAATTTATTGTTTCAGAATTTTGAGCAGCCGAATTTATAGCTTAATATTAGAAAACGTTACCTGTTCGAAACGTATTCCGTGCGTTTTTGGTTTTGTCGTGTCACGGATTTTTTTTATTGCTAGAGAGCGGCCAAGAAAAATCCGTGACACGACAAAACCGAAAATGCACGGAATACGTTTTCGAACAGGCAATGTTTTCTAATATCAAGCTATAAATTCGGCTGCTCAAAATTCCGAAACAATAAATCGAAATGAAGAACCGAGAAGCTAAAATCGGAACAATAAATGTAAAATTAAAAAGGAAAAAGCTGAAGAGTAACCACCTCTCAAACAAACTTCATGACGATCTATTAACTCTTCCGATATGTAGGTAGTTGGGTAAAACGCACCAAGGTACTACAAGTAGCCTCCCTTTGGTGTGTTCCTAATATCCCTACCACACATTCATTAGGTCAAATAATCCAGGATACTACCAGTAGCCTCCCCTTGGATTATCCCTATGTGAGAGAAATAGAGACCAGAAAAAAAACCTTCGAACAATAAAATAATCAAATCTGAAATGCTCATAACAAAAAAAAAAAAATAAGGCAGAGGTATAATGCTCTGATACCAACTGTTAGAGGTCTATTAACAATCTACACAATATGTATAGAATTAATAGATAGGATCTTTGTATTACCTCCAGCCATTGCTTTCGATCTACCTCTAGAAGATCTGAATCAGGATCTTGATCTTCCTCTCGATCTGAATCAGCTGCAGATATACCTCTCGGGATCTTGATCTACCGCTTCGGGACCTCTCGAGATCTTGATTGAGTGCTGGTATGATCACACCCTGATGGTGTATGCCCTCAGGATATGCTCTTGATCAGGGACCCAATACCTCCGATTCTTTCTGGTTTTTCTTTCGATGACATTGTGTTGTCAATAGATTTCTCAATTCCCTTCCACCACCTACTCCCATCAAAGCAGGCGTTTAACATTTAAGGAGCTATCGTTATCACTTATTAATTAGTGGATGGCGTTGAAATTATCCGCAAACGATCGCAATAAAATAGGACAATCTATTGCAAAGACCATCTATTGCAACGGGATATTACACCATTAACTATAAATATAATTAAAATAATTGATTAATAACTTTATTAGATTCATCTTGTAGACCTTTTTTTTTACTATTACAAAAGGATTGAGGGTTATTTGATCCCGTTCAGCATCTCTAACTTGACCAATTAGAATGAGATCATTCATAACATATAACAATTGGTCAGATATGTCATTTAAAATTTTCAAATACATATTATCTTCTTGAAAGGTACCTAGCTAATTGCAATTTCAATCTTTCGTGCTATATCCATCACATAATAATATTGACAATTAATGTGTTCACCTTTTGAAGCAAATTCTTTATTTTTTATGATGCTTATGGCTGCTTTATTGTTGCACATTCTCTAAAAGTGTGTCATCTATTTCTTTTATATTCAAATTTGTAAAAAATCTTTTAATTCAAATGGCCTCAAATGTTGTATCGCTACAAGAAACGTAATTATGTTTCATGATATTTCAAACCATTTTTTTTTTCACTACACCAAGAGATAGTCTCCCTTTTAAGGAGAAACATGTAGTCTGAAGTGTAATTTTCATCATCTATATTACTTGCAAAATGAGTATCAAATTATCCAAGTACTTTTAAATAATTATCATCATTTTGATATATCAGCTTATAATTTCTTGTTCCTATTATATACCTCAAAATTCTTTTGATAGTTGATCAGTGAGCTTTATAAGGATTATTCGATAAGAGATGCCTCTTAAATTGCACAAAATGAAAGGCATAATTTATTAAGAGTAAAATTCAAAACTGTACATATAACATAACATACAAAATGATACCACTACTTGGGCATATGGTTTATTATTTATATTTTGTTTTTCATATTTATATTAGAACATATTTTTGGATAATTTAGTCTGTTTATGAGTAGAAGCATCCATAGGATTTAAGCTTTCCATAATAGTTTCAAAGTCTTCAATTTTCTATCCTAGCTAATTTAAATGCTCAATACATAAGATGCCTCACCTAAATCTTTTTTTCAAGAAGCTCTTAATTTGGTTAATAGATAAAATATCATTATCAGTGATCAAAATATCATCCACGTACAAAGATAAAATCATAAAACTACTTTCACTATTCCAATAATATACGCAATGATCATAATCATTAGCCTTGAAATTAAAATTAATTGTTGAGTCCTAAAAGGTAAAATACAACTACCTTGATGATTGTTGATGTCCCAAATAAAGCCTTTTTAAACTCATATACTTTATCTTCTTGTCCTTCAATTTATTATCTATTTCATTGTTGCATAAAAATTTCTTCTTTAATTCTCTATTTAAAAAATATTTTTTACATCAATTTGATATAATTCTAAATCTAATATATATATATATATATATATAAGATATAAAATAATTTAAGTAATGTAAATTTAGCAACCGGTGAATATGTTTCTTCATAATCTATTCCATATTATTACATGAACTCTTTTGCAACTAAACTTTTTTTATATTTTCAATTATTCCATCATATTTAAATTTTATTTTGAAAACATATTTACAAAAAATTATTTTTCTATCTAGACAACTTTACTAATACTCATACATCATTCTTTATTATTGAATATAATTCTTCTTTTATGATTTATTTCATTTTATTGAGTCAGGTAAAGATAAAGTGTTTTCAATAGCCAAAGGAACTTCAAAATCTTCTTCATTCATGTGCATATAAAAACCTTTTAGTTTACTGGACAGATTCCTTTCTCTTTGAATTCTTCTAAGTGTATGTATCATAAGAATTTTTTTTTTTTTTTTGGTACAAACGGGAATCACACCACTCTAGGGTGACTCAGTTTCACACTATCAGAATACAAAATTAAGTTCAAACCAGGAGGACACCATTCATCGGGCTTCCAGCACCAGAATCCAGAATGATCAGCCACTCTAGCGGCGATCCAGTCAGCCGTGAGTTGGCTTCCCTGAAGATATGGCTAATCTGTATGCTGTGAACCCCCTATAGGAGAGAACGAATATCAAAGATCAAAGGGTTGGTAGGCGACTGCACGCAATGATCCTGGCGAAGCCATCGAATCACCGTGAGGGCATCACCCTCAAGGATAATACGACGGGCATCGAGACTGCGGATAGCACAGGAAACTCCAGCCCACGCAGCATAAAGCTCTGCAAGCGGCACCGACGAATCGAGATGTCCAAATCCCCCAGCAGTAATCATAGTACCGTCAGAACCCCGAATGACATAACTCGATCCGGCAGATCTGCCTCGAACACTCCCATCAAAGTTGATTTTGATAAACCATGGAGGGGGGGTTCCCAAGAAATAAAGACCGTTCTCCGGTGCGCTGCCGAGGCAGCATGGAAATCCCAGAGGCCAGGGCTATCAAAATTACAAACTAGACGATGGGACGTGTACTCAGTAGATAAGGACAAGGCAGTCCGAACAACCCTGAAAGGCGGAGTAGGCTCCTGAGTAAAGACAATCCGGTTCGGGATAACCAGATCTGGTAAGCAATGTAAGCCCTCGTCGCGCCCTGCTTGTTGCTACCTCTCCTAACATCCTGCCTGATCAAGTCAAGGAAAGATAAGAAAGAGAAGATGAAGCGACAGCCCAAGGCTTGACGCTAGCGATCTCCCAAATGTGATGAGCTCTGAGACAAGTGAAGATGGCGTGATCCACCGCCTCCTCCTCAATACCGCATATCGGACACGTAGGCTGAATCCCCAGGCCACGTCTAGAAAGAACCAAGCATGTAGGAAGATAATTCCGAGCAATCTTCCATAGAAAAAGACGAACCCTGGGATGAATGGGAAGACGCCAAATCCAAGCCATATCTGTCAACGGTCGGGATGAAACACGGTAAATCTTGATGATGTCCCTGATGGGAGCGCTCGGAATACCGGACCACCTCCAAACCCTAATGTTGGGGGAGTGACCTGGAGAAAGAGGGATAGCAGTTATACGTCGCATAAGCTCCTCGCCAAAGAAACGGGATAACAGAGGAGTAGACCAGGAAGAATGATCCGGCATCGTGAGATCACTAACTCGCATGTCAGAGGAATATCAGTGCTGACGAAAGTAGGCCATCGAGACAATGGAAGGTCAGCGATCCAAGAATCATAAGCAACATCCACAAAAGCACCATTGCCAAGAATCCAGGAGATATTATGAAGGATGGCGGAGCATGAGTACAAACCTCTTTCCAGAAAAAAGAGTGACCCCGAACAGACTGCAGGTTAGTGGAGGGAGTCCAATCCCCATACTTGCCACGCATAAAGAACTCCACATACAGTGCGGATCAAGCAAAAAACGAGTAGCATGCCTAGCAATCAAGGCCTCCCTCCGAGCAGTCAAGGACTGGATCCCAAGGCCTCCCTCGGAAAGCGGCAGACAGACACAATCCAGGCTAAAAGATGAACACCATGACCATCCTGGGACGATCCCCAGAGAAAATCCCTGAAATAACGCTCAATCCTCCTTAGACAAGTCAAAGGGACAGCAGCATTAGATAAGAGATAGAGAGGAAGAGATGTGAGCACAGATCGAATAAGAGTGATCCTTGCCATCATAGATAGCCCAGTAACCTACCACCCCTCCAGCCGATCACGAATCCTTGACTCGAGCTTACTAAAGTCCGAGATCTTAGGCCTTCTGCCAGTAATAGGAATACCCAGATAGGAGAGATACTCTGACTGCACAGAAATCCCCATGATCTGCTTGATAGTCCCCTTCCAAGAAGAAGTCACCGCGGACTAAAACAAATAACAGACTTAGCATTATTAACTTTCTGACCAGAGGCAGAATAGTAATTGTGAAGAATAGAAGCAAATGTGGCCGCATTGGCCACAGTAGCCCTGCCCAAGAAGATACAGTCATCAGCAAAAAGCAGATGAGAGATCGAGGGACCTTGGAACCAGCCCGGTAAGGGTGTAGAACATTGTCCTGCTGAGCCTGACGAAGAGCCCGAGATAAAGAATCAGCCGCTATAACAAAGAGAAACGGGGAGAGGGGACAACCTTGTCTCAGCCCAACCTTAGAATGGAAGTAATCAGTCCGGTCTCCATTGATGTCATAAGAATTTTTTTGAGGTTTAGATAAGATTTCAATGTTAAAATATTTTTCAACTTCACTGGTTATCAAATATTTTTCTTTTAAAATTTCAAATAATTGTACTGTTTTAGTCAAATTTCTTATGTCAAGTTATTATTCTAAAAAAATTAATCTATACTTTTAATTAGACAGTCAGATGCATCACTATGGTGAATCACAATATGTATTAATCCTTAGAGTTTTTAGGATAGCCAATAAAAGTATTTTAATGATTTTACTATCTAATTTACCTCTTTGATGATGTGGAACAAGCGCGTATGTGCTAGAGAATCCCACACTATTAAATTTTCTAAACATGGTTTCTTATAAGTCCAAATTTTATGTGGAGTTTTAATAAATAAGTAGTAGTCATAATAGCTACTTTTTATGGAGCTGATAATATATACGAGATAGAAGTAGAACTCTAAAAGAAATGTCCTTGAATCAGCAATGCTCGCCTCCTCATCCAGCTATCATCACGCGTCCAAGGAATTTTAGCCAGCCTTTTTTTTTTTTTTTTTTGAATTTCTTTGAAGATTCTAATGAAGTGGTGCCCAAATGAACAAACAATGGCACAATACTCTAATACGGTTCCAACTAGATTCTGGGTAATGTTCAATACTTCTCAATTGTTCCAGCACCCCTCACAAGCCCATGCTATTTCAAAGCTTTGAAATTCAAATGCCCCTACACATTGTGTGCTACACATAGTGCTGATTTCAAGCACATTTTGGCAACTTCTCAACAATATAGCGTCCCCACCCCCCCCCCCCCCCCCCCCCCCCCCCCCGCGCAAGTAATTAACATGCATGGCTAAGAGGGTTGTAATTAGGATTTTTCAATAACCCAAATTCAATATATAAGGTCTATAATATCTCCAGGATGAAACTTCAAGAAAATAGAGCAATTTTTTTTTTCAAGAAATGAAAGTCCTTTTCATCCTCACTTTCCCATTGCCTTGAAATCTTAAATCATTGTTGAATCCTATACTTGAAGCCATTAACCCCACATTCAAAACTCTGAATCTAATATTCCATATATCATCCACATCAAAAACATTGTCTCTAAAGAAAGCCAGTTCCATCTCACCTTCTAACCTTGCTCAGCGCTAAGACCTTGAAGCATTTTGGTAAGCACATTTTCTTTGCATCCTATAAACCCAAAAACCCTATTAAAGTCTCATGTTCATCCCTTTTGAGCCTTCTTAAAATTAATGTCACCCTAATATCCTAATGGTCCTTATGTAATGACATCAGAATTCCTAATACCCATGCCTAAAATAACCTCTATACTTCTTACACTCAATTCCCTGCACTAAAATGAGTTCCCCTTATGTTTGAGACAAGTATTGAACTAAGTCAAAAACTGATGTAGCCCAAGTAGTGCATTATTTCAATCAGATAGAGCATTGCTCCAGAGCTTCAAGAACTTCACAACAGCTTAAGCCCAAGTCTAGGAAGGGGAACAAGCTCAAAAGCATATTGAGTTTTGGTCTAGTTTGAATTCAAATCGAACCTAATTTGAGCTAATTTGAGCCTCAAAGAGGAATCCTATTTCAGGATTAATTAAGCCTCAAAAAGGAGTTCTACATACAAGTTAGCCTCAAAAGGAAGCCCTACTCCTAGGTTAAGCTTCAAAGGAGAGTTTTACTCTCAGATCAGGCTCAAAAAGTAGTTTTCCTTTTAGGAACAAGTCTTAAAGGGGAGTCCGACTCTCGGATCAACTCAAAGCGAAGCCCTACTTGCGATCGAGCCCGCGTTACCTCAAAGGGGAGCCCTACTCTCAGATTGAGTCTGAACTAGCTCAAAGAAGAACCTTGTTCTTAGATTAAGTCAAAAGAGAGCCTTACTCTTAGATTGTGCCTGATCGAGAAAAAGAGAAGTCCTACTCGCAGATCGAACCAGAGCCAGCATAAAGAAAGCCCTACTTCCAGATTAAGTCTTACTTGAGCCAAAGGGGAGTTCTGCTCCCCAATTAAGTTAAAGGAAAGCACTATTCTCAGCTCAAGTCCATGTTAACTCAAAGAGGAGCCTTGCTTTCAAATCAACTTAAAGGGAGCTATATTCTCAAATCGAGCCCGAGCCAGCTCAAAAAAGGAAAGCCTTGCTTTAGCTCAAGTCTGATCAAGCTAAAGGAGAGTCCTACTCCTGGATTAAACCCAAGCCTATTTAAAGAGGGGCCCTACTCCTAGATCAAGTCAAAGGGGAATCATACTCCTGGATTGAACCCGAGCCTATTTAAAGAGGGGCCCTACTCCCAGATCAAGTCAAAGGAGAATCCTACTCCTGAATCAAATCAAAGAGGAATCCTACTCCTGGATTGAACCCGAGCCTATTTAAAGAGGGTCCCTACTCCCAGATCAAGTGAAAAGAGAATCCTACTCCTGAATCAAAGGCAAGCTAGTACAAAGAGAGTAGGGCCCTACTCCCATATCAAGTCAAAGGGGAATCCTACTCCTAAATCAAACTCAAGCTAGTACAAAGAGTAGGCCCTACTCCCATATCAAGTCAAAGGGGAATCCTACTCCTAAATCAAACTCAAGCTAGTACAAAGAGAGTCCTACTCCCAAATCAAACCTTAAAAGGAAGTCTTAATATCAAATTGAGCCTAAATGAACTCAAAGAAAGTCCTACTCCCCGATTGAGCCTCAAAGGGAAGTCCTTCTCTCATATTAGTTTCAAAGATAATCGTACTCTCAAGTCAGCATCAATGGAGAGTCATATTCTTGGATCGAGCTTGACTCAATCTAAAGAGGAGTCCTGCTCCTAATGCAAGTTTGACTTGATCCAAAGAAGAGCTTTGCTCCTAATTCAAGCCTAACTCAACTCAAAGAGAAGATTTACTCATAGTTCAAGTCGTAGATCAAGCCTGACTCAATTTAAAGAGGTGCCTTGCTCCTAATTCAAGTTTGATTCATTCCAAGAAAGAGTTTTGCTCCTAAATTAAGCCATGCTTGATACAAAGTAGAGCTCTACCCTAAATTGAGTCTGACTTGATTCAAAAAGGAGCTCTACTACTAATTCGAGCTTAACTTAACCCAAAAACGAGTCTTGCTCCTAATTCGAGTTCTGCTCAACTCAAAGAGGAGCCTTGCTTCTAATTCAAGCCATGTTTGAATCAAAGAAAAGCCCGACTCCTAAATCAAACCCGACTTGACTTAAAAAAGAGACATGCTCCTAATTCAAGCCTAACTTGAGCCAAAAGAGTAGCATCACTCCTAAATCGAGTAAAACAAGAGTCAAAAAAAGTCTTGTTCCTATTTCGAGCTCAACTCAAAGAGGAGCTTCACTCCTATTCCGAACCTAACTCAACTTCAAGAGGAGTTCATTCCTAATTCGAGCCAACTTGAGCTAAAGAAAAGCCTTACTCCTGATCTAAGTCAAAGAGGATCGATACTTTTGGTTCAAGCCAAGAAGGAGACATGCTCTCGATTCAATCCAAAGAGCTCCATTAAAGCTTGAAGCCTTACTTTATTAAATTTTTGAAGCTCTGCCACATCAAAATTCTAAAGCCTTGCTCCATCAAAATTCTGCATCTTTACTCAATCAAAACTCTGGAGCACTACTTCTTAAAAATTGAAGCTTTACTCTATTAAAAGTTGAAGCCTTGTTCTATTGAAAAGTCTAAGCCCTCCTCCATCAAAGTCTTGAAGCTTTACTTCATTAAAACTCTGAAGTCTTGCTCCATCAAAATCTTAAAGCCATAGTCTATTAAAAAACAGAGCCCTACTCCATCAAAGACATAGAGCTCTGCTCCATCAAAATCTTAGAGCCCTACTGCATCATAATCTTGGAGCCTTATTGCATTAAACATCGGAGTTCTGCTCCATTAAAGATTATGAAGCCTTGCTCTATTGAAAGTTAAAGGCTCTATTGAAAGTTAAAGCTTTGCTCCATTAAAATTCAAGAGCTTTTCTCCATCAAAAGCTTAAGGCCTCTCTCTTTTACCTAATTGAAGCTGAAACTCAAAAAGGAAACAAATATGAAGGCTAAAAGGAGGACATGGATGAAGACAAATGTGACAAACATAATAATGTCACTTTGGACTTTAGAACTTAAAATAAATATAAATAATAAAATTTTCTAAATGCATATGCAATAAAAGGATGCACTAAAAGGCTAATAAGAACTATGATTTCTCAATCGAAAGTTTCCATAAGGTAGGAATAATTTATAGTAGGTGGTTGCATCCATTGAAAATCTGGATCTCACATTATCTAAAATAAAGTTATTATTAAGATGGCATAAAATATCTAACAAAAAAACTCTTACACCCTATATCATCTCAACTGAGATTAGCTTGCTGAAGTAGAGAAAGGTACGGAGGTTGACAAGATCTTTGAGAAGTAAGATAGTAAAAATTAAACCAAATATTAGGCGAGACCTAGATCTGATTTAGAAGGATCACTAGACTCGATCTGAACTATTTTGACTATTACAAAGAAGATTGGATAAGGGTTAGATTAAATTGTTTAATCATGCATCAAACTACAAGAAGTCGTAGTTTTCTCATACGATATCTATTTGAAGTGCTTTTTTTAAAAAAAAAAATCAAATTATTTTTCAAAATCTATATGCCACCCATGCCATACTAAGCCCTATGATAAGGTTTCCCCTAAATTTAGGGTTGGCTGGCCTATTTGGGTCTCAAAATAAGCTAATCAAAGCAAATTCTTCTAAACAAAGATTTTGATGGGGGTATATCTCTCAAATTGGGATGCATTAAGCGATGTGGTTAAAGACAAAGTTGATGTAAAAATTGATATCATCCTCTTGTAGTTAGCTTTATTTCCACTAATTATCTTTATTTTAGAAAAGCTATAACTCTTTTCCTCAATGATCATAGAATACTTATCAAATTAAAAATATATATAAGACAATCATAAGATCGATTATGCTTCATGATATAAGATATTGGGTAATTAAAAGATTGTATTTATACAAAGTGAATATGGTTGGAATGAGAATGCTGAGACAACTATATGATAAACAAGGAAAGAAAAATAATAAATAAGTTATTCATAAAAAAGAGGAGATAGTATCAATTATAGATAAATTGGGAGAATGACATTTTAAATCATTTAGATATTTGCAACTTAGGCCTAGCAATGCACTAATATGAAGGAGCAATTTTATGTAAAGGAGAAAAAGGAAGTAGAAGTAGATCTAAAAGAAAAATAAAGAAAATTTAATATCTTGATAATTTATAAAAAGTATGACTTTAAATAAATAGAATAGAGTAAAAATATTTATGCAACCAATTGTTACTAGTTTAGAATTAAGACTTTATTATTATTGTCATTGGTGTTGTTATTATAATATCTTTTAATTAACTAAAAGAGGTGGCTAACTTAAATTATATAAGGTTGCTTCATTAGTATAAATAAGGCTTAAGTTAGCCACCTCTTTTGGTTAATTAAAAGATATTATGCCAACAACACCAATGATAAGATCAAACTTCATTAGTTTACATAACGATTTTAAAAGTTGACTTTATTATTTAATAATGAAAGAAAAGACCTAAACCTCAATTTTGGTAATACTTTAATTTTAATTTTTTTTAAAAGTATAAAGAGCACCATCTGTTTGACATGTATAATATAATTTGATCTACTTAACACATTCACTTAATATGTTATCAATTAAATAGATTTTAAACGGATCACTTTCAAATTGATGAATCAATTCCTAACATGATACATTTATAATAAAATTTATTTAAAATTATTTATTTTTATTGTTGTAGATTTTTGTTCTTCGGCCTAGGGTCGAAATGGTAGTGCATGTAAAGATTTGGGTGGTGTCCTTCCATCCTTGTAGACCTGCAAAACAGTCCTCGCACAAGGATTGAGGTGGGTGGTCCTGTCGAAAGACCCTTCGATGCTCAAGTCAGTAGAAACCCTTGGTAATAGATAAGTGAAAATGGTTGTTAAAGAAGGATGTCCCAGAGAAATCTCTAGAGAATAGTGGTTTTCGTTAGGGTTTTGTAGTACTTGTGTGCTTACCTGAGGGTTCTTGGGATATGATATTTATATGCTGCCGAGATGGTAAGTTGTTACCTGATTCCTCGAGAACAGTTGTGGAAGTTGGTGATTGATAAGGCCGATGTATGCATATCTATCAGGAAATACGAGATCCCATTGATCATGGAGGAAGGGTGCTAGCCCCTGTTTCCATTTAGGAATGATTGTTTCGAGATCTTTGTGATTGGAGCGATTTATTTTCCGAGATGTCTGGCACGATTGGGGCGAGTATAATGCTTATCATAAGAAGCCGGAGCTTGGTCCTACCGAGGTTTAGAAATGCCTGGCCCTGCTGGGGATCAGGAACTTGGCTCGGCCATATCGAAGTTCGGAGATGGCTCGGTCCTACTAAGGTACAGAGATGGTTCAGCCCTGCCGAGGTACGAAGATAATAGTTGGTGCAACTATCCTTTTCTACAACGAGGTGGACTTCTTCTATGTATAGCAATTGGCGAACTAAAGCCCGGAAGTGGATCCTACCACCTATCACATTTGCCAATTGATGCGGAGATAATTTTACTCTGTATTAATTTTATATTCAATTAAAATCATATTCATTTATTGTATTCAGTTTTATCATTAGTTAGATTATCACATTTCCCTAAAAATGACATAATCTATGCTTGTTTCACATAGCTTTCTTTTTACACCTGTTGCCGCCGATTCACGTATGATGAACGTCGGACGGACCAGGGTCACCGGGTGTGCAGAGAGATCACCGTCTTCCTCCTGGAGCCTGCAAAAAGTCCCGGGCCGGTAGTTCCGGCGGGGACCCTCCGACGCCCAAGTTAGTGAGTCGTCGAACAGGAATCTTAATCTTTTTCTTATTCTAGCGGAAGTTTTTCTGAGAAAGAGAGTCCCCCTGAATGGAGCTCGGGTCCTCCCTTTATACCTGTTGGGAATCCCGTATATCTTGGCCTGTTGGAACCGTCGAATCTGCTTCATCGAACGGTAAGTTGTTGGACTGATGCGGGATAGGGGGCCGCTTATAGCGGTAACTGTTGATCGGGCTGAGACCTGCCCGCGATTTAGGTAAACAGACTGTTCGGCAGTAGACCTTAAATCGCGGGGTCTTGGCCACTGGTGCCAACGCATAGTGATCTTTTGGGGCCGACGCTAAGGGCCGATGCTGAGGGCCGACGCTGAGGGCCGACGCTGAGGGCCATCGCTGGTGTAATGATGGCGAGTTGCCCTTATCTTCCTATCTTCCCTCTTTCTTCCGCCATTGCCCTCTTTTGAGTCCGTCTACGTTTCCGTCTTCTGTTCATTCTCCGTGCTTTGTCCCCGCTCGCGTTTTTCTTCTCAGGTCAGTTCTTATGGCTTCTTCTCCTTCTTGTTCTATTTCCGGTTCTTGGGGGGGGTCCCACCATTCTTCCCAGTCTGAGTCCCCGTCCCTCCAATGGTCCACCTCTTCTTCTGATCCTTCACCCGAGCCCCGACCAGTCGGTCGTCCCTCCATTGGGAGTCGTCCGTCCGGTGGACAAACTTCCGTTAGAACCCGGCCGGCGGTTGCCGGCCCTTCTAGGATTACCAAGGAGTCCCCCGAAGGGACCGCATCGACCATGTCTGCTCAGGACATTGCGAACTTAAGGGCTAGGTACGGCTTCCCTCCGGACCTTCACCTGTTTGTTCCTACCTCCAATGATAGGGCAACCTCCTCCCGTTCCGGTAGGGTTGCCCTGTACGGGGCCTTTTTTAAGGCCGGGCTTAGGTTACCGATTCATCCCTTTATCCTTAATCTTCTGGATAGGTATTCCTTAACCCCGTCTCAACTGGTTCCAATTCCTTCCGTACCATAGTCGGGTTTTTGGTACTTTGCCATTTGCGGGGTATAGAGGCTAGCATTTCTTTGTTCCGCAGCTTCTATACCTTGCGCAAACAGTCGGGGTGGTGGTCTTTTACCCTAGATCTAATAGGATCCTTAGGTTGTGCCTTCCTTCCTCCGTTAAGGGATGGAAGGATAAGTTCTTTTTCGCGGACATTAGCGGGGTCCGTGGAAGCTGGGGGGTACCCAATCGATGCCAACAGGGATGCCTCCATCCTTCCACGGGACCAGATGGCATTTGGGCAGCTCCTAACTGCTGAGATTCCTAAGTGCAATAAGCTGATAGCCGAAGAGAACCTTCAACGCGCCGGCTTAATTCCCTCGAGGGGTGAGCATCAGTCCACTTGCCTCCCTTCTCTGTTTTTCTCCCTCTCTCCCTTTTTTTTTTTTTTTTTTTTTTTAACTATCCCTTGCTTGCGTAGGGATGGCACCGTCACCGCACAAGCTCAAGCAGGTGGCCGCTAAAAAGAGGAAGGCCACGGGGACTGTATCCCCCGCTGAAGGGAGGGCTGCCACTAAGGTTCCCAGGAGGGCCGACGCTGGGAGGGTTAGTGGCAGAGAGACCGGCGCTGGGATGGCCGACACTGGAGGAGCTATGGCCGTGAAGCCCCCACGTGTCAAAGTCCCGAAGAAGGGCGGCCCCAAAAGGGCCGTCACTAAAGTAGTCAATGCCCCAGAATCCAAAGCAGTGGGGCCCGTGTGCATAGGTGAGGCAATCCAACCCCGAGTCGAAGAACCCGTCCTGGAAGACACGGCACAGGCCAGGCTGGCAAGGAGGTGGAGCGAAGCCCGCCGGCAGAAGAATCTCCAGCCCCGGCTCCAATTATTTTACTTGATTTATCTCCCGAGGGGAAGATACCGTCTCCCGCGCCTACAGAGGCGGGTGAAGCTCCGGTGGCAACAGCAGCGGCTCCCGCCGCTGTCTTGCCCCCAGCTGAAGCGCCTCTACCGGCTAAAGGGCCGGGGGCAGCAGGTTCTGAGGCAGAATCGACTTCCGCGGGCCCGTCATCTAGGGAAGGGAGGACTATCGATCCTTCTTTCCAGTCACTGCTGGCGAATCATAGCCGCTGGGCTATGCGTGTTATAGAGGAGGCTTCAGTGGAGGAGATGCAAGAATATCTCCGAAGTCGGAAGAGTGGGGCCTTCTTTCGTGAAGCTTCGGTGGCTCACCTCTGGGTGAGTTTTGTGCCACTTATTGTTCTTTCTTTTCCCTTTTTCCTGGATATCATATATATACACATTTTTTTTTTTTTTAGGCCTTGAACTCCCTGGTCGCCCTCAAAGACATCTGGACTTTGAGCGACACCGCCCTTGAGCAAGCACGGGAGGAGATGGTCTCCCTTCAAGCAAAAGCTGAAAGGTCGGCGATGGCCCTAGAGGACACCCGGGCCACCCTGATGGGCGAGGTAGAGGCTACTCGGCTTAGAGCCGAAAAAGCTGAATACGCGCTGGAAGTTGCCCAGCGCCGTGCTGCCCATGAGCTGGACAACGCTCAGGTGGCGGAGGAGAAGCAAAAGCGGCCGAGGGGAAACTGACGGTGGCCGAAGAGAAACTGACGGCGGCAGAGCAGGAGGTATGCGTTCTAAGGACTCAGATGAGCTCCGCCTCTGCCGAGATCAATACGGCTAAGGAAGCCACCCGCCAACACGTAATGAAAATCGCGGACCTAGAGGCGGCAGTGGCGGAGGCCCAGAGAAGAGCCACCGAGGCGGAAGAGAAGGGGGCCAATGCCATAGAGGATTACAAAAAATCCGAGGCTTTCGATGACGAGGTAGCTGATTCAGCGGCGTTAGCTTATGACGTCGGCTTCCAAGATTGCAAAAGAAATACAGGAGCTTTACGACTTGGAAGATATTGAGGGGCTGCAGCCTGACGACGTCCCTGAAGATGGCACCCCGCCTTCGGATGCCCATTAGCTGCTTTTCATTTTTCTCTGTTGGCAATTTTGTAAACTTCGTCATCAATGAATATGTTTAATTTCTTGAGCTTCCTTCGTTCAAACCGCTGTGGACTGTTAGTGGATAGTAACATGCGTAGTAGATTACGTTAGATAGGACCGTGGGCTATGATGCTGTCCTCAGCATTGACAAGGCCGATGTTAGGCGGTCCTTGGTGCCAACACAGTCGATCTCTACGGCTGACGCTAGGCGCCGGTCTTGGATGCCAACGCGGAGTTGGTCTTTGAGTGCCGGAGCGGATCCGGTCTTTGAGTGCCAGAGCGGATCCGGTCTTTGATGCCGACGCTGGGCGCCGGTCTTGGATGCCAACGCGGGGTTGGTCTTTGAGTGCCAACACGGAGTTGGTCTTTGAGTGCCAACACGGAGTTGGTCTTTGAGTGCCGGAGCGGATCCGGTCTTTTGATGCCGACGCTGGGCGCCGGTGCCAACGCGGAGTTGGTCTTTGAGTGCCGGAGCGGATCCGGTCTTTTGATGCCGACGCTGGGCGCCGATCTTGGATGCCAACGCGGGGTTGGTCTTTGAGTGCCAACACGGGGTTGGTCTTTGAGTGCCGGAGCGGATCCGGTCTTTGAGTGCCGGAGCGGATCCGGTCTTTTGATGCCGACGCTGGGCGCCGGTGCCAACGCGGAGTTGGTCTTTGAGTGCCGGAGCGGATCCGGTCTTTTGATGCCGACGCTGGGCGCCGGTGCCAACGCGGAGTTGGTCTTTGAGTGCCGGAGCGGATCCGGTCTTTTGATGCCGACGCTGGGCGCCGATCTTGGATGCCAACGCGGGGTTGGTCTTTGAGTGCCAACACGGGGTTGGTCTTTGAGTGCCGGAGCGGATCGGCCTTTGAGTGCCGGAGCGGATCCGGTCTTTTGATGCCGACGCTGGGCGCCGGTGCCAACGCGGAGTTGGTCTTTGAGTGCCGGAGCGGATCCGGTCTTTTGAGTGCCGGAGCGGATCTGGTCTTTTGATGCCGACGCTGGGCGCCGGTCTTGGATGCCAACGCGGGTTGGTCTTTGAGTGCCAACACGGAGTTGATCTTTGAGTGCCAACACGGAGTTGGTCTTTGAGTGCCGGAGCGGATCCGGTCTTTTGATGCCGACGATGGGCGCCGGTGCCAACGCGGAGTTGGTCTTTGAGTGCCGGAGCGGATCCGGTCTTTTGATGCCGACGCTGGGCGCCGGTCTTGGATGCCAACGCGGGGTTGGTCTTTGAGTGCCAACACGGGGTTGGTCTTTGAGTGCCGGAGCGGATCCGGTCTTTGAGTGCCGGAGCGGATCCGGTCTTTTGATGCCGACGCTGGGCGCCGGTGCCAACGCGGAGTTGGTCTTTGAGTGCCGGAGCGGATCCGGTCTTTGATGCCGACACTGGGCGCCGGTGCCAACGCGGAGTTGGTCTTTGAGTGCCGGAGCGGATCCGGTCTTTTGATGCCGACGCTGGGCGCCGGTGCCAACGCGGAGTTGGTCTTTGAGTGCCGGAGCGGATCCGGTCTTTTGATGCTGACGCTGGCGCCGGTCTTGGATGCCAACGCGGGGTTGGTCTTTGAGTGCCAACACGGGGTTGGTCTTTGAGTGCCGGAGCGGATCCGGCCTTTGAGTGCCGGAGCGGATCCGGTCTTTTGATGCCGACGCTGGGCGCCGGTGCCAACGCGGAGTTGGTCTTTGAGTGCCGGAGCGGATCCGGTCTTTTGAGTGCCGGAGCGGATCTGGTCTTTTGATGCCGACGCTGGGCGCCGGTCTTGGATGCCAACGCGGGGTTGGTCTTTGAGTGCCAACACGGAGTTGGTCTTTGAGTGCCAACACGGAGTTGGTCTTTGGCTGAACATACTCATTAGAAAATAAGAAGGTCTATTATTCATGCATCAGACAGATTCAAATTAATAACAATAGAATTCTATTGATAGTACCGTCGCAAATTGTCAGCATTCCAAGTTCGAGGGAGCAGCTTCCCGTCCAGCTCTTCAATTTTATATGCTCCATGATAAGTACCTCTTTGACGCGGTATGGTCCTTCCCATTTTGGTGCCAGCTTGCCCCCTTCCGTGGGCTTCGATATTTCAGCTCTTCGTAGGACCAGGTCTCCCGGTCGGAATGTCTTGGGCCGCACCCGAGAGTTGTAGTGTTTGGCCACGCGCTGACGGAATGCTGCCATCCGAAGATGCGCTTGATCCCGCAATTCTTCCACCAAATCCAGATCAGCTCTCAGCTTGTTGGAGTTGCTTTCTTCGTGGTATAACTCCGTCCGGGGACTGGGAGCCCCTATCTCTACAGGGATGACCGCCTCGGTCCCAAAGACCAGGCTGAAGGGGGTTTCCCCTGTGGGTGCTCGCGGCGTAGTATGGTAGGCCCACAGCACACTGGAAAGTTCTTCCACCCAGCGCCCTTTACAGCTATCTAGCCGAGCCCGGAGCCCCTGTAGAATGATGCGATTGGTCACCTCAGCTGCACCGTTGGTTTGGGGATGCCCTACGGAGGTAAATCGGTGACGGATTCCTAGGCCCTCGCAGAATTCTCGGAAGGTCGTGTTATCAAACTGTCGGCCGTTATCTGTAACCAGGGTGTGTGGTAACCCAAACCGACACACCACAGATTTCCAGAAGAAAGACCTCACTTTGGCTTCCGTGATCTTAGCAAGAGCCCGCCTCGATCCACTTAGTGAAGTGATCGACGGCTACGACTAGGAACTTACGTTGTCCGGAGGCAGGGGGGAAAGGTCCTAGGATGTCCATGCCCCACTGCGCGAAGGGCCACGGTGCAGCGAGAGGGGTTAGCTGGGACGCAGGTAGATGTTGAACATTGGCGTGACGCTGGCAGCTGTCACACTTTTTAACAAGTTCAGATGCGTCTTCTTTCATCGTCAACCAGTAATACCCTTGACGTAGAGCTTTATATGCCAGAGCCCTGCCCCCCAGATGGCTTCCGCATATCCCCTCGTGTATCTCTCGCAAAATATAATTGGCATCGGTAGGACCGACGCACCTGAGGATGGGGTACGAGAATGACCTTCGGTAGAGCCTTCCTTCCATAAGGAAGAACTTCGGGACCCGTCTTTAAGCTTCCTGGCTTCAGCAGGGTCTTCGGGGAGGATACCTTCGGAAAGGTATTGAACATAGGCGTCCATCCAGGAAGGCTCCTGTCCCACTGGTAAAGTTTCCATTGGTGCATCAATGCTTGGGGCTTCTAAGTGCTCCACGTAAGCTTTTCCCAACATCCCATCAGCTGAGGCAGCGAGGTGGGATAGAGCGTCAGCTCTAGCATTCTCTTGTCGAGGAATGTAGCTGACGCTGAAGTGAGTAAATGGAGAGGTCATTGAGAACACCGCATCCAAATAACGGGCCATGATAGGATCCTTTGCCTCGTACTCCTTGGTGATCTGGCCAGCAACCAATTGGGAGTCGGTAAAAGCTCTAAGGCATTTCACCCCCAGTTCCCGAGCCAGTCTTACTCCGGATAACAAAGCCTCATATTCCGCCTGGTTATTAGTGGCAGGGAAGAGGAAGCGAAGTGCGCACTCAGTAACCACACCATCCGGGTTAGCCAAGATGAGGCCTGCTCCGCTCCCTTGGGAGTTCGACGCCCCATCTACATGAAGGACCCACTCATCGTCACTGGCTTCCAAGGGTTGAGTGTCCGCCGGAAGTTCTTTGGATAACTCGGTTCCCCCAGTACATTCGACCAAGAAATCTGCCAAGACTTGAGACTTCATGGCCGAGCGAGGACGGAAAGATAAATCAAACTCCCCCAGCTTGAGGGCCCACCTGGCCAGCCGACCAGAAGTATCAGGGCGAGCTAGAATTGTCTTTAGAGGCTGGTCAGTGATTACTGCGATCGGGTGGGCTTGGAAGTATGGCCGCAGACGCTGGGCTGACACGATTAACGCAAAGATGATCTTTTCCATGTTTGAGTATCGAATCTCAGCATCATGAAGCACCTTACTTGTATAGTATACTGGCCTCTGTGTGCCATCAATGTCCACCCGGGCTAGCACGGAGCTGACAGCCTCAGGAGAGGCCGACAGGTATAGAAGGAGCTCCTCTCCGCCCGTCGGCTTGGCTAGCAGCGGCGGGGTGGATAGGAACGTCTTTAACCCTTCGAATGCCTCCTGGCATTCTTTGGTCCACTCGAACTTATTGATTCTGCGAAGCGCCTTGAAGAAAGGTAAACACCTTTCCGCAGACTTGGATAGGAAGCGGCTTAGGGCGGCTATTCTTCCCGTCAGGCGTTGTACTTCCTTCTTGTTGGCGGGAGGCCTCATGTCCAAGATGGCTTGGACTTTGTCCGGGTTGGCTTCAATTCCTCTCCGGGTCACCATGAAGCCCAAGAACTTCCCCGCTGTTACTCCGAATGCACACTTGCGAGGGTTCAGCTTCATCTGATATCGACGAAGGTTGTCAAAAGTTTCTGCCAGATCCGTGATGTGGTCAAGGGCACGAACGCTTTTTGTCAGCATGTCATCCACATACACCTCCATATTACGCCCTATCTGTCCTTCGAAGACTTTGTTCATCAGCCTCTGGTAAGTAGCCCCCGCATTTTTTAATCCGAACGGCATCACCTTGTAGCAATATAGACCCTTTTCGGTTATGAAGGAAGTAGCTTCCTCATCCTCCGGGTTCATCCGGATCTGGTTGTATCCGGAGAATGCATCCATGAAGCTGAGGACTTCATGGCCGGAGGTAGCATCCACCAATTGATCGATTCGAGGTAGTGGAAAGCTATCTTTGGGGCATGCCTTGTTGAGGTCGGTGAAATCCACACACATTCTCCAGCTCCCGTTGGCCTTGCGGACTAACACCACATTAGCTAGCCATTCAGGGTAATGAACATCTCGAACGTGGCCCGCAGCCATAAGCTTACGGATTTCCTCGTCGATAGCTTTCTGTCTGTCCGGAGCGAAGTTTCTCTTCTTTTGTCGGACTGGCCGACACTCTGGCTTGAGGTTGAGCCGATGGGTAATTACTTCTTCAGGGACGCCTGGCATGTCGGAGGAAGACCATGCAAAGACATCAGTGTTGGCCCGCAGGAATGCGAGGAGTTGACGACGTGTCTCTTCCGGGAGTGATGCCCCCAGCTGAACAGTCCTTGCCGGGTTATCGCCCAAGGGGAGGGTTAGAAGATGTTCTGCCGCTCCCCCCTTCTCCCCAACTCCCTAGGATCGAGCGACTCAGAGGCCGTTGCCGACTCTGCACTCAGCGGGCTGGGCGTCAGATGGTAACAGGGCGGCAACGGGTTTTGCTCTCCCTTCATTTCTCCGATCCCTTCATTGGTAGGGAACCTTACTAACAGTCTCTTGGTGGAGATCACGGCATCCAGCAAGTTCAGCCCCGGTCTTCCCAAGATGGCATTATACGCCAGCGGGACCCGGACCACCAGGAAGTTTACAACCACTGTACTCTGACACGGAGGAGTTCCAGCCGTGACCGGGAGAGCAATTTTGCCTTCGACGTTCACTGAGTCTCCCGTGAAGCCCATTAGTGGTGTGGTGACAGGTTGAAGCAAGGACCTTGATAAGTTCATCCGAACAAAAGCCTCGTAACTCAAGACATCCACAGAGCTTCCACTATCAATTAAAATTCTTTTTACAGGGTGCTTAGCTATAGTCATAGAAACTACGACGCTGTCGTCGTGTTTGTTAACTACCCCTTCTAGGTCCTTTCCGAAAAAAGGTATTACAGAGTCTATTCCCTCGCGCGGCCTTTTCGAACCGCCCTCCGCTCCCCAAGAGATCATAGCTATGGTTTTTTCAGTCGGGGCATTATCCACGCCCGCCGGATGACTTGGGGGCGCCATGGGGCCCACCGCGGGGAGGTTCCCCCTTCGAACAAACTTGCCCAGGTGGCCCTGCTGGACCAGCTCTTCGATGGCCTTTTTCAAATTGTGGCAGTCTTCGGTGTCGTGACCGTAGTCCCGATGGTATCGACAGTAAAACTCCTTGTTGCGGGGGGCTCCAGACTTCAAGGGAGCCGGTCGCTTGAAATATGGTTCCTCCTCGATCTCCAGTAGGATGTGGGAGATGGGGGCCATGAGGGGAGTGAAATGCTCTTTAGGAACCAGCGCTTGTGGCCGGCGATCCGGGCGCCGTGGAGGCTCAGGCTTCCTAAGTTGCGCACCCGTGCGATCGGAAGGTGGCGGTTTGTTGCCGGGGTTCTTGTCAATGTCTCTCCAGGAAGAATCTGCCTCGTCAGCGCGGATGTATTTCTGTGCCCGGTTCAGAAGCTCGGCGTAGGAACGCGGAGGCTTCTTATCCAGAGAGTATGCGAATCTGGACGGGCGAAGTCCTCTCTTCAGGGCCAAGGTGGCGACAGAGTCTTCCAGGTTGTACACCTCCAGCGCAGCCTCCTTAAATCGAGCGACGAAATCCTTTAAGGTCTCGCCACTTTTCTGCTGGACAGCAAAGAGGCTATCGGCAACTCGTGGGATCTTTCGACAGGCATCAAAATGAGCCAGGAAAGACCGCTCGAGTTGTCGGAAGGAGTTGATGCTGCGTGGAAGTAGACGGGAGTACCACGCGCGTGCCGCCTTACGGAGCGTAGCCGGGAAGGCGACGCATAATAAGGAATCCGTCGCTCCCTGGACCTGCATGAGGACCTTGTAGCTCTCCAGATGGTCCAGGGGGTCCGTCGTTCCATCATATGGATCCAGTTGAGGGAGACGAAACCGGGGGGGGACCGGTTCCTTCATGATATGACGAGAAAGCGGAGGGCGACGTTCGTACTCCGCTGCATAGGGATCGGCGATCTGACGGCTGAGTTCGTCCAACCGCCGATGGTACTCGTCAAGCCTTTGCTCGGCTCGTCGAGTGGTTCTCCGAGGCATGTTACCTCGAGATGAGTCGGAAGAAGAAGATCGCCGGCGTAAAGAATGTGCCCGCTTAGACTCTTTTTCTTCTGGTCGGTGGTGGGGGCGACTAGAGCGACGGAAGGAGACCGTCGTCGCCTTGAAGTCCCTTGGGATGAGTCGGAAGAAGAGGATCGACGGCGCAAGGTAGGCGCCCGCCTGGACTCCTTTTCTTCCGGTCGGTGGTGGGGGCGACGGGAGTGACGGAAAGGAGACCGTCGTCGCTTCGAGGTCCCTTGACGATGAGGTTCGGGAGGTGAGCGGTGAGAGACCTCAGGCGGGGTCCCTCCTTGGTGAGACTGTACTGTTCCTCGCACCCCTTCGCCCGTTTCTGGGGGTTGAGTTACAGCAGCCACATAGCGCTCTTGCAGCCCTCGGACCATCGTCGTCAGATCCTGGACCTGATGGGCCAGATCATCAAGCCGGTCAGGTTGGCTTGTTGGCGCACGGGGTGGAGCATGAGGGTTGGCTTCCGAATGCTCCACTCGCGGGATGGGCCCGGCTGCCTGACTAGAGGAAGCCTCTTGTGCTCGCGTGGTCACCATCGCTTCCTTTGCAAAGTTGGAGAGATTTCGGGGGAGAGTCTCGACTTAGTCTGCGTCCTGCCCCCCGCTCCCCCCTGGCGCGCCAATCTGTTGCCGCCGATTCACGTATGATGAACGTCGGACGGACCAGGGTCATCGGGTGTGCAGAGAGATCACCGTCTTCCTCCTGGAGCCTGCAAAAAGTCCCGGGCCGGTAGTTTCGGCGGGGACCCTCCGACGCCCAAGTTAGTGAGTCGTCGAACAGGAATCTTAATCTTTTTCTTATTCTAGCGGAAGTTTTTCTGAGAAAGAGAGTCCCCCCTGAATGGAGCTCGGGTCCTCCCTTTATACCTGTTGGGAATCCCGTATATCTTGGCCTGTTGGAACCGTCGAATCTGCTTCATCGAACGGTAAGTTGTTGGACTGATGCGGGATAGGGGGCCGCTTATAGCGGTAACTGTTGATCGGGCTGAGACCTGCCCGCGATTTAGGTAAACAGACTGTTTGGCAGTAGACCTTAAATCGCGGGGTCTTGGCCACTGGTGCCAACGCATAGTGATCTTTTGGGGCCGACGCTGAGGGCCGACGCTGAGGGCCGACGCTGAGGGCCATCGCTGAGGGCCGACGTTGAGGGCCGACGCTGGGGGCCGACGCTGAGGGCCGTCGCTGAGGGCCGACGCTGAGGGCCGTCGCTGAGGGCCAATGCTGAGGGCCGACGCTGGGGGCCGACGCTGAGGGCTGACGCTGGGGGCCGACGCTGGGGGCCGACGCTGAAGGCCGACCTGGGGCCGACGCTGGAAGCCTACGCTGGTGGCTTTGGGTTTCGTTGTCACATCATTGCTTTCGAAAGTCGTGCGGAAGATAATACTATCCCGGGAAACCGTCAGCCGTATCAACACCTTTGTTGGGCCTCCTAGCATTACTCAATTAGGGAAAGTCTTTGTACACAGCCTGGCAATGATCCATTCATGCATGAGCTCGCACATTTGTGATATAAGACTTACGAGCGAGGTTATCGTGCAGATCTATGTACGAATGAATCACCTTGTCTAATTCAAACCATATTGCATCGAATATAATGCTGAAAGACTTTTTCTTCAATTGAGTGGCCTGCACTGGAGGCAGTTAGAAAGACCTTTTCCTCAATTGGGTGCATGGCATGCGTCTGTACCGGGCTAGGGCAGAAAAATCGTACGGAGTTATCTTGAATAAACGTCGACGTTGAATTAGTGACAGGTTTCGTCTCAGCCGCCGCTCCCCTTACCTCCCCTCTTCCTTCTATCTGGCTACCGATTGATTCTATGAACTGGTCTGAAATAAGTTAGGCTCTGAGTTCCGATCCGTCTTTGCCTTCCAGCCATCCACAGCCACCTTTCTACGTCGAAGCACCATTCCTTCAAGTCATCCGCCGAGTCGTGCCTTCCTTGGCGTTTGGTAAGGAAACAGAGGATTGAGTTCCGAGACGATCATTTGCGCCACCTTTCTCGAAATCACATCATCTTCTAGGTTTGGGCCCTTCTTGCTCTTTAAATCTTTAAATCAGTTTATTTTCAGTTATAATGCTGAATGGTTAAATCTGATTACTTAGTTTGTGGAGATTTATTTCATGCGCTAAAACTGAGGTAGTTATCCAAGTGACAAGTGGTGGTAAGTTAATTAATTTTTAAATCAATTTAATCAATCTGAATTTAAAAATGAAGGTAAAATATCAGTAAACAGCAAATCTTAGCAACTATATATATATATATATATTCCAGATAAAATGATGATTATATAAGTTAATGCATATGATATGAATGCTAAACCCGATCGACTTGAATTACCATTTTCCTGAGCACTTTTAAATTTTTGTGTTTCATTATTTATCTTCTAAGTTAGATTGCGAACAGGAAGATTAACAATCTCACCAAGAATCTAAAAAGATCATCTTCAGACCGGTTAATCACAGAATGGTGGTTCATAAGCACAGTTAAATGATATATAATCTTAAATTGCTCAGTTAAATGAAATAAATCTTGAAGTGTAGGTTCATCACTCCTCAAAATTTATTAATTGTCACAGGGTTTGCAAGCTTTGCAAGCTTTTTTTTTTTCCCTTTTTTTTTGTGAGGAAGTGTGTTTACAAGTTGAGATCCAAGCCTTCCAGTTTCACAAAGCTTTCAGAGTCAGTTCATCTTGTAACTACTCTTTCTACTGTGAATATATCATTGATGCCTTATGGCAATAGGGGTACATTATCAGTGGATCTTTGGGCTTTTGTAGGCAAGGGAAGAATGGACTTGCTAATAAATATGAAAAGTACATTTACGGGTTGAAAAAACCACATAAGCATTCCAGAAGATTTAGCTATATATCGGAGACTTATTGTTTCCTAAGATACAAAGAGTGATATCTGTTTGCCAAGTTTGTCTGAAAAGAATGGCTTGTTATTTTTTTGTCATTGGCTGTGATCTTACAGGAAATCATGACACTTGTTAGACGATCTGAAATGTATTTGCAGAGGGACTTTCTCTCTCCCTCCCTCTATCTCGGTTTGTTCAGGTTACAAGTCCTGGAAATTCTTATTTCAATATGTAGTGGTAAAGACCAAAAGTACCCTAGTCACAGGGATCTTATCACATTATTAAGCAGGTTTTTAATCATTTCATCACAATTATTTTTGATATTTATGACTTTTTTGGTCTTCATAGATATGCCTTCTAAAAGTCATGCATACCTTTCAAAAGGCATGTATTGATGTGACTCAAATGTTAATTAGTATATACATCCATATCATTCATGAATCATGCTACTTAGATATATGTAAGATATTGAACAAATTGAATGACCACATCAAGATTAGCAGGAACATTCATGCACTGTTCTCTGTCTTGGTTTATACATGGTGTCATGAGTAGATGGATCCATTTTGCTCATTGTTGCTTTTCTTGAAAAGAAGACCTATGTCCTTAATAACTTTTGGAAACTATTGTTGCTACTCTCTCTGAGTGAAAATTCTGCCCATTCATCCTTTCATTTTCAATGCCAACACTTGAGAGCTTCTGTGGTTACACAAAAGTGATTCAACTTTTGTGTTGTCATATGGTTATTCTTTCATAAGCTCATCATTAGCAACAGACATATGAAGATTGCTCTCGATAGCCTAGTTACATGAGTGTGCCCTCCTTGAGTTGACCACTGGGATTTGGACTGTGAAGGGAGTCAAATTGGAAAGCTTTCAGATCATGAGTTTGCTGATGCCTACTTTTCATTAGCCACCTGAAAGGGTATATTCCTGGAAGTGCTCTTGCTTTTGTCACCATGTTCCATGCAACCTCCATTGTTCCTCCTTTAATAATTTGATCCCATGGATATTCTTTATTTAGCCTTTTCCCTTATAATCATCAGCCATTTCCCTATCCTAGTAAGACCCAAAGTCTCTCGGCTTGTTTGACCAGTTTCTAGTTTCTGCAGACCTTCATGGATCCAAAATTGCCTCTGCGCCTAGTCTTAGAACTTTAAAAATAATTTTTTATAGATAATAGATTGTCCTGTTTCTAGCTTGCAGGGAGCATAGACATGAATTTGGTACACAAAATATTATATAGAGTAGATGTTGAATAATACAGCGATAAGAGAAAGTTAGATAGATACTGATGTGGCTGATCCAACGCCATTAGAGAATCGTGAAGGAAACTGACGGAGCCCCGCTTCGACCTTCGAGGTCCCTTTCGACATGGGCCACAATGATAGCATCCAGACTTGGCAACTCGGCTTTCCCCTTGTCTGCCACCTTTTCTCTTTCCTCCGCATGAAGCCAGCTTCTGTT
>UESW01003873.1:25919-87174 GCA_900491605.1 Calamus simplicifolius | reverse complement strand
ATCGGCACTCGGCACTCAGCCCGATGTGCCATCGGCATTCAAACCCGAGGCCAGCTCGACACCAAACACGATGCAAAGGCAAACAGCTACGAAAAAGCTAAGTACACTATACTTTAAGAAAAAGTTTCTTTTCATTAGTGTCTGAATACATTATGGGAAAACCAACAAAACAAACTATTCAAAAGGCTCTCGACGGTCATACGATCATAAGGTCACCCCCGGGCCGGCTGCGAAAGCGGTTCAAGACCTATAGTTCTAGCGACCTCGAGTTACCCCTCGAGCCGGCCACGAAACCCCGAGGTTCCGGAGGAGCTCGGCGGCATCGCGGCTAACGGATACCACTCGGCCTGGCTAGCATACGCCCCAAGTCGATTCAAATCCCTAATAGCCCATGTCCGCTCGAGTCACCTCCTGGACCAGCACACAAGCACTTGAGGCAGTTTCGGAGGAGCTCAGCGGCATCGCAACTAACGGATACCACTCGGCCTGGCTAGCATACGCCTGAGTCGGTTCAAATCCTTAACAACCCGTGCCCGCTCGAGTCACCTCCCGGACTAGCACACAAACACTCGAGGCAATTTTATTTTAGCCCCCGTGGCTCTATTTCTGCTTCGGCAATTTTATTACAGCCTCAACGGCTTTATCTCTGCCTTAGCGGTATTATTGCAGCTTCAACGGCTCAGTCTCTGCCTCAGCGGCATCATTGCGGCCTCATCGGCTCTCTCTGCCTCAGCGGCATATCGATGGGCACTCACATCCAAACTTCATGTCAAAAGTTGAGGACCCAAAGTCAGGTGGGGATCAGCTACTTGGGAGGTGACGCCCCTTTCGCCTTGCTGGGGTGGGCCCGCTTCGTCTCAGGGACAAGGGGCATCTGATGTGGCTGATCCAACGCCGTTAGAGAACCGTGAAGGAAACTAACGGGGCCCCGCTTCAGCCTCCGAGGTCCCTCAGCCTCCGAGGTCCCTTCGACCTCCGAGGTCCCTTCGGACATGGGCCACAATGACAGCATCCAGACTTGGCAACTCGGCCTTCCCCCGTCTTCCACCTTTTCTCTCTCCTCCGTATGGAGCCAGCTTCTGTTCGGCCTCCAGCTGCCAAGCCTCCCTCGGCCCCAGTCGGCCCCGGCCCTCGGCCTCGCTTCCGCCTCGGCCTCCAGCTCCGTCGGCCTCGGTCTCCAGACGGCCTCAGCCCCAGTCGGCCTCGGTCTCTAGACGGCCTCGGCCCCAGTCGGCCTCGGCACCCAGTCGGCCTCGGCCCTGGCACGTCATCCAAGTCGGCCTCGCCCCGGCATCATGCAAGTCGGCCTCGTCCCAGCATCTTCCAAGTCGGCCTCGGCCCCAGTCGGTCTCGGCTCCAGTCGGCCTCGCCCCGGCACGTCATCCAAGTCGGCCTCACCCCGGCCTCTTCCAAGTCGGCCTCATCCCGGCATCATGCAAGTCGGCCTCGCCCTGGCATCTTCCAAGTCGGCCTCGGCCCCGGCCTTAAGCTTTCTCCTCGGCCCCGGCCTCGAGCGTCCTCCTCGGCCCCGGCCTTGAGCCTCTCTTCAGCCTCGGGCTCCAGCCTCCGCCTTGGCCCCGGCCTCGAGCCTCGCCTCGCCTCCAGCCTCCGCCTCGCCTCGCCTCGACCTCGAGCCGCCTGACACAGCCACGTGGTCCACCAACCGTCTGTGGCGACCACGTGGTCCACTATCTCCTGCAACAACCGTCCAAGCCAAGCACGTAGGGGACACGTCTGGCAAGTGCCGTAACGGTCGGCCACGCCCTGCAACAGTCTACGATAGTTGTCCAAACCAAAATAGCACCTATCAACTAGCTGCAGCTACCTACTCTGATGGGACCTGGCCTGACAATCGGACTGACTCCGCCGACTGATGGGACTTGACCCACCAGCCAGCTGCAGCCACTCACTCTGATGGGACTTGACCTGCAGCCCTGATATGCCAAAGGAGGAAGCAAGCCCTGCCATCAATTAATGCTCTGACAAGTCATCATTATGGGCCTCAACCACTCAAGCCTCACAGACTCTAAGCATCTATAAAATGGGTAAGAGGGACCCCCGACCAGGTAACTCCAAGAACGAAGGTAACCACAACGAACTCATCACACTCCTAAACGCTCATTCTTGCTCACAAAGAGTATGGCTCTAAGCCTCTCTCTTCTCTCTTTCGAGCTTCCTCAAGCTCACGGCTGTTGCCCAGAGCACTGACTTGAGCATCGGAGGGTCCCGCCGGAATCTCCAGCCCCCGGAACTTGTTTGCAGGCCCACAGGCACAAGAAGCTCGCCGGAGGATCCCGGGCTCGCTGGAGGAGGCGGCCGGACGCTCGCCGACATTCGAGGACGATGATTTGGCGTCAACAGATACTGTCACTTTTCTATGGCTCCATAATTAGGCATCCTCTACATGACTAGCTATGAAGTGATGGAAGTGTTGCAAATCATCCTTAACTTTTGCATGAAATTTCTGCATTTCTCTTGCATTGCTCTAGATATAAATCCCTTTAAAAAATATTGAAAAGCTGCACATCACTCCCTACATGTCATTAAGTTTTAATGGCCATTTTGCATCATGTATTGTAGTTGCCATCAACGTGATATCATTTCTCTCTTGTGTGAATTGGGACACACAGCAAGATCTGAGCATTCTGTGGTATTTTTTTTCTAAACAAATTTTTAAGAAAGAAAAAAAAATTCAACAAAGAAAATGCTATGGTGCCAATGATGATGATGATTGATGATACTAACAATAATAAGGGCAATCACTACATACCAAAAGAGTACAGAAAATATAATCAAGACAAGATTCCCATGCATTTAGATATTGATTAGGACCTGGTTTCATATGCTGATTGATAACTAAGGTCTAGAAAATAATATTAATAATTAATCATTCTGACAATGATAAGGACAATCATTACATACCGAAAGAATACAGAAAGCAAAATAAAGACAAGATTCTTATGCATTTAAATGTTGAGTGATTGGGTTTCAAGTGCTGATAGATAGCGTTGGCCCAGTGTTCATTGGCAGGCTGCAGGCAATGGGAAGCAATGGGAAGCCAATTCCAGACCGGTATGTTGTGCTCTGTTAGCAAGTTTCATTTAAATCTGCACAAAAATCTTTACCTGTTTCACATCTTTGCACAGCCTTGCAGTGGTCACAGGAGCCAACAAAGGGATTGGCCTTGAGACTGCTCGGCAGCTTGCAAGCCATGGTGTTACTGTCATCCTAACTGCTCGAGATGAGAAGAGGGGGACAGATGCTGTTGAATACCTTCACCAAGCTGATTTGTGCGATGTAGTCTTTCATCAACTTGATGTTCGAGATCCTGCTAGTGTTGCATCCTTAGCCCATTTTATCCAAAATCAATTTGGAAAGCTTGATATCTTGGTATATAACCAAAGCTTAGAACATTTCTGTTATCCTTTTTTGTCTTACTCATTAGATTCATATGCCATGGATACAGGTAAACAATGCAGGAGCTTCGGGAGTTGTGGTTGATGTCGAAGGCTTGAAAGCTCTTAATATTGATCCTGAATCTTGGGTAACTCCTTTGGCATCAAATCATTTGTTGTAGGTCTAAATGAAGTATCATCTCAAGATCTATTGTGATACAACAGCAACAGTATTTATTGAATAACTGACGATTAGAAGTTCATAAATTATCTGTTAGAAAAATGATGCTGAGGGTCTCAAAGCTCCATGTCCACTCTGGACTCTGATGAGTAGAATTCTTTAGAATAATCTCCTGTTGCATAAATTCATATTAAAGAGTTACAGATATCTGTCACTTTTTTCATTTTATGTCAGATCAAAAGACTTAACACAAGTCATACTCTCTTGGATCTCAATAAATAGGATATTGATAGACATCATAACAAGATAAAAGTAAATGAAAAGATTACCAAATAATTTTTTTTTTTAAAAAAAGTTGATATGACCAATAACACAGGCTCTTTCTAGCATCGCAGCTTTCTGGCAAGGCAACCAACATAGTTCAAGGAGTGATCCGTCAGGGCCATGAAGATGCCATAACATGCCTGGACACCAATTACCATGGCGTCAGAAGAGTGACAGAAGCACTGCTGCCTCTCCTGATGAGCTCGACCTCAGGTGCAAGAATTGTCAACGTTTCCTCTCTGAGATCAGAGCTCAAGGTAAAAGTTTTTTACGTTAAGATGTAAAAGTAACACAAGCACTTAACTTCAACGTGTAAGATCTGTTCTGTTCTTTGGATTGCTTTCAGAGGATGCCTGGTGAAAGTATCAGAAATGAGCTGAATGACATCGATAACTTGGATGAAGAGAAAATAGAGAAGTTGCTGGATAGATTCCTGGAGGACATCAAGAATGGAAGGCTTGAAGCGGGTGGATGGCCAATGATGTTACCATCATATAGTGTATCAAAAACTGCGCTCAATGCCTACACAAGAGTCCTAGCAAAGAGGTATCCAAGTATGTGCATCAACTGTGTGCACCCAGGCTTTGTCAAGACTGACATAAATTGGAATACTGGGGTCATCACTACTGAAGAAGGAGCTAAAGGTCCAGTAATGTTGGCTTTGTTGCCAAATGGTGGCCCTTCAGGATGCTATTTTGATCAGACCACCATGGCAGAGTTTTGAACAGGCTTTTGCGGTTATAAAATGGTGCTCTGTTGTTGAGTATGAGAAGTTTCATGTGTTATTGAGTGAGAAATTGATTGCATGTAAGGATCGGACTGAGGAAGATTTGTAATGCTTCAAGTTAGACCGAAACCATAAAGTAAAAGTTGATGGGTAGTAAATGGATTTGAGTTATAATCATATACACATTTTTTTTCATCCAATATGAATTAAATTTGAGGTATATTAGACTAAAGAGTTTCAATTAATCTCATGACTTCAGTCATGCAAATGAAGGGTCCCTTGTGTTTTGTGGTGTCCTTTATTTATGTCACATAATTCTCTTTTTTCTGTCTCAAAAAAAAAAATCAGCAAATGGTATAACGGAATGATTTGAGAAATGATTCAGCTTAGCCTTGTATCATGAATACTGCACAATTTTCTTTTTGCCGAACATGGGGGCTATGTTGCATACTCTGCAGCCTAACCTCAATGTGCAATCTGGGATCACAAATGCCCACGTCGTATAAAAAAAATTGAACAAAAAGCCATAACCATCTCAGCCTGATGACCAGTGGGGTTGTTGCAGTATTAAAGACGAGCCTCGGAAAAGGCAAACAACAGATCAAGACGAAAAGCCTTGAAAAAGGCAAACAACAGATCAAGACAAAAAGCCCGCTTAAATAACTTTCAATAAGAATCCGTTCAATACTTGTTAACCTGTACTTCGGAACCAAAGAACGACTTCTAAGGTAAGGTTTTTGGCACTTCGATGCAGACAAGGACGGGACCACTTTCTTAATTTATTTTACGTGCGGTAATTGCGGGGTGGGGATAACTGACAAGCTTCTGATGAAAAATATAAGTCATCACCTTCTCTTGATGGAATCCACCGACGTTTGGTGACAAATATTTGAAAACAACTTGATTGCAATCCTAAGCAACGCGGAACCAAAGAACGGCTTATAGGGTTTTGGCGCTTCGATGCAGACAAGGACGGACCACTTTCTTATCTTATTTTCTTATTTTATTTTACGTGAAGTAGTTGTGGGGGTGGAGATATCGTAACATTTTCCAGATTACAACTTTAAATTTATTTGTCGATTTAAAATTGCAATGCAAAGAGGGAATTGCAGTTGGTCATGACAGACGGACAACAATCTGAATATCAATCCATGAGAGAGAACCACAGACCTGCTAATAAGCGAATGGCATACAGCAGCACAAGGCAGGAAGAGGTTTCGGATTTACAGAGAAGTTCTGCAAAATTAGAATGTTAGAATGAAAGACCATGCAACTTTTATCTCTGATAAACCCTGTTATAGAACTTGTTGCATCCGTGATGAACAATGAATCATCGCCTGGCAATGCTATAATTATCAAGTGGCCGCCAAAATGCCATATATTCCAAATGCTTGTAAATAACTAATAAAATTGCAAAAATGATGGTTTCTTTTTCTCCATGAAACCTTCGACATTAATAAACTTGGCAGGCAAGACTTGATGAACTGTTCAGAATTCCCAGTCCCGGCAGTCCCCATGAAACCAAACAAGGCCCAGCTAGCAATACCAGTGACCAGAAAACCATTAATTCTTGTTGAGAAATGTTACAAGCTTTACTCTCCTACAGTCATTCCAAATCCAAATTTGTAGTTTTTCTTCCAATGATCAATCTGTAAACATGGGCGTAAGACAGGTAAGAGTTTAAGAGCAATAAATGCACAAGGGTTTACTGGCAGTGGGAATGTGACCAATGCCAAAATTTTTTGCAAGTATTTCAAGGTCGACAAAAATATATCTGTTTAAGGTTGTCATTTTCACATGACTGAAGATATTAAAAAAAACCAAACATGGACAAACACAATGGAGGCAAAAAAAAAAACTGGTAGCTGCAGAAAGGAATGGAGTAACCATGTCATGCTTACCTCCGCAGAAAGAATAAAATTGACACCCATATTAAGTCGCTCCTCAAGATAAGCAGCCACACAACCAGTCGAATCAATTTTCCCCCTTAGACGACACTGTAACAAAATTTCATGTGGATAAATGATAAATGGAAAAGAAACACTTTAGAGCATTAACATCTGTGTGTTAATAGTTTTTAGTGATATTAGCATTCACCCCCTAATTTACAGATGAGATATTAGAAATTGGAAGTTCCTACATATATAAATCATGCCATCTTGATGCAGTAGCAAAAATGGCATTGCTTGCATACTGCAATTATCTTTCATATCTTTGCTACATGTAGCCAAAGCACAACACAAAAGGTGACAAAGTATTTATAAAAGAAGTCTTGTGCATGTCTTACATGCACTCAATTCTAGCAAAAATTTGGAATTTTAACCTACATTTTAATTGAAATCCCTGTGAATATGACCTATCAATAAAAGCAACTAATGCCAAGAAAAGGCATTTCACATCATGGCCTCACCATAAAAAAGAAACCGAATTTGTGACATTAGAAGAATTGGTGAAAGTGGCAGTCTTCATACGGTCGAGCAACCAACTCTCTTGGCAAGCATTGGGCATTTAAAAGAAAACAACAAATAGGTTAAAGAGGACGTGTCCAATCATCTGCCCTTATCAAACTGATAGTCAATTAGACAAGTATTTGGTGGGAGTCCAGGATGAGAATTTTAGTAGTATTTGGTGGGAGTCCAGGATGAGAATTTTAGTATCATGTGCTGACATTAAATAATCATAGAGTTGCTTATGCAAAAGAATAGATGTAAGTCGCAATTGATTTCCATGTACTTGGTTTATCCAAGTCAGAGAGTATGCAATAAAATAATGATAACTGGATGGTGAGCATCATTCAATGAAAATTAAGCATCAAGTTAAAGCAATAATGATCTTCCGCATGATAACTGAAGTAAAACTTAAACAAGGGATGTTTTTCTATTTCTAGCCCTTGAAGGACCAAAGTCACAAAGAAATCTTGGAGCTTAAATTGGAAATTGGTTGATAAAGTCACCAATTTCAGAAGTGCATGGTCATTGCATTACAATCTAAAGTGAAAGGTCATTCCATGCCACAAGATCAAATGGCCACTCACCTACCAAACAGTGTAACCATGATTGCAAAGTAATACGTTCCTAATTGCGTGTCTGAAGGTCTTCAATATGGCAGCATAAATTCGAAATTAATGTTCAAGGGCATAGAGGTGAATGGTTAAAAACAAATGTGTAAAAGAGGGAGAAACAATGTCCAAGTCAAATTTAGGAGCAAAAGAACACAATTTAACTTGGACATGGTAGACAAGTTGTAGAGACATAGGAAAAAGATCTAAAGTTGAACGAAGAGAGGTCCCAACCAACTCAACTTGAAACAAGTACAAGAGAACTGGCACAAAAAATACAAATAAATAAATCACCACAAAAACACAACAAAGGCTTTAACAGATTTGTGGAAGAACAGGACAGATGATTAAGATATTGAAAATTCAAGTTAAAGCAGAAGGTTCCCAGAAGGAAATAGTTTTACTTTGGTGCTTGCAGTTTCAAAAGCAAAAGCAATGAAATTGCAGAAAGGAAAAGGGCTGAAGATCAAATGGAGGTCAACATGGCCTCTCAACAACAGTTAGAAACACTGAATCAGGCATCATTCGCTTAACAAAAGATGTCAAATTGATTTGTTAAAATTTATGAACCAATCTTAAATCAACCAACAATTATTCGCCTTAGGAAACAAATTTCTCGCAACCTAGTTTGTTCCTTACTATGAATATGCAAGTCCCTTGACAAGGGCAAAAAGGACATGTAATGCCAAATAAGCCCCCAAAGATGCCATAGAGAGTCCACAACACCTTTTATATTATTTGATATAGTGTAAATACTGAATGTTAGAAAGATATATAACGAACAATTTATCAAGCAGGAATGGCTGTAGTTCCACACATTAAACACGCATGCAATACGCGAGCTTAGGATGTATACGCATATCAATGAAAGCAACATGCCAAAAATTGCCAACAGTATAAAACTTATCAGATGAAGAAAAACTGAGTAAGTGTGCAAGACAGTAAAAAGACATCCAAGAAAAAAGTAGCATTGTCTAAAATCTGAATTCAGAAAATTTACAAAAGTATGCATTAATACATAACAATAATTTATGAATCATGAGTATGGGGGTAGTAATTTGCAGGTCGGAATTGGGCCCGGCTTGGGTAGTGATCATATACAAGGCCCATAGGGCCTAACCCAAACCTGACCTGACCTGCTAGTAGGTCAAGAATTTCCAATCCAAAGAGAACCAATCTACGGACCTATCTTGCTTGGCCAAGCACACTTAATTTTGTGTTTCATATTGTATTAGCAGGGTATTGCTTTCATAGTTTTTGGACTAAATAACATCACATAATAGAGAAAATAAAATAACAAATTAAGTCACAAATATCTAAACAATATTCAAGTGTTAAAATAATCTAACATGATCATTGATCCAATGGCTCACACTCACCACATAAATACACCATTTCAATATATATATATATATATATATATAGAGAGAGAGAGAGAGAGAGAGAGAGTTGGACTCGACTACACTCACATGTAACCAAGCTCTAGATCTGATCGTTCTTTCTACCCTTAGATCGTTCTTTCTACCCTTAGATTCATATGTATCTCAAAGCCATCCCACCTGTTCTACCCTTCGGATCCGTGTGGATCCAAGGATGATTGGATATGGACTTGGCTACATACAAGTATAGACAAATCTAGCTCTCTCTCTCTCTCTCTCTCTCTATATATATATATATATATATATATATATATATATATATATATTAAAAATAATATAATATGTACCCACTAGCTAGATTAGTTGAGGGGGCTAGCTTAAATTGGTTGGGAATGGCTAACCCATAAAGAATCCACGAACCCAATTGGGCAGGTTACATTGGTCAAGTCTATGTCGGGTTGAGTAAATGAGTTGGATCGAAAATTGTCATCCCTATTCTAGTGGCAAAATAACAAGAGAGAATTAGATTTAAAAAAGGCCATAAATGGGTTAGATTGACCAGTAAATCCAGACCCAATCTGATCCATTTTTGGAGACTCATGGATCAAATTAGGGTCAAAAATTGGGTTTGATTTTAAAATTGGTCGAATCTAGATTTTTTATTTTCTGACTCAACCAGACCATCCCAACCCAACCCAAAAATTTTCTAGATCTAATTTCGGTAAATAAGAATTGACTTGATCGAGCTTGGACCTGATCCAGCGCAACATGAAAACCCAAATCATATAAATCCCTTCCTCACTTTAATTTTTTAATTAATCAAATAAACCTTATTTAAACCAATCCCTCTTTGTTCACTTCAGCAGCCTCTTTTCTTATCACCTACTTTCAATTAATTATATATAAATATTTATTGTTTGTTTTGGTGGATTCTTAATTATAGCATTTTCGAGCATATCAATATTTAATTTTCAAAATTAAAGATTGAAAACTTGTACCAGTAGAATGATTGCTTTCTTGGATCAAATTAAAAAAATGAATGGAAATTCATGTTTAAGTTGGCTTTTTAGTTTTGTTTCAAGATTTTTAACGATTTTATGTTTAATTATTAGTCCATACATTTTTTGCAATACAATAATCGCTAAATGTTTGACCCAAATTATATATCTAACCCATCCAGGTCTAGAACTGAACATTAATATTTTGACCTAAGTCTACGTCATATTTGAATGATCCGATCTAATATCTTTTCCATGAATCCAATCCAACATGAACGATGAACAGATTTGGTTCTAAGTCTAAAATTAAGACCTCAACATGAAACCAAGTTGCGTCAAAGTGAAGCAAGTCCCTATCTAACCTAACCTATTTGCAGCTCTAGATAAAAAGGATAAGAAGAGCACAAAAATGAAGGGCAGCTTTAAACATCTAAAAAAAGGAGGGATCCTCAACTAACTCGGCATAAAGAACAGATAAATTGCAATTTCTCCAATTTTTTTAAAAAAATCATATTTCTCATCAACTCTAATCAAAAACCAAGAAACAAACATACCACAATGAAATTGGAACTTTGTTGAAAAAGCTTTAAAGAAATTCAATGACCACTGCAAGCAAGGTTTGTTGTCTTGATACCATAACCCATACTGGTACTATACTAATATAGTGTTAGTACACTCAGTATGCAGGTCGATTTAGCATATCGAGACTCGGTTTGGTACTGATGCGGCATGCCCAGTACGAGATGGTACGCACTAATACGGCATACCACGACTACAGGGATATTACCTCATTAGAACATCACGACAAGTAATATTAAAGGAAGCCCTTCCTCATACATTATAAAAAAAAATCCACATTTTTAATAACTAGTATCTTTGTTCTCACAGTGATGATAAAAATTTTATTTTCAAAAATCTCTTACATGCAGAACAAAGTCTAAAATTGTTGATTCTTGTCACAGCAAACCTGGTGTCAAAAGTGTGATGCTTAAAACACAGTGGGAAAGGATCTTAGCAATAAGAGCTATATTTGTTGACTATATATACCTGTGAAAAGTATTATACATGTTCAGGCATCAATTATCACTACAAGGCATAGGATATAGGAAGCACTTCAGGAAAGGGAGCCAAGGTCAAAACAAGAAAAGATGGAGTGTATTTTGAAAACTATTGTTGCAATAAAGATATGGCAGCTTAATTAATAGACCAAAGAAAATTCTACTTCCATGTATTTCTGCATTGCAGCTTAGAAAAACTGATTAAATTATACACTAAAAGTGTAAGTAATAGATGTTTCCCTCTCACTGATAGTACAAGGCAAAAGAAGGAAAGTATTTGGTGTTCACACAGCTACAACCAGAAAAAAGAAAGAAAAATATATTTTGGTTGCAATAACCTTACAAATACTTCTAAAAGTGTTTACAAGGAACAATGCTTTTATATTTATGTGGTTGAATTTGTTTGGTCTCAGCCTCATAAGTATAGGAACAAAGATGAGAGAAAAAGTAAATGCTTATTCTGTTTATGTGTCGATCTAAATGAAAGAGAGACATATTTTTATTCAGAAATTTTGAATTCAGAAGGGGAAGTGATGAAATAATTAGAGTATCTAAAAGGAGAATATAATAGCTTTTATTTCTCTAAGGAGGTAATCTCCCTCTTGATTGCTGTCTAATGATACTCTGCGCAAGCTTGAATACCAAATTAGGAATTGATAACCTATTATCATTATTTATCATTACAAGACTCAACTGACCAAAAAAGATGAAAACAAGATGATGATCCTTCACAATTTGAATATGACGTGCCATTTCGTTATATACCAAAGGTGGATATCTGAAATCAGACAACACATTGGTGTCTTTTATTGTGTATTTATCTTAACCTTAATGAGGCCTGAGCCAACATTAAGAATCAGTGTCATCAACTTAAAAAGTTGGAGAAGGTTAAATGACGGTCAACATGATATCAACCCTCTTAACTGGTACTGCATCATGGACCAAGGCATCTTTAAACAAGAATGAGCCCTAACATGAAGCCAAAAAGGCCAATTGGCAGGTAAGGAGACCTAGCTTCTCATTTATAAGTTCAAGCTCCAGCAGCCAGGGAGACTAAGACAAGGAATCAGATATTAAGGATCCATATTCCCAAAGACCTAAGATTTAGAAAAAAAACAGAGGTCAATTGGTAGGTGAGGCCTCTCTTCTCATTTATATAGTCAAGCTCTTCAACCAATATTGAAACAAAGAAGAAATCAAGATTTCACAACAGGTATTACATTCTCTTAGACCTATTTTTCAAACAATTTCTCTTATCATATTCATTCTTTTTAAGTTTTAAAGAATGAGAATGTATTAAGCTTAAACCTTAAGCTTTTTAACCGCTTCAATGAGGTTATCCCTTGATCAATCTTTCACCTTTCTAACATTGTGAATGAATGGCGATTATGCAGATAGTCTATTTGCTATGTATAAGACATCCACCTCATTCAACCCCTAAGCCTTAACCACTTCAACAAGGCTATGCCTTGATCCATCTTTCACTTTTCTAACAATGTGAATGAACAGTGATTATGCAGATAGCTTATTTGCTATTTATAAGACATCCACCTCATTCAACCCCTAGAAAGAAGCAGCCATATTATGGATGTATCTTGCATAAACACAGCCATATCACTTTTAACGGTAAGAGAATTAATTTCTCCCATCATGTCTCTTACAATGAAAGCAAAATTTCAATGCTCAAGCAACCCATCTGATATGCTTTAGATATTTCCCTTCCATCATGAAGTATTCAGAATCTCAGATGAAGTTTAGTCCTAGTAAACGGTATGCATTTTCTTGAATGCTGAAATTATGGCAAGTCTATATGAAGAACTCCACAGCAATATTTTTCTAAACAGGGAGCTGTTAGTAGCTTAAAAACCTCAAAAAGGAAAAACAAGGTGTTAGTTGAAGCCAGAAATACTTAGGATTTTTTAATTCATTCTTGTTGAATATTTTATATCCTTGAAGGGCTTATCATGTCTTTTAGATTCATATTGGAAATCAATAGCACATTTGAAGCATCTGCTTGTAAACTACATGAATATGCTTCCTCCACTCTGCTCTATTCAGGACTAAGTCGACATTCAAATTACAAATAGTTATATCTTTTTTAATTATTTCTGTCCATGTTAGTTTAGGCCTACCTCTTCCTCTATCCTTACCATGGATTGTTAAAAAACCACCCTTTCTAACTGAAGCATCTAAAGATCTTCGTTGTATATGTCCAAACCACCGTAATCGATTTTCTCTCATTTTATCTTCAATTGGGGCTACTCCTATCATTTCTCTTATATATTTATTTCGAATTCTATCTTTTAAAACTTTTACCACATATCCATCTTAACATGCATATTTCTGTTACACTTAATTTATTCATATGTTGTTTCAATATTGCCCAACACTCTGTTTCATAGCATAGCTGGCCTAATATGGTTTTATATAATTTTCTTTCAATTTTAATGAGATGCATCGATCATACAATACTTCCTAAGCACTCTTCCACTTAATCCATCCTGCTTTAACTCTATAATTCACATCTTCACCTATTTCACCTTCTTGTTGGATATTTGATCCCAAATACCTAAATTTTTCACTCCTTGATATCTTTTGGCTTGCAATCTTCACTATTTTTCACTTGTATTTCTACCTTTCACTAAAATTGCATTTCATGTATTCAATTTTAGTTCTACTAATCTTAAAACATTTAGATTCTAAAACCTCTCTCCCCAAATTTCTAGCTTTGCATTTACTCTAGATTTAGTTTTATCAATTAACAATATGTCGTCTGCAAATAACATACACCATGGGATATCATTTTGAATATATTTGGTTAATTCATCCATAACTAATACAAAAGGATACAAACTTAAGATAGATCCTTGGCATAAACCTACAGTAATTGAAAACTAACTAGTTTCTCCAATTGTTGTTTTAACAATAGTTATTGCTTTATCATACATATCTTTTATCAATTCTATGTACTTTTTGATAACTTCTTTTTTCTCTAAAATCCACCATATTATTTATCTAAAACCTACAACTAGTGCAAAAACAAAATCATGAAAAATATATTACTTAGGAAGTACAAAAATAACTTCATCCAATGATATTTGAACTATAATAGAAATGTAAAATTAATTTTATCTAGGCTACAAACAAGATAAGTAAAAATGGAGTGGCCAGCGGAAGGGTGCAAATTTCATGGCAATCAAGATGTTACCTGTCTAAGGATGTAATCATAACCAAAACTTGAAGTCACGTCTCTTGTCATATGATTGTACATGAAATCAGATGCAAGGGAAACCTGTCAGACAAATTTATTAAATACAAGCTTATATGGTAAAAGTACAAGAGCACAAATAAAGTTTTCCTCTGAACTGTTAGAAATATGACCTTCTCAGAAACTTTTTGAACATAGCTCAGTGCAACTATACCAGTGCTTGCAACTTGCCCTGTTGCAACCTACACAGATTGAATTAATATCCATCATAACATAAATCACTAACAATTCTCCAATAGCACAGTCAAAAAATTTATAAAATACAAATTCACAAAATAGGAAACTTCAACCATAATTCTGACCCCATTTAGACCCATCATAAGAGTGTAAGAACAAACAAATAGTGACATTATACCTTCATTCTTTTTTGTGTGTGTGCATGCTTGTGTGTGTTTTGCTCTCCATTTTGCCTAGCTAGATGGCTTCATTACTTTCATTTATTTAGATGGGTCCTTGACTTCTTTCTTTAACTAGTCTTAGAAATATCTTAAAATGAATATCTCATCTTATGGAACTTTCTTCAAGCATCTGTGTTCCCATCATGGATCCACTAGATACTCTCCAAGCCTACATTGGTAACCTTCAATCAACTTCCCTCCCAATCAATGATACATCATGTTCAGGCATGGTTATCCATAATTCGTCACACTTACATCGGTAATATTGACCATAAAAACCATATGATTCCTTTGTTTTCATATCTGCATGCTTCAAAACTAAAAAGAACTATGTAACATGCATTAATCTTTTGTACCTTGGTTGTCTTTAGACTTATTTTTACAATCTTAAGCTCTTTAACATGAACCACGGTTGCCACTATCATAATGAGTGGCCTCTTGCACTGACCATGCATCTGGCATGGCCTACATGCAGATCTCTGGTGCCTTCGTCTTATTGCTTTGTCCATCTATTATGTTGGTAATTATCTTGGGATTAATTTGTCAACTTCATAATAGTAAAATTTGTAATCCATTACCAGCCTACCTCATGATACTGAGGATCTAAGTTGCTGAATTAGCATGAACTGCAAATTCACTCAAGACCTTCGTCAAAAGCACTTAGTGCAGCACACTTTCAACATGATTTCAGATCCCAATGAGACATCCTTTGAGATGCCAAGATGGGTTGCAGTTTCAAGTGTTAAAATGGGACTATCGCACCATCGTCCTAACATCCCAATTGGCATAGCTTAGAACAGCTCCTGTCTCAAGTACTGAAACAGAGTGGGAAGGTAGCACATCCCGTTTCATGAAAAAATCGTTACAATGCCATCATGGAAAAATCGTAACAGTGACGTCCTATAGGATTTAAAAACTTGCTTTCAACAACATTTCTGAGTCACTTTTATCATGATATACAATTGCTGGCATTACAAAATTATCCTTCATGCCACTTTTAAGTTAGCAAATCACAGACCCACCTTGTCATAATTATGATACGTTAGCTACTTTTCTTCTCAATCACCTTGGTACCTTTGTATTTGTGGCCTCTCAAATATGTCCAGCTGCTTTTTTTCATAAATCACCTTGGCACTTCTTTTTATTTGTGACCTCTCAAAAAAAGTCCATGCATCATCATCATCATGCATCATCTCACATAAGCCCATAGCATCTGCTCAAGCACTTGCCCTTAGGATAGTACAAAAGCATCCTTTTTTTTGGTGCACTAGTTAAGTTTTTAAAAGCAGGATGGAACAACTTATTTGTGGCAATTATTATTCAGCATCAAGCTCGTATTCAGAAGACCTTAATTCTGCCGCACCACTGTCTATCACCTTAGTCTCTTTCCAATCTCAGATCTTCATGCACACCATGATTGAAAAATGGTCTAAAAGCAATATTATCAAAAAGTTATTGATCTAGATTCTAGATATTAATTCCACGTGCATTATCTAAATCACATTCCAATAAGTACCCACGTCAACCCATACATGTAAGTTACAGGTATGCAGTCTGGCATTGATATTTAAAGCATTCCATAGACATTATCCTCTATACTAGTCCCATGAGTATTGAATCCTAAAGATACTGTAAACCAATCACTTCCTTGCATGTCCCATCCCTCCTCCCTTGGAGAGTCCCCATGTAGATTGGATTGCATTGGGAAGAACTACCATCAAGATCATAACTCCACAAATTTCCTGATTTCACATCCCTCTATGCTCACCCTTCATAGAATATTTCTCCAAAATGCCAAAAGAATTTCTCCATATATCCTAGATTACCATAAGAAAGAAATAAAAACTAATGCTCTCTAAATCACAGTAATTGCTCCAGATATAGTGGACAGAGTTTTAAACTTATCTTAATTCAATCTCTTCCTCTTACACCCCACCCCTTCTCACTTAGAGAATTCCCATGCAAATTTGTTTGGATTGAGAAATAAAAAACGCGAACAGCTTTTAAGAGCCTAGAATTTCAAAGACATAACCACTTGTATAGAAGCTTGATGTATTTTTTATTAAAAAAAAACTCTCACCTTTTCACTTTAGGTTTGAACAAGAAAGAAGTCTCATTTCCTTGATCTCAACTATCCAACTCATTTTCCCATTTCATAGTTTCTCTTTTCCTTGATCTCTTCAGGTTATAGCGCATGCATAGCTACACATGCTTGTTACTAAAACCAAAATTATAAAAGTACCTATAAATAATTAATTCGTAATTAACTATAATGTATTATATCTCACCTCAGAATCTGGGTTCAGAAGTATTTATAATTCATAATTAACTATAATGCACTACACTTCACCTTTCACCCAAAAATATCGCATTTCTTTCTTATCTTAACTCAATTTCTTTCTTAACAAACAGCAAACATGTGAATGGAATACTCATCAAGAATCAACACACTCAAACCATAGTATATCAATGACATAGACACCTTTGAAATCCTTGATTATTAAATGACCACAAATGCCAACTAAAAAAATTAATTCAACTTCGGAACGATCTACACAAAGCTAGACATTTAAAGCCACCAATATTGCAATGCTGTAGTACTCAGCAACTAAAGCAAAACTTTCTTCTACTATAGAAAGGCCGTTAGTTCCTTGCATCAGATACTATGAAGTTAAAGGGTTTCTTTGTAAAGTTATGCTTGTAAAATTTAAGGCTACATAAAAGAATAAAAGGAAACCAAACAATAAAACGTCTAAATGAGAACAAATGAAAAGAATCAAAATTACCATCTTATCTGTGTTATATCGAGCAGCAAAACCAATACCAGACTTCCTTTGATGACCAAGCCAAAATACTTCACCACCCAAAGATAAATGTGGTGAAACACTCTGGAGAAAAACAGAAAAGAAATGGATTACAATGCAGCTGTTACCCATAAGTAAAATAAAGAGAACAATATCAAGATTCTCTTCTATAATCATGTTTGGTCAAGTGAAGTCCTAAGACCAGACAAGCACAACATGAATAGCATCTCAATGAACAAATAGCATAATCAGGCACTCACTGAGGTTACTGCACCTGTTGAGAGTGCAATTTTAAGAATCCTATCAGGAGGAACAAAAGGAGCCACTTATATAATCATGCTAGGTCACATTCTAGTTTAAACTTCCAAGCCAGGAATTAATTCAATGGGAAAGAAACTACAGCTTAAACCATAGTTTCAAGTCCCAGTGGGACGTCCTGTGCAATGTTGGGATAGGTTGCCATCCCAAGGTCAAGATAGGACAATTTCACCATTATTCCAGGATCCCAATCAGCGTGTTTTGGGACATATCCTATCCCAAGTGTTGAGACAAATGGGTCCATGCAAAAAGCAAGACAGCCCCACCTACGGGATGTAAAATCTTAGCTTAAACATTCGAAGAACAAAGTTACAAGCTGTCCAAACCAGACAGATGTATTGGGCAATCAATAATTCAATATACTAGTGAATAGATATTCAAATAATCACATTACTTCTATGCACACTGGCAACAGTTAATCACTGGCAACAGTTAATCTTATGGAATTTAACGCTTGAAGTTTCATTGGCATATGTGGATGGATTAAGAATAAACTAAGACAATTGATATCTTGATAAACCACATCAAATATGTTAAGCATTCTTGATACAAATACGCACAGATCCATGTCCATCTTGTGTCTATTAATGATTGTAATATAATTTGCTTCCACTTGTCATGAGAATTTACTCAAAAGCTTTAATCTTGAATCAAATCACCCTAATCACATAATATTCTCAATTATTAGATAAAATTTTGATTTTTCAAAGACATTTTAATCAAAATTTCCCTAATTGTTCCAACTTCCAAGAAAACAAAGCCTTCTACTTTTGAGAAGATTTTCCATGTTTTTATTGGATTACTAGAAAATGTTTTTTAAGCTCTGCTCTTCAATTTATATACTTTGTATGTACATGCTTTTCCATAGCATCTCCTGTACACTGGAACTCCAAAATTCTCCTACATGTTTTCCAAAATTTAGTTTACAATTTTTGTCCCAGATACACAAATCCTCAAATTTAATTAGTAATCTTTAACAAAATCTCATTCATTTTGTTGTTGCTTCACCAGAATCACTATTATTTTGCTAGCCAGCCAAACAATAGTTTGAACAGAAAACCATGCAAAGAATGTAGGATTAACGTAAGAGGGTTTGGAGACAAAAAGCACCCTCCCATATCATGAATTTTCAGTTTTGTTCCTCTCATTAAAGCAGAAATTTTGCCAGGACTCTGTAACTTCCTTTACTCTTTAAATCCTAAAGCAGCAATTATAGTAGTTTTATAAATATCAACCTGTATAAACATCTGAAATTTCAGAAATAAGTTACGATTTTTTTCCTGAATGCATACATGAATAGTGGTTCAAACATGAAAGGATTTAGACATTAGAACACCTCAAAACAAAACAAGCAAAACAAATGACAAGCATCCACAGAAAACCACTGCAAGACAAGTATCAACTCTCCCATGAATGAAATAAGACTGAAATATATTGAAAGCCACATATCCAAGGTTTGGCTATTCATCTTTAAATGGTAAAGTAGGCACAAATGGTACATTGGTAGATGCAACCTCAATTGATCAGTCACAAAATCAAATATGAGGATGGAGCTAAATGAGAATCCAGCAACATTAAAGAGCAGAAGAACTGCTTTATGACAACAAGCTAAGGTGCAAGAAGAAGAAGAAATATCAAGAAACGCTGCATGGCAGAGAACAACATTACCTGGATATAATTGGCCCCATAGAATGCATTGTTTCCTATTTGAAACTGAGACCTGTAATCTTTGCCCTGTACCAGCAGGAGAATATAATTAGCATTAACAGTTGCAACAGTCCATAGCAGCATGACAGACCAGTGACAAAGCACATTAGGGACATTGAGAAGCTTCCATCAAACTTTCAAGTTGTCCAGTTTACCAGAGTTTACGCCCAAGGAAATAAGTACAGTAGCCTTATGTGATGAGATCTAGCCAATTGTGCATTTTTACAGAGGTCTTATAGTTCACAGCATTACACACAACTAAATACACATTCCAATACAGAACAAAAATTGATATTAATGTCAACTACCATGTTTCACTAATTATGAAGATAAAAATTTGGATCAGAATGACATGATTGGATTATGTTCACATATATCATGGGAATACAGACTAAGTTCCAAGCTAGAAGAACCACATAAGACAAGTGGACTTGGGCCCCTGGGTACAATTTGCTGATCAGCAAAGTAGCAAACAGGACTGGCAAGTTAATAGCAGAAATTGAGTTTATGGTAATTATTCACTACTATAACCCTGCCCCATGATATCTTATCTCCTTCAATATTTTCCATATCAAAGCTACATACCATAACACATCTGATATTCATGTTCATGCTTCCCATTACATATGAGAAGCATTACATATTCTACAAGGAGCAAGAAATGCAACTCCAGAGATAAGCACTGATATATTTTTAATAATAGCAGTGATCAATGCTTCTCATGCATGGTTATATGCAGATTTGATACCGCAGCAGTGTTAAATTAAACAGAGACAATATGTAACAATTTGAATCAACTGAGCAGACTTCAAAGTGGGGACCACTTGGAGGATACTGCTAGGACCTAAATATGATGCAGGGAGCGCATACACCTTTTCATCTCATTTAAGCATTATGGAAGGTAACCATATTGAGCCTATGGACTAATGAAGTTTAAAAGCATGACACTTGATCTAAGAAAGTCCATATCCTGGACAATTTCATAAGGAAGCACAAGAGATACTTAAGAAAAAGCAAGGAGACGATACTAACATAGAGACAGCCATCTAGTCTAATGTCATGTGAATAGACAATATCCAAAAAGGCATCGGCAAAGACGTAGCCAAGTTTATAAAATAAGATAAAGTTACGTGCTATATTCAGGTATGGCGAGGATTGGTAACAGGCTGGATTCAATGCAGACAAGATGTAGCCAACAGATATTATGACTAGCAAGACTATGCCGACCTTCGCCAGAGTTAAAGGACAATTCTAGCATATTACTCTATTATTGAGTCATATTCCTAATATTAATTTTCATGTTTTTTATTATCGAATCCTATTCCTAATCTGATTTTGTACCATGTTTGATGCTCAAATTAGGGTTAGTGTGTGGTCCATATATACTCTCCTAAGTCCTTATAAAAAGCAGCATTTGAGATATTAGTCAAATTTATTTTGTGAAAACTTCCTTTATCAACAAAGGATTTTTCAATCTAGATTGTTTCAATATTGCATGTTTGATCTCTGAGTTCAATTTCTAGCGATTAATTCGCCTTTCAATCTTTACGCTGCATCAGGATTGAATGAGGTGAACCACAAATATTAAAGCTCAAGTGATCTACCCAAACTTTATCCAACAAGTAGGGCTAAATGGGTCAATTCAACCTATGCCCTCATGCAGTCTTGACCTGGTTAAGCCTAGCCACATCCACTTCTGAAGACTCCTTAGTATAATCTTCAACCAGAAAGCCTAGCATTATTGAGATACATAAAACAACTCATGTTTCTTACATCTTATGTTTTATTAGGTGGCAAAGTAATCTGTTGTTGGTACTAATATTTTGAGATGTTTTGACAATAAAGTCAACAATACATACTAGAAAATCCAAAAAAAAGGGATAGTGATGTGAACCAAACATACTTCAGTAGACAACAAATGCAACCACAACAAAGTCAATAGACTTAAAGGGAGAGCTCTAACAAATGCTAATTTAATAGTAAGAGGAAGTGGAGAAACAAACCTTGTAATCAAAGTTAAACATTCCTTGAGAGTAGTGTGGCTCATTAGTGAGCTGGCCAAAATGAAACATGTGTCACTAAACCAACAGACATGAGTACATAAATCAAGATCACTTCCCTGGTTAAATGATATTCATTAAAAAATTACTGTGAAGCACCTGTGCATTGATTTTCAAAGTAAGGTTATCGGTCAGATCGCATTTGACTCTTGCATTCAGTCTTCCATCGGCAAGCACCCTTCCAACAAGTATTAACTGTATAAATGCATGAAAGGTCCCACACTTCAGTTATCCATCAAGACAACATCAAGCTCCAACAGCCATCATCTGGCCATAAATACAAGAAAACTAACCTTTGGGTCCAGAAAATTAGCGCCAAAGTCATAATGTGCGTTAGGGACTTTGATAATATCAGAAGACTGTGAAGGAACTTCAATGGATCCCAAGAAAACACTAAAAGAAGGTTGTTGGGACAAAGATTTAAAAAAAAAAAAATCACCAATAGGAGAGCGCATGTGTCATATGCAGCACAAACTAAACTACCTGTGGCTGAGTGAAAATTTTTGATTCAGGCCTTTTGTAAAATCGAAACGCAATCCTTCAAAAAGATCTGGCTTCAATGACACTGCATAAACAAATTGCAAAAACCATTAGAAAATGTCCATATCCTACCTTGATAGTGTTAGATTTCATTTCCGCAGGCTGAATTTTAACTCTAGTGAAGCCAGGAGCTTGAGCATCAGACCTGCTTTCACATAGCTGAACCATAAAATTCTACTTTGTATCCCATTTAACAAATATTTTAGATAAGCCCTATTTTGCAAAGAGGGTAATATCTTCTGCATTAAGGAGGGCTGCAACATTTATCTTGAAATGTTTCTGCTGTGAATCCAAATTACTTGATAATAAAATAGTGTAAACAAGAGTCCCTCCTTCAAATACCCACCCAACTGCTCTTTTATCTCAATAAAATCAGAACCAATTATCAGTGCGCTTTTATCTCAATAATATGTAGAAAGATTTAAGGATATGAATGAAAATACTTATATAATTCAAGCCCTTTTATCCAGGAAATGACCAGCTGAAATTCTTAGCACAAAAAAGGAGACAGAGGAAAGAAAGATAGTTTCAGGGGGAAAAGTGAGATTTTCACAAACAATTTAAAAAAAGAGAAGCCAAACTTATAAGAAACCTCGAATTTTATTTTTTACTAGAGCTAGATCCTAAATAAGAATCACATTTGCTAATTGAAACCCAGTGCAAGCAATGGATGCATTTGACCACAATCAAACATGCACACCCTTTCTAGATATCGGTTTCTAATCATTTAGTGCCATTATCTTACATTACAACATAACAATCTCTGTCCACTGAGTCAGAAATGCTCTTATGAATATAACAGATAAACTTCTGATTTCTTCTGCACAAGAAAAGCATTATCATTCATCTGTAATGCTCCCACTGCTTTGGGCATGGGACTAACTGAGTAAGAGGAAGCTATTTAGTAACAGATATATGTTCAGAAAAAGTTGAAAACTGAATATTCTTTCGACTTATGAGAAAGAGAATTAGGAAGGTTTAATATGAGGGTAACAGTTTTCATAAACTTTCATAACCGCAAGTTTATTTGCTCAAGGAAATTCATCAGTTAGACTTACAACAACTCACTCCTCTTTTCCAAAAAGATGGACATGAGAGAGACAGAGAGCAAGGTGTGTCTAGTCTAGAAAGTAAATTTAAAGTTAAGAAGACAAAAGCAGATAGCTAAAAGAAAAGGGGGAAAAGCTCTTCAATTCAGAGGACAGGATCTCAGATGTTAAAAGTCAGATGCCAACCAGATTGTAAGAGCAGAGTCATATTCAAGACAATATTTTTAAAGGTTTAAGAAAATCCGGTGAGAGTTGGCACTCCATAAGAATCCCATTTCTAGGAAGGGATTTGGAGGCCTGATCTAAGACCTGAAGATTGAAATGCATATCTAAGATGGACAAGACTGCTAAGACAAATAAGATTAATTAACTTATCAAGCCCTCAGCATTCCACATACAGTACTTCAATATATGATCATATTAAAGCACTAAAAACAAGATAACATAACATCAGTATCCTAACAAAAAGTTGAAAAGTAATTAATACCATCATCATGAGGGTCCAACTGGCCAAGTTGGTCAAGTTCTTATGTTGATACAAAAGAACTAGCTTAGATTCTACATTTACTTTTGGTATACGATCAGGCTTCCACATGTGCTAATTCTCAGAATTAATATCATCATCATCATTAAAGTTATTTCCCACAATATATGGTGTCATCCATAAGCACAACTTCACGAGGAGAATCTAGATAAGGGAAGAGCCCGTCACAAAATGTACAAGGCCAACTAGCCTGTAGGGACAACTGCCCCATTAATTACGCTTCAAGATCATGTGAGGAGGGACCCTAATTTTCTGGAGCTGGGTAGAGTGTAGTGGAGAGAACGAAACAGCTAAAGTGAAAAAAAAAAAAAGCTTAATAATTAATCAAAGAAAAGTTATGTTACTCTTTGGCGCCACAGCTACCAGTCCAAGTAAATCTCACATCGCCCAAGAGCGCTCTCAAATTCCATGTACTTGTTCAAATATGGAGATCAGTAACTCTTTGAAACACCCAGCGATGACAAAATATTCTATGCAAGTCATACTACCAACTGAAATTCCATGAGATTTACCATTAAAAAATTAGAATATTTTTTTCTTCATCCAACCCAAAAAGAAATCAAATGAATGCTCATAAGAAAACACATAGGAAAACAACAGTCGGAACAGAATTCAGATTAGAGATTTAAACGATCCCGGAGGAAAACATAGAAAAAAAGTAGCCCTGGAATCGAGACTCACTCAATGCTTCGCGCTGGATCTCTTCAAAGGGGACGGGGCACGGAAGATTCAACCAGTCGACCTTCGTCTCGCCCTTCTCCTCCGTCTTCGGAGGGAGAACCCCGGCGAGCCCGACGGCGTGCGGCGGCACCGGCGCCGGCGGAGGCGGTGGGTTGGCGGCGTGGCTAACAAAGGATCCCATGGCGCTCGAAGGAGAAAAGAAAGCGGCAAGTTATCGGAAGAGAAGAAGGCGGATGGAAAAGATTTATACGGCTAAATAAGTATAAGGGGGCGAAGGAGTAGGTTAAGACGAGAGCAGTCCTTCTTCCCCTTTGGAGGAGGGTTTCAGGGGAAGGATGGGGAAGAAGGGGTTCGAGGTGCACAGGAGGGCGAATAGGGCTGTTGCGGCCGGGCGTGCGAATGGGGTTTAGGGAGGGTTTTCCGATCCAGTATACGGTTTAGGGAGGGTTTTCCAATCCAGTATACGGAGCGTGGATAGGTGTACGTACAAAGGTATTTAGGTAGCAAGATCTATGGCTGTGATTTTTATTTGATGGATTTTGTATAAACAATTTTTTTTTATTTTTTATTTTTAGCTTTAGGGTCATGATTTTTTCTGGAGTAAAGGATGCTTATTTGGAGCAGTAGATAGGACTAGTAGGTAGGACTCGGAGGGGAGCAAGTTGCTCGTGAGCCAACCTAATTTTGGCCAGCTTAGTTGAAAAATAAATTAATTAAAAATGAGCCTATCTTAACTCAACCCAAATTTATTTAAAAATACTATATAAATAATATAATAGAGCATAAAAATTTGAGAATAATTAAATGTATATAATTGTACCTTCGTAAAGAGGTTACCTTCATATTTTAAACTCATAATACTTAAATTACAATAGAGCAACTTACTATTATGCCAAGCATCTTACTATTATGCCAAGACTACACTTAAGTAAGCCATATATAAATATAAATAATATCTTGTAAATAACCAAGCTATTCATGAGTAGTGTGAGATTAGCTCAAAAATAAATGGGGTAATCTACACTTAATATAAAGCAAATTGTGCTAAAGTTAGCTTTTGCTCATGTTTCACTCATTTCCACTTTTATTCCTAAATAATATTGCCCCTATATAAGTACATTTTAGGTGGAGCATGTAAAACAGCCCATGGTATGGTTGATATATTTTGGAAGATACATATGATTTAGCCTTTTTATGCTATTTGAACTTCTAATTTAGGATTACAAAAACCTTAGCAACATTTCCTACGATGACTAGGTAATGCAAACAAGAAAAACCTTTGCTTCAAAGGTCATCCCAAGTTTAAAATAGTAGTATCAAATCATGATGGTGACCTTTAGAGAGCTTAAAGCGATGGTGAAGTATGAATCAACGGACATACTTGGCTCAAAAGTGCCTAAGGTGCTTAAATATTTTTATGGTGTTAAGAGTATCATAAGTCATAGAAAATTTAAAAGTTACCAAAAATAGCAAAGATAGAGTTTTTGCATGAAGCTAATTTGATTGCATCAATCATCATGTAATCTAAAGCAAGTTGAATCGCATCGATCGGAGGTCAAGAGACAAAGTTATGTCCAAAAAACTAATGCTGTACAAGTATAGTCTAGGGATAAAGACTAAAGGTCAAAATATTTTATTCTTAGGGTATGAACAATGATAAATCTATTTTTGATCTAATTTAAATGGCATAAACCCTATTGCCAATTAGAATTCAAGTTAAGTTGACCTAGGAGTGTTTAAAGGTAGTTAGATTGTTGAACATATCCAATTGATGATAATTAGGGCAATGTTAACTTAAGTTTTAGCATTCAAATAATTCTGAGATGGAAATGACATTTTTAAAACCCTTCTTTTGTAATTTTTTGAGTTCTAGTCAAGCTCTAAGAGAACTCATGAATTTCCACCAATATAAAGGACTTAGAGTACTAAAATAAAATTTATATTCTTTTCTTTTCAATCATAATGAACATTATTGAATTATGAAACTAATATTTCTTTTAGTATTGTGAATATCTCATTGTACTATGACTATGGCAACTTTCATATAATTTAAAGGGTTTTTTTCCTTCTTCTACTACAACTTTGGAAGATCTTCTGCCAAAATGGTGCAATGTCAATCAACACATGAGAAGCCCAATAAAAATTAAGTGTTACTCCAATCAAATAGAGAAGTTTGATTTATGAGAATTCAATTAATTATTAAAGAAAGTGGTGGGCCCTTTGAGGATTTGTAGCAACAAAATAAAATACAAAGCATGGAACTCAAATTTGAAAAAAAAAAAAAAAAAGATTGATAACATCAAATACATATATAATATGAGAGGAAAATACCTTCCCAGAGACACTAAAGCTATGAAAGTGCACCGCCCTTCAAGAATTATTATCATTGGTTAGTTCAATCAATGTTGGATCTAGAGCTTTATTTAGTTGAGTCTCTAATATCAAAGGACAAAGAGCAAGGCTCTAGGTATTTGACAAAGCAAGTCTTCAATTTTGATGGAGCAAAGCTTAAGAGCATGGTTTAATGGAGAAAGAGTCTAATTTTTTTAATGAACCAAAGCTCCACTTTAGCTTGAATTAGAAGCATAGTTCCTCTTTGGTTTGAACTAGGAATATGGTTCCTTATGATTTGATTTGGAATCATGACTCCTTTTTGGTTTAAGAGCATGATTCCTCTATGGGTCAGCTTAGACTTAATCTAAGATCAAGGCTTTCCTTTGAGTTTCATTGGAAGCAAGGCTCCTCTTTTTGGATTGAATTAGGCTCAAATTGAAAGCAATACTCGTCTTTGGATCAAGCCGGGCTTAATTTGGGAGCAGAGCTCCATTTTGAATCAAATAAACTTCCTCTTTTGGATCTAGTCAGGCTTGAATTTGGAGCAAAGCTCCACTTTGGACCAAGTCAGACTTTAATTGAGAGCAAGACTCCTCTTTGGGTCAAGTTAGGCTCGAATTGGAAGTAGAACTTCTAATTTAGGCTGAGTAAAGCTCGAATTGAGAATATAAATCTATTTGAGTTGAGTTAGAACAAAACTGGAGGCCAGCTCCACTTTAGAGTTTAGTCAGGCTCGATTTGGAAGCAAGGCTCTTCTTTTGGATCAAGTAGGCTCCAATTGGTTGAGTCAGGCTCGATTTGGAAGCAAGGCTCTTCTTGTAGATCAATTAGGCTCCAATTGGGATCAGGTTTCCTCTTTGATCGAGTTACTCTTGAATTGGAAGAAGTCTTTTTGAATTGAGTCACATCCGATTTGGGAACAATGCTCCACTTTGGGTTTAGTTAAGTTTAATTTGGAAGTAGGGCTCTACTTTGGGTCGAGTTAGACTTAAATTGGGAGCAAAGCTTCTCTTTGGATCAAGACAGCTTCGAATTGAGAGCAAGGCTCCTCTTTTGGTCGAGTCGAACTTGAATTAGGAGTAGGGCTGCTCTTTAGGTCGACTTGGGAGTAAGATTTCCTTTGGTTTGATTTGATAATAGGACTCTCTTTAAGCTGACTTAAGCTTGATCTGCTAGTAAGCTTCCTTTTGGCTTGATCTAGGAGTAAGATTTTGTAATACCCCGAACTTAAAAGTATTGTATTTAATTTTATGCATATATTTATTATTAGTTTAGCTTTCTAGCATAAGTAATTAGAGTAAAAAAGGTGGAGTTTAAAATTTAATTTTTCTAGCAAAACCTAATGAAACCTTGAAGAAAATCGAAGGATGAAAACTTGATAAGCGATAGGTAGAAATGAGGTGTCCCACATATAAGCAATAAAATAAAAAAATATTTGGAGGGACATGTGTCTAGTACTAAGTAATATATAAAAAAAAAGTGTGAGTGGAAGGGCAAAGTTAAAATTTGACCAAAGGTTATTTAAGAAATTAGCTAAAGGCATAAAGGAAAGAAGTGTCGAGAGTCATTTGAAAGTTTGCTAAAGGCATAAAAGGAAAGGTTTCAGAAAGTCATTTAGAAGTTTGCCAAGGGTATAAAAGGAAAGGGTTTCATAAGTAATTTGAAGGTTTAACCAAGGGTGAATTGGAGATTTGCCAAGGGTAAATTGGAGATTGCCAAGGGCAAATTATCATAGTAGAAAGAGTGCCATGTGAACTTAGGAAGGATAATTTAGGATTTTTTAAGGAGGTAAAATGGGGATTTTCTAGGGGCATTAAAAACCCACTTTCATCCACCCATAAGAAACTAAAAGGAAGAGAAGGTAGGTGGTGGAAAGAAGAGGAGAAAGGATTAGAGAAAGAAGCAAGAAAATAAGGGAAGAAGAAGAAGAAAGGGAAGAAATTTTGATGGTTTGACAAGCTTGGAAGAAGGGAGAAGCTAAGGGTTTTCCCATCTTCTTTAAGGTAAATTCTAATCGCCCTAAGCATGAGAATAATGTTAGAATCTTGTGGTTAAGAGATAAATAAGGTTTTAGCATGTGTATATTGTGAATCCTTGAGTATGTGAGGGATTTAAGAATTTTATGCTAGGATGTTAAGGCATAGAGCATGCATGCATAGTTTCATGAAAACCCTAAGTGTATGTGACCCTTATAATGCACATGTTGTAACATAGGTCAAGAGATTTATTCCAAGAAGCCGATACAAGAGAGATAATGGCTAGTAAAGTGTACTAACAGCTAAAGTGAGTGGATTCCTCATCTAGCTTTGAAAGCTATTATGTGAAATTATGTTGAAACTTTGTTATAGACTTATGGTATGCTATGTTGTGTATAGTATTTTGAATTGTCCAAGCATGGAAAATGAGAACCAAGATTCATGATGTTTGTTTAAAGCATATGTTCATAGTAAAGTTGTTTCTAAAAACAAAGTATGTGTTATTAGTAAAGTTTATTTTCCAAAGCATACCATGGATTTCATGAAAAGAATGTTTCGAGATAAAGCATAAGTTGAAAGTATGTTTCTAAGCAAAGCATAGAGATTTATGAAAAGTAATTTTTTTTTGGCAAAACATATGTTCTAAGTAAAGCATAAACTTGCCTTTTTGGATATACTTCAAAGAGAATGCATGAGCATATATGCATAACAATGTTCCAAAGAAAGTAGAGCTTATTTTGGGTATTCCATAGCATGCATCATAAAGACTATATGGTTACATATACGACTGATTACCATGTAGATTGTGCCGTAGCATGAGCATTACACACATTACTTACAGCCGGCACCTCCTTGCAATTGATCGTACCATGATCTTGAGGTTAGGAGGAGTACATGCTAGATCCCAATGGAGCAAAGAATTACAGCTCGATAAAGAGTTAAGTTACTATATAGCCCGAGGGGGCACAGAGATTAGCCAATGGGAGAGACGACCAGAAGGCCCAGGGAAAAGGGGCAAGCTCACACCTGGGGTGAACCACACATATGAGGGGTGCCATGTAGTCCAAAAATTCTTTGCCCTCAGCACACTCATCCACTGAGAGTACACCTGCAAAAGAATGACTGTAGGGATATGCCTCAGAGATAGCACATACAGCCCAACATCATGAGATTTTACAAAAGGTTGCATTATGTTTTAAAAAGGCTTATGAGCAAAACATAACCCAGTAGGAAAAAGAAAGAAATGAAAATAAAAGCTGGGCAAAAGAAAAGCAAGTCCGATGAGGGACAAAAAAGCATATACATGTTTTGCATGGCAATGTTTATTTTCTAGTGGAAAAATAGTTGATACAGTATTTCAATTAAGTTGATGTTATTCGAAGCATAAGCTAAATTATAAGTTTTCTTCTATCATATCAAAAGGTGTACTTTTATTTATCAGTGTTACATTATATCGGTATATTTATTGGTTTATGATGTTGTTCTCGATTTTTTCATTGTTAGATGGTTATCCAATCACTGGAACTTAGGTCTCACCCCTCTATTGTTAGAATTTTTATGTATCAGATCAGTGAAAGCTAGTTGGCAAGCTAGAAAGTTGGCCTTGGTTGCATAGTTTTATGATGAATTGCCAGCTTATGGAGAAGTCCTTTGGGTGTATTTGAATTTGTTGTATAATTGTATATGTTGAGGTAGTATTAAGATAATCATGTATAGTTGTATATAATTGTAACCCTGTGATGTATCTTGGACTTGAATTGGATGTAAGAAATAACTTTTATTGTAGAATGAACTATGAATATGATTTTTATAACAACATTATGAAGGAAGTCTATATTGCTTATGGTCTTGTAAAGCAGAGTGTAGAGATCATATTTTTATCTGAGCAGGGTTAAAATAAATTGTGATGTTGTCTTGTAAATTATATAAATTGATTGAGTATGTCAATGTTTATAAAAAGGTTGAGCATTTTGTGCATGTAACTTGTAACAATTAGATAGGGTTTACTTGGGCTTTATGATACATAACATAAAGACTAACAGAACTCTACCTAATTACTATAAGTGAGCATGCATCGAAAAAGGGTCCTAACAAATTTATTATAAGCTGACTTAAGCTCGATTTGAGAGTAAGACTCCTTTTGGCTTGATTTGGAAGTAAGACTCCTTTAGTTTGATTTAAGAGAAGATTATTGCTGAGCTAACTCGGTCTCGATCTGGGAGTAGAACTTCTTTTTGTTGATTTGATTCCTTTTGAGCTGACTTAAGCTTGATTTAGGAGCAAGATTCTCTTTTGTCTTGATTTGGGCATAAGACTCCTTTTGAGTTGACTCAAGCTTGATTTAAAAGCAAGGTTGCCTTTTAATTTAATCTAGGAATAAGACTCTCTTTGAGCTAACTTGGGCTTTCAAGTAAGAGCTCCTTTTGGCTTGATTTAAGGGTAGGACTTTCGTTGAGCTAACTCAGGTTTGATTTGAGAGAAAGGCTCCTTTTTGGCTTGATATGAGAGTATGACTTTCTTTGAGTTAACTCTGAGCCTGATGTTGGAGTAGAATTTTCTTTAGCTTAATTTGAGAGTAAGACTATCTCTAGGCTAATTCGGGCTTGATATGCGAGTAGGACTCTTTTTCTGGCTTGATTTGTGAATAGAACCCTTCTTTGAGCTCGATCTGGGCTTCATTTTGAATCGATCTGGGCTTGATCTTGGCTTGATTTTACTTGACTTGGGCTTGATCTAGTTTGATTGGTTTAAACTCAAAATGGGGTGACTAGAATATGGTTGATCCTATAAGAGGGTTGAAACGAGCACACATCGGGTTTTTGGTTTATTTGTAGTTTATAAATGAGGGACATGATGTAATGAGTGTCGTAAGGAACCATATAGGAAGTGATTTGTTCCTTTGTTATGTTGATGCCAGAGCATTATTTGGATAAGAGAATAAAAAGATATTTTTATTTAGGTGGGATTAAGATAAAGGGATAAGAGTAGAAGGATATTTTTAGATGGAATTAGGAAGGATTGGATGTGGTGGGATTATGGATATCGATTGAGATTAAAAGAAGGGTAGAAGGATACTATAGGATTGAGATTAAGATAAGGTTGTGTTTGGTAGCTGATAATCTGAATAGATTATCGGTAATTTAAATTGGGCCCGTCAGTTTTTAATGGTAATCTATCTGAATTATTTCTCATGAGGCAATCCAGATTAGTTCAGAAGGAGGTGGTTATTCACAATACCAAAGATGTTGTAATCTGGTAATTTTTTTTGTCACCTTCGGAAAGATTGCGGGAGTTTGTAGTCAAGATATGCAATTTATCTATATTTTACTTAGATGGAAAGGATTAGCTACAGATGGTAGAGATTGAGATAAGGATAAAGAAAACAAGTAACATAAGGATAAGAGGATATTGAGGCATTAAAAAGGATTAGATAAGGTGGAGATTACATAGGATTAAGATAAAGGTAGAGCGATACTACGCCATTAGAAAGGATTGGATAAGATTAAAGTATTTTTATAGAAAAAAAGAAAAAAAATGTGGATTTAAACAAGACATAGCAATATAGAATTTTTGAAATTTTTGGTTCTTGAAATTTTTTAGTGATCTTTCTCTTATTTTTATTCCTTTTCTTTTCTTTTCTTTTTTTGTTTCGAGACATGATTTTTTATTTATGATGTTGAATTTTGAATTTTAGATTTTAAGATTATTTTGGATTTTATATTTTGATTTCAGATTTTAAGATGATTTAGAATTTAGAATTTTAGATTTTAAATTTTGAATTCTAGATTTTAAATTTTAAATTTTAGATTTTAAATTAATTTCAAATTTCAAATTTTAATTTTATATTTGAATTTTTAAATTTAGATTATTTTGAATTTGGAATTTTAAAATTTAGATGATGAATTTTAGATTTTAGATTTTAAATTTTGAGTTTTACATTTTAAGAAGATTTTGAATTTTATATTTTAAATTTTAAGTGTTGGATTTTAAGATGATTTTCAATTTAAATTTTTAAATTTTAGATTTTTAGATGATTTTTGAATTTTAGATTTTTAATTTTTAATTTTTATTTTAAGATGATTTTAAATTTTAAATTTTAACTAAGAATAATTAATTGAGAGTAGAATTTGAGCTTTAAACTTTAAACTTTCAATGACTTTTTTTTATTAATGTCGTGTTTGAAAAAGCTGATGCGAAGATGGTAGTAAAGCTAATGAGAGGATGGTAGTAATTGATTTTTTGTTAACAATGCTATTGTTGTTTCTAAATAGGTGTTGCTGTGAAAATCCATTCTCCGGCTTGGGGGCAGTGCACGTCAGGTTCCGAATAGCGCTCTCTCATTTGGGTAGACCTGCAAGGCAGTCCTCACATAAGAATCACAGGGGATGGTCCCTACGAATATCCTTCGATGCCCAGTTAGTGGAGATTCTGAGCAAACAGATAAGAGAAGAAGGCTTCAACAGAAGAATCTTCCTATTGAGATGATTTTTTAGGAGCAATGACCTTTACTAGAGTTATTTTTTGGGCTTACATTGCCTTAGAGAGCGTACCTAGGGGGTCTTAGGACTTGGTATTTGTACACTGCCAATAAGGTAACTCGTTACCTGATTTTTTAAGCACGTTTTAGGGAGTTGACATTTGATAAGACCAGAATCCCAATGATTACGGGGATCGGTAGTTGATGAAGTTGACTGACGCTTTATCGAAAATTTGGAATCCCATTGATCATGGATGGAGTGCTGTTATATTTGGCTCTCGTTTTTGTTTTGGGAGGCTCATTCCGTGATTCTTGCAATCAGGGTGGTTCATCCTTCGAGATATTCGGCGTGGTTTAAAGCAGCAATGGTACTTATGTTGAAGGGATGAGGATCGATCCTAGCGAGGTACTAAGATAGCTCGGCCTTGCCGAGGTTCGGATATAGCTCGGCCCTTCCAAGATACTAAGGTAGTTTGGCCCTACCGAGATTCGAAGACCATCTCTGCTGTTGGCATCGAGACTGATGATGACATTGGTACTAACTCTGGATTCGATGAGGTGACCAACTTTGAAATTGGTGCTAGGGTTGACTATGGGGCCGAGTCGATGCTGAGGCCGACTTGGCGGTTGGGGCCACTTCCGAAGATGAGACTGCCTTGGAGGCTGGAGCTGCCCTAACTTTCATCGTTAACTCACACGCGGCTTCATCAGCCATATCATATGGCAGTTTGTCTTTTCCCAAACATAATAGTTAATGAGTCAGGAACCGAAGTGACTCTAGCCTTTTCGCTATATACATGGATGTTGGCGCAATGATAATTTTACCCCACATCACATGCCCCCCACTCCCTAGTCCGAAGTGTAGATCCGAGCATAGGGAGTAGAGTTCCAGATGGCTTAATTCAATTGGAGAAACTTTTGGCCGTATCGAGAATTGCTTGGCCATGCTGAGGTTTGAAAAGAATCTTACCTCGCTCCATCAGGATACAGAGATTGTTGCTTGAAAAAATTTTACTTGGCCCTGCCAAGGTACGGTGAATGTTGCTCGGCCCTGCCGAGGTATGGAGAAAAGTTGCTCGATCGTGCCAAGGTTGGAAGAAATGTTGTTCGACCGTGCCGAGGTTCGGAGAAAGTTGCTCAGGCATGCTGAGGTATGGAGAAATATTTTACTTGGCCCTGCTAAGGTTCGGAGAAATTTTTTACTTGGCCCTACCAAGGTTTGGAGAATGTTTCTCGGCCCTGCCAAGGTATGGAAAAAAGTTGATCGGCCATGCCAAGGTTTGGAGAAAGTTTTACTTGGCCCTGCCAAGGTTCTAAGAAATTTTTTACTTGGCCTTGCCAAGGTTTGAAGAATGTTGCTCAGTCTTGTCGAGGTATGGAGTAAAGTTGCTTGGCCGTGCCAAGGTTCGGAGAAATGTTGCTCGGCCATACCGAGGTTTGGAGAAAGTTGCTCGGTTATGTCGAGATATGAAGAAATTTTTTACTTGGCCCTGCCAAGGTTCAGAGAAAGTTGCTCGGTTATGTCGAGATATGAAGAAATTTTTACTTGGCCCTGCCAAGGTTCGGAGAAAGTTGCTCGACCCTGCCGAGGTATTGAGAAATGTTGTTCAGCCATGCTGAGGTTCGGAGAAATGTTGTTTGGCCATGCCGAGGTTCAGAGAAATATTGCTCGGCTGTGCCGAGGTTCGGAAAAGTTGCTCGGCCGTGCCAAGGTATGAAGAAATTTTTTACTTGGCCCTGCCAAGGTTTGGAGAAAGTTGCTCAGCCGTGCCGAGATTCGGAGAAATGGACCCATAGGTCAATGATTGGGCGACACCTGCCTTTCATCCAACTCAAGAAAAATTATTATTCAATAAGAAATATCTGAATCGAAGAGTAAGTTTTATTACAATGAGCAAAATGGCTCGGTTCAGGCATACTTCACTAATAATAACTCGGGGTTTAATCTAGTTCCATGTTTTCGGGGTACTACATCCCTTGAAGGTCTTCATTGCTCGGAGATGATCCAAGTTCCAAATCTTGAGGATATTGTATCCCTTGAAGGTCTTCATTACTCAGAAGTAATCTGAGTTCTATATCCTCGAGGCACGATATCTCTTTGATGTCCTCATTTGAAGAAGTGAGCCCCTCGCACCGAACCCTTTCAAACCAGTTCTTCTCTTCGCTTGGCCATACATGGTGGGCATGGCTAATCATTTTAATAGTGCTATTCGCTAGTAGGTTTGGCGCGCGTAGTTATCGTTGTAGCCCGTCATCTCAAGCAGTAGGAGAGACGGGATGGAGGGATCGTGGCCGCTGCATTAAGTCATGGCGAAGGAATACTAGAGGTAAAGAGCGAGCTCGACGGGATCTGGGCAGGCTCCTATCTCCTCCCCTCCGCTGTGCTGGTTCAACATCTCTATGGCCGGGCTATCGCGGAAGGCTGGTGGCTTCCCGTGGATTGAGCGAAGGGACCATAGGTAGGATCGGGGTGACTGTTCCACTAAAAAGCTACTGAGTGGGTGCAGTGAAAAGAAAACCCTCAAGAAGCCCCTGCAACAGTTATAACAGAGCTTGAACTAGTTGAACCAGCATAGCAAATTAGTCCTATGTGATCAGGGCTGCTGGCAGTGGATGAATCTCGATTGGCGACGGCTGCGAAGGTGCCGTTGATGTGAACCCCGTGAGAAAGATCTTACAAAAATCCATGAACAAGATGAATATCAAAAACATCAGAAAACTCTAAATCAAATTTGTGAGGAAAAAAAAAACCTGGTATAAGGAAGATGCCACAATCAGGAATAGAAAATTGATTGATAAGTCAGTTTGAACGCCACAAGGAATTGCCCTTGATAAGTTCTAGTTCAATGAAGAACCAACAAAGTGAATAACCTCACCAAGTTTTGACTTCTCAAAAATTATCCCCGTTTTTACATATGAAGCCTTTATATAGCGATAAAAAAAATCCTAAAGGCCTAAACTAAACCCAAACAAATTGGTCCAAATAAACATAAGTTTTTAGAATGGGCTTAGTTAACTAAAACAACCCAACAAGCAACTTAAAGAAACAAAAAAGACCTGAACTAAGGAAACTAATACAACCCATTTAAAACATAAATTAAATTAACTAGGCTGCATGGTTTCTTCTCTTCTAATTCTGTGCCAAGTTGAACTTTGGCCCAAATATCATGAATCAGCCCACTGAGTGCTTCATTCCTCCTTTTAGCTTAGCCCTTGTAATTAGACCTTCATTAATGTGTAATGGATCATCAATATGTGCTGGACCAGATTGCTCCTTCCTTTCAACGTTTCTAACTTGATTCCCATCATTAGCTAAGTTGACAACATCTTGATTCCCATCATTCTCCCTTTCCTCAAAAGGATTGATCCTCGAATCTTTATCACCTACATCAAAAGGAGAAAGATCAAAACGTTAAACGTAGTACTGACATTATACTCATCTCGTAAGTCAAGCTTGTAAGCATTATCATTAATTCGAGCAATTACTTGAAATGGTCCATCTCCTCGAGGATGCAACTTAGTACGCTATTTTGCTGGAAATCTCTCTTTTCTCATATGCACCCAAACCCAATCTATAGGTTCAAAGATTACTTTCTTTCGTCCCTTGTTGGCTTGCTTAGCGTATTGTTCAGTTTTCTTTCCAATTTGCAACCAAACTTTTTCATGCAAGTGCTTCACTAATTCTGCCCGTTCACCATCTAGGTTAACTTGCTCATCAATAGGCAAAGGTAATAAATCCAATGGGGTTAACGGATTGAAGCCATACACCACTTCAAAAGGTGAAAAGTTAGTGGCAATGTACGATCTATTATAAGCAAATTCAACACAAGGCAAACATTCCTTCTAATTTTTCAAATTCTTTTGTATGATAGCATGCAATAAAGTAGACAAGGTTCGATTAACTACCTCAGTTTGTCCATCGGTTTGTAGATGGCAAGTTGTTGAAAACATAAGCTTAGTGCCTAGCTTACCCCATAATGTCTTCCAAAAATGGCTAAGAAACTTTGCATCACGATTAGAAACAATGCTCCTTGGAACTCCATGTAGCCGTACTATCTCTCTAAAGAATAATTCAGCAATATAGTTAGCATCATCCGTTTTCCCATAAGGAATGAAATGAGTCATTTTAGAAAATCTGTCCACAACGACAAAAACAGAATCCAGACATCTTTTGACTAGGTAATCCTAAAAGAAAGTCCATAAAATATCTACCAAGGTTTTTTAGGAATTGGTAAAGATTTAGATTTGGCATGTTTATAAGTAATGCTCTCATAAATATTCTCTACATCTCTTTTCATGTGAGGCAAAAAAAATGCTCAACTAAAACATCTAAAGTCTTTCTCACTCCAAAATGTCCCATTAGTCCCCCACCATGAGCTTCTCAGACTAATAATTCTCTTAATGAACAACTAGGCACACACAATCTATTTTTCCTAAAAAGAAATCCCTCATGCCTATAAAACTTTCAAATGCAGCATGCTCACAAACTTCAAACACATTTGCAAAATCAGGATCATTAGGATATAAATCTTTAATGTATTCAAATCCTAGCAACTTAGTGTTCAAAGTAGAGATCAAGGTGTACCTTCAAGATAAAGCATCTGCAACTACATTTTTCTTACCTTGTTTGTATTTGATCACATAAGAAAATGATTCAATGAACTCCAGCCATTTTGCATGGCACCTATTCACCTTACCTTGACCCTTTAAATGCTTCAAAGTTCGTGATCAGTGTGAATAACAAACTCTTTGGGCCACAAGTAATGCTGCCAAGTCTCTAAGGCTCTCACCAAGGCATACATCTCCTTGTCATAAGTTGAATAGTTTAAAGTTGGTCCACTTAGTTTCTTGCTAAAATAAGCAAGGGGTCGGCCTTCTTGCATTAGCACCGTTCCAATACCTATACCTGAAGCATCACACCCAATTTCGAATGTTTTAGCGAAGTTAGGTAAAGCAAGTAAAAGTGCTGAAATCAACTTTTCTTAATTAAATTAAAAGCTGAATCTTGCTCACTACCCCACTTAAACCCACATTCTTTTTACCAATTTCAGTCAAGGGTATAGTTAAGGTGCTGAAATCCTTAACAAACCTCTTATAGAAGCTAGCCAACCCATGAAAGCTACGAACTTCAGTTATGGATTTTGGTGTGGGCCATTCTCGAATAGCCTTAACCTTCTCTTCATCAACCTCTATTCCCTTAGCACTAATAACATAGCCAAGAAATACAATCTGACTAGTGCAAAAAGAACATTTCTTGTGGTTAGCATACAACTTCTCATATTGCAAACACTTAGAACTTTTTGTAAATGATCATGATGCTCATCTAAGCTTTTGCTATAAATAAGAATATCATCAAAATACACAACAAAAACTTTCCAATAAAAGCATGCAAGACATAATTCATTAGTCTCATGAATGTACTAGGGGCATTAGTTAACCCAAAAGGCATAACTAACCATTCATACAAACCATGCTTAGTTTTGAAAGTTGTTTTTCACTCATTACCCTCACGCATGCGAATTTGATAATAATCAGACTTTAAATCAATTTTAGAGAATGCAATTCATCTAACATATCATCTAACCTAGGAATGAGATGTCTATACTTTACCGTAATCTTGTTGATAACCCTGCAATCAACACACATCCTCCAACTCGCATCCTTTTTTGGCACAAGTAATAAGTCTTCAACTTGCCTTTGAAGCTCCTTTGTCTATTGGGACTACTTCTATATGCTGGCCAGTTAGGAATGGATGCTCCTGGAATGAAATCAATTTGATGCTCTATTCTCCTTAATCATGGTAAGCCATCGGAAACCTCATTAGGAAAGACATCTTTAAATTCCTGCAAAAGAGACTTAACAACACTAGGCAAAGTAGGGTTAAGATCGTTAGCATTGAAATAAGCCTCTTTGTACAAAAGTACAATCATTGACTGCTTGGAATAGAAAGCTCTCTTAACCTCACTTTCTTTTGCATAAAAACTGCCTTTTGTTCTCTCTTGCTCTTGACACTCTTCTTTTTCTTTCTCGCTTTTACTATTTTTCACTCTTTTTTCACTTTTTCTTTTCTCACACTCATTTTTCATCCTTATTTGTTCTTCATACACTTGTTTAGGAGTCAATGGTACAAGAGTTACAGGTTTGCCATGCATCACAAAAGAATACTTATTTTTAAACCCATCATGCATGACCTTCCTACCATATTGCCAAGGCCTGCCCAAAAGCAAATGACTAGCATGCATTGGCACCACATCACAAAGCACTTCATCATGGTATCTACCAATGGAAAATGACACCATTACCTGCTATTGACCTTAACTTCTCTACATTCATTCAACCATTATAGCCTATAAGGCTGAGTATGTTTAATGACAGGTAAGTTCAATTTTTCAACCAAAGTAGTGCTAGCTAGCTACATTAGTGCAACTTCCCCATCAATAATAATGTTACACACCTTAATTTGAATGTGGCAGCAAGTATGAAAGATGTTCTCTTGCTGTGCATCATCCTCCTTCATTTGCACACTCAAAGCATGCCTTGTAACAAGTGTTTCTCCTGTAACCAGATACTCCTCTCCATCACTTTCCTCCAATGGTGCATAAAATTATTATCTTCTGGTTCACTTTCAGTCTTAACATCACCATTTTCTCTCAAAATCATTACCCTTTTGTTTGGACATTGTGATGCAATATGTCTCCTTCCCAAACACTTAAAACATTTGATATCTCTATTTCTAGTTGTTTGGACTGGTTCTTTACCTTTAACCAAAGTAGAACCTGCATCCTTGTTCTTAGATGGTTCGGGCTTACTCTTGGAATCAACCTTTTCATCCCTTTTGCTCTAACTAGATTTCCAAGTGGATGAACTAGAATTCTGCCCATGTTTGTTGAACCCCTTCTTTTGAGTTGCCTTTCAACTTTCATGGCCATATGCACCATGTCATCAAGCTCCACATAATGCTGCAACTCAACTACATTTACGATTTTAGGATTCAACCTCTCAAAAATCATGCCATGATTGCTTCCCTGTCCTCCTCTACATTAGCACGAATCATGGCAATCTTCATTTCTTTATGGTACTCTTCCACGCTCTTAGACCCTTGAGTTAGACCTTGCAACCGCTGGTGCAATTCTCGATAATAATGAGATGGAACGAACCTCTTCCTCATGACATATTTCATTTATCCCATGTATCAATAGTCTCTCACGATTTCTTTTTCTATACAAACAAGCTGATCCCACCAAACAATAGCATAATCAGCAAACTCCATAGCAGCAAGTTTCACCTTTTTCTTAGAATATTTATGGCAATCAAGCACCAATTCCACTTTCTTTCCCACCCCAAGTATGCTTTCAGATTACTTCTTCCTTTAAATGAAGGAATCTTCGTTTTAGTACTTCCTAAGTTTCTATCAACATTTTCTACCATTCTTCTTCTTTGAACACCTCTAGCAACTCTAGGATGACCAAATTTGTTATTGGATGCTCTTCATCATTATCCTCATCCTCATCATCATACTCATCATGATTATGTTGTCTCACACGCCTCTGAACATTAGAAACTTCAACAACTCTATTTCTTCTCAAATCAGCAATGGCAGCATCTTGCCTCTCCATTCTATGTAAGATTTGACTAAATCTGATTTCTAAGAGTTTAAAGTGTTGTCTCATGGCACGTTATTCAAGGATCTCTCTCGCCCTTCCTCCTTTACCACCTAAGGCCATTATAATAACATGCTGAAAATTCATAAAGAGAAAGCTCACACAAGTCTCCCCAAGTATTTTAACCCAAAGTAATTTACCCACCAAGTGTTTTCACTCTCTTTTAGGCTTTTAACTATAATGTAATCACTCATGCCTTTTACCACTCGATTCACTTAAGTTAATTCTTTAAAAAATAAGAAACTTAAATCAGAACTAACTTGTAACAACCAAACTAATGTGTAACAACTTACTCAAGGAATCTGAAGGAAGATTTTGAACGAAATGATACCAGATTTTGAATTTTGAAGATATCAAATGATAACATATTTTGAATGAAATAATACCAGATTTTTGAATTGGCAAACGAAATGATCACAACTTCCAAATCTAAAGAAAGATTTGGTATCTCTTTAAGCATGAAATGACCAGAACAAGAAATTCAAATGAAATGGATCAACAAAAACAACTCGATTTGTCCTTGTTTACTTTAAAAAAACAAGCCTCGTTATCTTTTTTTTTTTTTTAAGATTTCCTTTTCTTTCCTTTTATTTTTAACTTTTCTGAAACAATTTTTTTTTTGAACCTTTGTAACAATGAAGCAAACTAAAGCTTGATAGAACAGAAAAAAAAATAACAATGTTTCAGCAATAAAGAAGAAAAGATGAACAACAAAGAAAAATAAACAGCCACAAAAAAGATGAACGGACACAATGAAAAATAAACACGCGAATAGAAGATTCAAGCAAATGCAGCAACGAAATGAATAATAGCACTAAATAATCAAATGATTTAGATTTAACCGTAACTCTGATACCAATCTGATGTGAACCCCATGAGAAAGATCTTACAAAAACCCACGAATAAGATGAATATCAAAAACACCAGTAAACTCTAAATCAGATTTGTGAGGGAACAAAAAACCTGGTATAAGGAAGATGCTACAATCGAAAATGAAAAACCGATTGATAAGTCAGTTTGAACACCACAAGGAATTGCCCTTGATAAGTTTTAGTTCAATGAAGAACCAACAAAGTGAATAACCTCACCAAGTTTTGATTTCTCAAAAATTATCCCCATTTTTACATATGAAACTTTTATATAGCGATAAAGAAAATCCTAAAGGCCTAAACTAAACCAAAAATGGTCCAAATAAACATAAGTTTTTAGAATGAGCTTAGTTAACTAAAACAGCCTAACAAGTAACTTAAAAAAATAAAAAAAGACCTGAACTAAGGAAACTAATACAGCCCATTTAAAACAAAATTAAATTAACTAGGCTGCATAGTTTCTTCTCTTCTAATTCTGGGCCAAGTTGAACTTTGGCCCAAATATCATGAATCAGCCCATTGAGTGCTTCATTCCTTATTTTAGCTCTAGCACTTGTAATTGGACCTTCATTAATGTGTAATGGATCATCAATGTGTGCTGGACCAGATTTTTCCTTCCCTCCAACGTTTCTAACTTGATTCCTATCATTAGCTAAGTTGACAACATCTTGATTCCCGTCAGCCATGTTGTTGGTATGATTAGGTCTTTGAGAGGTAGCTTAATCAGAAGCATCTGTGACTGCTCTCTTACAGTTGGCCATTGAGGAATTGTCCTTCTTGTATGGAACCTTGTCTCATTGGTTTCAAGTTTTTAGAGGGACTTGGGGCCCTTCCTCTAGTGCCAATCTATTGCTGCAAAAATTCATTCTTTGGCTTGGGAGCGGTGCACGTCAAGATTCGGGTAGCGCTCTTCTATTTGGGTGGACCTGCAAGGCAGTCCTCATGTAGGAATCACAGGGGGTGGTTCCTGCAGATGACCCTCCAATATTCAAGTTAGTAGAGATTTTGAGCAAACAGATGAGAGGAAAAGGTTCCTGTAGAAGGATCTTCCTTTTTGAGATGATTTTTCAAGAGCCATGACCTTTGCTAGAGTTATTTTTTTGGGCTTAAATTGCCTTCGAGAGCGTACATGGGGGGTTCTGGGACTTGGTATTTATACACTGCCAAGGAGGTGAGCCATTACATGATTTTTCGAGCACGTTTTAGGGAGTTGGCATCCGATAAGACCGGAATCTCAATGGTTATGGGGAATGGCAGTTGATGAAGCTGACTGACACTTTATCAAGAATTTGGAATCCCGTTGATCATGGACGGAGTGTTGTATTTAGCTTTCTTTTGTTCTGGGAGGCTCATTCCGTGGTTCTTGCGATTAGAGTGGTTCATCCTTCGAGATATTCGGCGTGGTTTGAAGCAGTACTGACACTTATGTTGAAAGGATGAGGATCCATCCTGGCAAGGTACTAAGATAGCTCGGCCCTATCGAGGTTCGGATATAGCTCAACCCTTCCGAGGCACTGATATAGCTCGGCCCTTCTGAGGTTTGAATATAGCTTGGCCCTTCTGAGGTACTGAGGTAGCTCGACCCTGCCGAGGTTCGAAGATAGCTCGTTCCTTCTGAGGAACTGATATAGCTTGGCCCTTCCGAGGTATTGAGATAGATCGGCCCTGCCGAGGTTCGGAGATAGCTCAGCCCTTCTGAGGTACTGAGATAGCTCGACCATGTCGAGGTTCAGAGACCATCTCTGGTGTTGGCATCGGGACCGATGATGGCATCGGTACTAACTTTGGAGTCGGTGAGGAGGCCAACTTCGGAATCGATGCTAGAGCTGACTATGAGGCCGAGTCGGTGCTGAGGCGACTTGGTGGTTAGGGCCGCTTCGGAGATGAGATCGCCCTGGAGGCTGGGGCCATCCCAACTTCCACCATTAACTCACATTCGGCTTCATCAGCTAGATCATATGACAGTTTATCTTTTTTTAAACATGATAGTTATCGAGTCAAGAACCGAAAGTGGCTCTATCCTTTTTGCCATATACATGAATGTTGGCTCAATAATAATTTTACCTCGCATCAATAGACATCCCGAATTAAGCTTTAACATAGCGGCGTCCACATGATTTTGTGTTTAAAGAGATATTTTCACCTTCATTATCATTTGCTAATTTAACTTATTTTTATTAACCATTGAGATATACATGCAACACACATTATATGTACGAATACGTACGTGTATATATATATATATTTATCTAGGTTTCGCTCGAGATGGCTATCGACCACTCGAATCGGCTGTCCAAACCTGCCCGAAGCAAGTGCCGTGGAGCAAACCGGAAGGGGAGGCGGCTGTCCTGCCAGCTTAAAATTGACGCTGCGGAGCTCTGGCTTTCGACCCACCGAGCCCAACCAACCCTTCGAACACCTCTCCCTCCTTCCTCTCTCGTTTCTAGAGATCCATGGCGGGAAGAGAGATCCTTATGCTTGATGCCCCGCCAGATCCTTCTCGCCATGGCTGGACTTCCGGCCCGAAGGCGGACGTCGTCGACGCGCTGCCGTACATCGACGACGACTACGCCGACCCCAGGGTGAAGGCCGAGGTCGACCGCCTGGTTGAGGAGGAGATGCGGCGGAGCGTCAAGAAACCTGCGGATTTCCTTAGAGAGCTCCCTCCCGTCCCCAAATCTAACTTTGAGGTACGAAACGAGTCCTTCCCGGTTGTTTGAAGTTTCGATTTTGATGAATGATAGATAGGATTTTGTTGTGTCCTACTGCTGTTTCTTGTTAGGGTTTGTTCAAATGTTCAGGAGCTCGGAAGGAGGATGTTAAGATTCCTTTTCTTTCTGCTCTTTTTGTTCTTTATGGATTGTTCCTTGCTCTTTTGTATGAAAAGGTGAGTTCGTGGGTGAATCTGGATTTTGTGGCTATTTCGCCTTTGAATTCTGTGGTGTGGTGTTGGAAATCAAAGAGTTCAAGATTTATATAATGTATAATTGTCTTTTGATTAATATGAATGAAGATGCATCTATAATATTGTAAGTGTCATATCGTAATTGCAGATATGAATCATCAAAAAGATTTTTCCTGTTCCCTGAAAATGTCTTCCTTTCCTTTTCCATGCATCTCCTAGCAATCTAACCTACCCTTATAGCTGAGGATGAGAATGGATGCTGAGTTTCTTCTCTATTTTGTTTTCTTGATATGTTCCTTTGTCATGTAGTATTGAAAGTAAGATCTTGAAGAGGTAATTGTCTAATGAAATCCAAACCCTTCAATATAAACAAGATGGGAACTATTAGATGGGAAATGTGATACTTTGTATCACATATTCATGAGAAAGTGGAAGCAGGAGGTACTTTGTTCAACAAAACATTAGTGATTGACCTGAAAGTAGAATACAAAATTTAAGAAACTGTTTTACTCTCACAGAAACAGAACTCACACTATTTTATTTGATTTTCTTTTCTATATGTTATTAAGGTATTGAGGTTGATAACTTAAATGACTAACATGTGATGGCTATTCTTTCTATCAACTAATGTTTCAGCTTGTTAGTTTTCAGTATGTATGATCAAAGATGGAGAACCTAGTTCATTTGACTGTAAAGCTTCGCTTGACTTTTTACCATATGGCCTTGAAAGTAGGCTATGACACACTTAGTAGATACTAGATATGATAAGAGTAAGGTATATTATTCTTTTTCATTTTGGGGAATCCTAATTGGAGACACGATTAACATCTAAAAGCAATGCTTTATTGCAATGCAAAGATTTTACATTTTTGTGTTTTTACATGACATTCTCTAGTGATCCTAATTTGTGAGATTTACTAATTCTCACTCGTGTAATAAATCCGTTGAGGGCAAGTCTTGATGAGATGATAAAGTTGCTCCATTATAACCTTTATGTCACGAGTTCAAAATATAGAAATACGCTTTTCACGCGTGAAGGTAAGGTTGCATACATTTGACCCTCTCCAAATCCCTTAGTGGTGGGAGCTTTCTACGGTTGGATGCTCTTTTTATGTAATAAATTCATGACTTCTAAGTACTTTTCTCGTCTTCTCTCTCTCTCTCTCTCTTGGGTATGTGGGCCAATTAGTCTCTTAGAAGATGACTAGTCATATGGGTAAAAATCTTTTGTATTCTAAGGATACAAATACCTTACTATATGTTTGGGTGATGGTGAGATCCGTATGTAAAAAAGAGTTATGCTTCATGGTAAATTTGAATATTTATCTTTTCTTTTTCAATGATGATGACCCTTTGAGCTTTATGCTAATTTCTAAGCTTTCTTATGACGTTGCTAACTTTGCTGTGATTATTTTTATTGTATGTTTGTGTATGCACACACATTTATACTTGTGTATGCAATGCATATGTTTCCTTTAAACCAAGGTTTGCTGTATTGGAAACCGACACCATTTAGGTTCTAGATCAATATGGTTTGGTGCGGGACATACCTACCGTATTGAACCAGTAGTGTACTACTCAAGTTAGAAAGTCCTAACCCATGAACCATCTTGAATTAAGTTGAGTCGGGCAGTTTGGTTACGCGAGTATTAGTGGTTCCCCCTTGTACTAAACTCAGAGGCCGAATCGTCTTAATTCCGGAACAGTGCGGTTCGTTCCAAATTACTTGGTTTGGAACGTTTGACTAACCTTCCTTTAAGTTACTCATCTTAGTACCTATAAATCTTAGAAAAAGACCTTTAATTCAAAACCTAAGTTTCAAAATTAGAATTTTGATATATTTGACCATTATGGTTCTATACTAGCAAATTTAACTTTCATATCTGATGGAAACTCCAGCAATTTTAAAAGTTTGTTTGACTTCATGAAATCTCATCTAAATCTAACCCAAGCACTATATCATTTGTCCCTTATTGTCTCCATAATAGCATTCAGGAATTCCATGGTGCTGTCAGGTTTACCTGTTTTGTTTCTCCACAGAACCCTAGAGCTTCTATCCTTCTCTTATCTTTCACCATGCTGGTTTACCAAAAAAGTAAATTTGGGTGTTGATGGATGTAAGATTGTCAAGTTACACAGTATTAAAAAACCAGATAATTAAACAGTTAGAAGTACACATGCTAATGCATGTTCAGCACACCAGCATCTGCATGCACTTGCACTTGTATATCTGCTTGCACATATATGGTCTCACAGACATGCTTGTGCACCAACATGTGCATCCACACAGACAGTAGACAAATGCACATGTAGGCACACGTACATATGGGGAATGTCCATGTTAATATGACACAAGCAACTTAGATGTGCCTTATGGTAAAACTATTGATGTGACATTCAAATCAATGGTCAACATTTTCTTCATGATCAAATATGACCCAAATGTCTATAAACAAAATTTCAAATGTTAAGATACTTGTGTATTGAATAATTTTTGGATGAATGATCTTCGATATTAGAACAAAATTGTTTTTTTTTCTTGATCTATTTATGCGAACTATCTAGACCACATGAATTTCAGTCAACACACATTTTGGGATATGTAGAGTATGAAATATAGAGCATTAAAACAATCCCTGTATATATTATATGTATGAATATTATGTACATATACAAATATATGCATGTATACATATTTATTTCTATTTACGTGTATATGTGCGCACCTATATATGCACTTACAACTTTTCAACTCATTCTTTAATGCTGATGCCTTATGGACATGGCTATTTGGAACTTGGATCATTTGAAAAAATATAAATCATCCATTTATTTTCCTTCCATTCATGTAGTCTGCAGGGACAATTAAGTGATTGAGTTATGAAAGTTCCTCTTTCCCTGCAGTTACAAATTTGCTTGACTCTTTTCTGATAACTGGTTGGATATGCATACTGATTTTGCATGCTTCTATTAAGCCTACCTTCCGTATGGATTTGTAGTATTTCTAATTCTTATACTTATTTCTTAGGATCACCCTATGCTTGCTAGAGAGTATGAACGTGTGAGAGCTGGCAAGCCGCCTGCAATTTTGGAGATGTCCCGCTATGGATTAGAACCTCCTCCACTAAATAAGCGCAATGATGTTAGCACTTGGAGGCTAGCTCTACGAAATGCTCAGAGCTTGCTACAACATCAAATAGTAAGGTAACTGATGACTGTGTGGTTCAATTTCTCAGTTCCTCTGTCAGTAATTTGGGCCGTTGCTAGGAATATAATGTTAAAAAGTAGATGCATCATATGAGCACTTTGCCATTTTACATGCTTTGGCTGGGATATGGATTTTTTAGGTTCCAAATACAACACTTGGGTGAAATAATGACTTGTTTTTGCAGGCTCCCCGAGTGCTCATAAATTTTTAATCACTGAAAAATTAAACATGAAAAACTCATTGTTTAGAATGGATGTTGACATCATTAGCTACTTGTGAAATAATATTAAAGTCATATTATTATTTTTCTATAAATTAGATAGTTCATTCAAAATACATCTGCATAATCATGTTATCACAACAGCTAAACTGTGCTACTCTGCCTACATATTGTCTATAGTTAATGTAGAGGTCTTGTACCGCACAACACTTGACTGAAATGCCTTATCTTGCTAGATGGTTCTAGGAAACATGATTCTCCAGTATCTTTCTGTTAAAATGTATCTTCTAATCATTTGACCTTCTGCAAATTTGCTTTACAGTTTGTTTGACATTATGCAGTAGCTAGACACTACATTAAAGACCAAGTTATGGGCAAAAAAAGGTCTTATATCACCAGCTGTTTTTAATGAAGACATACTTCTGTGATATGTTTTGAAAAAAAGATTAATGAGACTGGGATTAGTCATGATATTAACAACTATGATACTGTGATAACTGATCAATATGTTTGTCAATAATAATTACTTTGAGCTTTCTTTGTTTTTTAAAAAATAATGGAAATTATTAATTGACTTAGTATTTTGTGATAAGGACATGATCCACCATCAAAAACTAGTTAATTTTAAAACCCGACTTGTAGAGGTAATTAGAGACCTTTTCTGGTGACATGCTGAAGGCATTTTAATCAAACCCAAGATCCTGCTTGGGCATCTTCTGATTATCATTGCAGTCAATATTAATAAATAAAAACCTTGCTACAGATAAGTTTCTGTAGTATCTTCCTTTCCATGTGAGCTTTTTCTTTTTCCTTACTAATATATTCCTTTTGCTTTCTTTTTGATAGATCGTGTCTTCCAAGAGTTTGGTCTTTTTTTGGGTAATTGTTCAATCTTTCTAGTATGTCTTAATTCAATCCATTAATCTTCCAAAAGAGATCCTTCTTTCTTTGAGCAAGGATCAGAATTTGTCAACGAGATGTGTTCAATGCCTACCATTTGTGAACGCCAAGGTTGGTTGAATGGTCTCAAACTGGATGGTTCAGGGTGGACAGAGCTGAACCATTTTGGATTCGAGATATTTCAGCTTCCTAGTTTAGTACGAGGACTGAACTGCCTCAAACTATCCGAACTGTCCTACTGGCACATCGAATCTTGCTGATTCAGCCTCGTACAGATGTAGATGGGAGCCTTGCGGTACACATAATCGATACATTGTTGATTTGATATGGTATGTGCGGTACCGAATTGTACTAGTTTAGTATGGAAAACATTGGTGAAAGCATAGACCTTCTTTGATTTATAATAAATCATTATCTTTTCACTTAAATTATATCATTAACTAATTTATTGTGCCCACAGGGACTTAAAGTTCATTATTCTTCATGCATTTGATAAATTTTAACCTCGTATGAGCCACAGTTTAGAACCTATTGGCCTAGCCTGACTTATCATCATGGCCGGGTCCTAGCTTACCACTTTGACTGTGGGTCAGTGGCTAGTGAACCAACCTTGCTCTTTGTATCCCTTTCTTTTCAAGGAAGTCTCATCGTATTAATTTCAAGGTGGGTTTATATTTTGGTTCTACTTCGAGTTGAAAGAAGATGAGGAGAGGGAGAGAAGGGAAGAAAGGGAAAAGAGGAGAGGGAGAGGAGGGAAGAAGAAAGGAAGGAATTGAGATCTTGAGTTGCCGTTCCTCCCAAAACCAGCAACAATGACATTCCTTCTTGTATTTGCTAACATTCTCTATGGATTTGGTAACATCAACCATTTTCCTCCAAGGATGCACGTGATGGGAGGCTTCTTCACAATTGATCTGATGATGAGGGCCTCCTTGGCCATTGATACAAAGATTTTTTTCCTTCAAATCTGACAATGGACTCATCTGTCTCAGATCCAGCGACATCCACTCTTTCATCATAGATCTAACCGCCATGGATCTAGTAAGTTCCATCCTCACATCTGGTGTTATGTTGTTTCTTCTACCCCATCCCCTTTGTTAAGAAGACCGATCCTTAAAGAGGGCTTTTTTTTTTTTGGATAATCTGATGAGCAGACTCCTTCAATCTGTCCAGGTCGGTTGAATCTGCCTAGGTCGAGTGCTCAACCATATGACTCACTAGGTTGAACAGTTTTTTCACAATCTGACGTGGATGGGTAGCTTGACCCAGTAGAGGGCTTAGGTGAGGGCTGAGGCTGGTTGACCTAGCTGACCCCCCAAATCTCTAAACATTGACATTGACTGAATCCAGATATAATGATGATGGCATGCTTTCTGAAATCTTGGGACACCCATATACTGAATATTCTTGTTCTTCCATATTCATTATCCTTGTCTTGTTTTATTTCATAGTGATCAAGACAATTCAGTTTGTGCTTAATGTGATGTATATCTAGCCATTTGCTTAAGCAAATGTTGCGGGGCAACATTTAGCAAACTTTAATCAAAGTAGAAGAGAAAGTTCTTTATTCCAAGCAAGATGGTCCAAGTCAAATATGGGCGGCAAGGCTGACCATAAATCAACCTTCAAAGAAGGGAGATGTGCATCATGTGAAGTGAAATGAGGAAAATAAATCTCTTTTCATTTATGTATTTTTGTTCATAAAATAAAATTTTATTATTAGCATAAATATATGTAACTATTAAATAAATTTTACTCAAAGGATATTATTAGTGTGACAAGAGACAACACTTACAATGTCATTGTCATCACAAAGGGCCACTATTTGAATGTTAATTATCATTAAATTTTATAAAAAAATTGTCCTTCCACATCTATATCACCTATCACTTTTCACTTTTCATTAATCAATATAAATAATTTTTTTATATTTATCTTATAATTTAAAATAATGATAGTTGATTGCTATCATCCAATAATGGATGTAATATAATAAAGATAATGATTATTGTTTGTCATCTATATTTTTTTAATCAAAATAATATTGAAGGCAAATTTTTGAAAAAGAAAAAAAAGAAAAAGAAAAATGAAGCTGATATGTTGATATGTGAAGGTGGTTGTGTGGATAGGTCTTATGCTTTGGGAATTGGAGCACATGGATTGCTTGAGAGAGGACCCAAGACTCGGAAAGCTCATCCGTTGATGCTATTGTGCATGGATTAGGAAATCAAAGGAGATGGGGGATGGGGGTGGGATGGAGTGGAGATTTATAAACAAAGAGGAGTGGGGAATTTCGTGAAGGAGATGAATCACGTTCTTCACTCAGGAAAAGAAGGGGTTGGGTTGTATGGAAGCAAGGAGGGTCTTATTTGGCCACAAGAGGGGAATGGGGGATAATATACCTCTAGTTTCATGCATAGCAATGCAAGGGTGTGACAAAGTGTGGATAGATGGATCAAAAAAATGTTCCTTCAGTGAATAAGCAAAAAGATGGCATTCAGCCTCATGTCATTTATTTATGTGATGGTCAAGATGGCATTCAGCCGATCCTAAATTTGGTGCCACTCGTGTTCCTGTACGCTTGGAGAATAAATGATTATCTGTATAGTAAAGAAAAAAAATGATCTGCATTAAAAATCATTAAATAAAGTTGCACATGTGGCAGTCAGAAATAATGTTAATGTTGATATATGTAATAGATAAATAATTTACAAGCTATATAGTTAAATAAATTGTAGACAATGGAGTAAACACATGATTTGATATTCAAATAGCATAATCAAGTTAGATCATAAGATCCAAGGGACTGCACAATTCTTAATAGGAATCCAGATACTATGTTGTAACTGACCTTGATTTCCAAATGGGATCAAGATTGTTTAGGACCACTTTGAACCAGATCATGAATTGCAGGGTTTTAACAACTATGTTTTCATGTGTCATCTCAACTTCTCAGGTTGTATTAAGTCTCAGGTTCTACCTTATTGCTTTTTATGTGCTCCTTGCAATACTGACAGTTTGTGTCATTGGATTCAAGCCCAAATATATGATGACATCTTTTATTATTGAGTCAGGATGGAGAATCTGGAGCTAATGTTGAAGCATGGTGGTGATGTTTGGAAACAGCAGAACAAACAAATGGAGTCATTTTTGTCCAGGTATGTCCAGCACTGTTCCTGGTTCTTGGTGCTGTGGGTACTACTACAATATTATGTTGCCTTGCATGTTCACTAAAAGTACGAAAAAGGCTGCTGTGTTGCCTCTTACTAACTGGGGCATCTGTTCTCTGATTGCCATGTGTTAATTGCATTAGGACGAACTTGAGATACTAAATGCTCCTCCAAGAATCAGCTCCATTAGTTGGATCTGTGTTAAGTGAGATTCTTTATGGAAGTAGGAAACTTGCTATGATTTTTTTTTAAAATTTATATATTGTAATTGTTTCTAGAAAGGAATAGAATGAAACACATGTTTTATGTTTTGGATGACTGAATTTTAGGGTGGCAATGCTCGACACATTTAGCCCATTTAACTTGATTCAACCCATGTAGGTTAGATTATGTTGCTTGTTTCTATTTAACACAGGTCGGATTCTGGCTGACAATTTTTTGGCTTATTCTGCATCCAACTTGATCCGTATATGATCTGACCCAACTTGATTGCCACCCCTAATGGAAGTAGAATATTGTAGGTTATCAACTGCTATGCATATATGAACATAAATATCATATAGGAATTTATTGTACTTCAGCAACATCATCCTTATTTTTTCTTCTAGGTGGCATGCTCCCAAACAACTTGTGTGTCCATACCTTATTGATCGGTGTCTTTGTCATAGGTAACTCTTCATAATTGAGTCCACTGTTAAGGTGGCTAGTGCAATGAGTCATGCCTAATGCTTGAATGGTCCTTTATCCAATCATACCTTGTTGATTCAAATAAAAGGAATGTCTAGAAGTTGAAGAGCATGCTTCTTGAAAATATGACTGAATGCTGTGTTGGTTCCTAGGTGAAGATGCTGTTAAATATGCATATCTTGAAATGATACAAGAAGATGCTTTTAAAATTGATGGTATATATATATATATAGATGGAGAAGGACTCAAGGCCCGCAAATTTGTTGAGAACTATTAATAAATATAAAACAAGTTTTTCTTCATATGATATAATTTTCATAATATTTAATTAAATAATCCTTTTTCAAGTTTATTTAATAAAATATTCTCCTGTTGTCACATTAGCTACAAGTCAGCAGATTTGTGAATGACATGGGAGTGCAGCCTTCTATGCAACAGCAACAGTAACTCTTGCCTCTCCAAGTGCATGTCTTGTCTCCGTCCTCTCTCCCCCCCCCCAAAGTAGTAGCTGAGGCTTATGGTGGGGTAACTAAGTATCTTTTTAGATCTAGATTTGTGTCTAAATTAGGAGTTCTGATGTGAATACAACAACGAACCAGCCGGTCAATTAAACCTAATGATTTGGCCAGTTGATGAGTTCAGATTTCTTTCTATAAGAGTCTCTATTGTGGTAGGATTAGTAGTTGGTAGGGCTTGATAGAAGGTGATGATCCATTGCTTGTGGTGATGATTTTTGAGGATGGAGGTTTTTTCTTTGAAGACAATCTATCTCCTCTCCTTTATCCTCTCTGTTCTACTTTTTTTTTTTATTCTACTACTAATTGATATTTTCCAATTCTCCTTTTTCTTTGCTATCTTTTATATTCCTCTTCTAAAATTATTTTGGCTAGAAGGTCTGAGATATCTACCACAGAAATCATCTCAGCAGCTGTTTGGTGATCAATACTCCATCCAGTTCAGATCTGCAGCCTAAAAATTCCTGCCAAATTATATTGAATAGCCTCTAAATCTCAACGGGTTACATCCTTGTCTCCAAAAGATTCCTAGGTATTTGGGTGTTACAGAGTTGTGAAGATTGGTAACAAGAAGTACTCCTCTGATCCTTGTCATTTAAATTGTGAAGTGCTGCTTGGAACTCAAGCTCAACCTATTTGTGATGGACGCGCAAAGAAAGAAGTCGAAGCTTTGGTGATACACGAAGGTTGAGCCATATCAAAAAAGGTTCAAATGTAAAATGTGAAATGCTTCGGTCTGCTAAATCAGTAAAAGGCCAAATAATGGATAGAATTTAAGCTTTGGTTCTGAAGTAAGATTATTCTAATTACAAAAGAGGGAGAAGAGAAAGGGATTATAAAAAAGGAATACGAAATTTAGTCAAGGAGGTGATAGGAAATTGTTTGATTCAAAGGTCTGTGCACCACAATGACTTCTATGGGCATTTGCATAAGACCACCTCCACGAGCAGGGTAGCTAGTGGAGTAAGAAGAGCAGAACCTAGAATGCTTGACTTTTGAGAATAAGAAGAGCAACATAGACCCAAGAGCCATGTAAAAAATGTGTGATTGGTGAAGTTCTTCAAATGCCATTTTCCTGAAAGTTAGGATGTTAATGCCCAAGCTTAATGTCTGAACTTTAGCAACGTATAGAGCAGGGGGGTGGCATTCAGAAGGATCTGAGATAAACTCATTTATCCTATAGCAGTAATTAAGCCTTGGGTCCTCATATTTGGTATCATCTCATGTCATAATTGCTATTTCCAAGAAATCAAAAACTTGAAAAGGCGTTGGGAAGACTAATGGTGCAGGAAAGAGATTAATGTTGAGCAAGACTTGCAGCCTCTGCAACATTTCTTCGAGTTGCTGAGTGGGTGCTGGTGTGGCCATGGGAAGGTCAGTTTGCTGATCAAATTTATAAAGAAATTATTTAATTATATATTTGAGAAAATATTATTAAACAAAAAGCCTTATAATTATATTTCTTACATATAGATACTAATTAATAACCAATAACATATATAAACTGGTTATTTATTTGTTTCAAGCCTAGCAGGTTGAGCTCAAGTGAGCTAAACCTAGCTCTAACTAATCGAGCTGAAAATGAGCTGCTCAAGAATAGCTCACTTATTTGACAACCCTAATAATGGGAAGGCCCTAGCTTAGTTTGTGGAAGCTAATCTTTGTTTGGAATGGCTATTTGATACTTGTAATAAGGTTAATCTCCTAAAATCCTTTGTTGGGATTCCTAGAAAGCCTGGCTAAGGTTGTGGAAGCTAATCTTTGTTTGGAATGGCTATCTGATACTTGTAACAAGGTTAATCTCCTCAAATTCTTTGTTGGGATTTCTAGGAACATAAAAAATAGTTCTCTTTAACTTTATGTTATTTTGCCGCTAAGGGACTTCATATTGGAGTCTTTACACAGGCCAATAGCTTTTTCAGAGCGTTTATATTGTTGCCTACTAAAAAACCTAGAAATAATTAGTTGCTTAGAAACATCCCAGTAATGAGGCCATTGAAATTGATACTGATGTTTCAAATGCCGATTTTCATGAGATGGATCATCTGATTTATAAGCTGGTGTTAGGCTATGCTGGGGTGCATCAGGTAAAGTTAATTTGGGTATGATGTTTTGGTACTTGAATTAGGCATGGCTGCAATGCGTTTACCTTGGCGGAGGGTTACAAGCAATTTCACTACATTTTTTGGGTTTAATTGGATACAAAGCTGGTCATTAACTTATTAGATGATGATTTTGGTGGTTGCTGGCAAAGTTGGCATGTGCTCCATTGTAGATATTTTCTTTTGCTTAGTGATCTTGATGGCAGGACACCCTTGCATATTCACCAGGTTGCACGCATTGCAGTACACTAGTTGGGTGACACTAGCAGGCTATACCTTTAGTAATTCCCTATAACCCCATTCCTTCCGAGTCATATTAGCTTGGACCAGATCTAGGTGGGTACTATGTAAGAGAATGCTGGCCTTGGATCCAATCAAGAAAGAAAGAGCTCTAGATACAAGTCATCCAATTAAGTTGTCTTCATTCACAATATCTACTTTGTTTCAAATTTTGCAGTTTCATTGGAAAACCTCTTTGCATTCACAATTTTTTAGATTCAAGGATTTTGTCAGTTAACAAGAAAATGCCCTACTTTCTATAATTTTGTCAAGCTTGTATTTCTTAGTTTTTTTTCTTCATCCTTACAGTGAATCAAACAAAGAAAATCCATTAGATGATGTTTTGGGAATTAAGCCAGATGGCATGTAAGTTTCTATAAATCCCAGCGTCCCAATCCCATCTTGATCTCTCACCTGTTAGGTATTCGGATACTTGTTGGGATGCTTTTTTTTTGTTAAAAAAAATTTGTTAAGTTTTAGTATTTTATTAATTTTTAAATATATTGAATTTTATAAGTTTCCCATGTAGTAGGGATAAGGCTTAGATGAGTTGAGTATCTGAATTTTATAAGTTATGTTTGAATAGTAAGTATTGATGTTCGAATACGGTCTTCACATGCCAACTGAGGAAATTATAGTTTGGATGGCAGAGCATTTCTCTAGCTGATCTATGCTTGCGCTTGCAAAAGAGGAAGAGGAAGAGCAAAAAGTGGTTTGGAGTTTGTCTTTGGGGGACCATCCAATTCTCAAGTTAGTCTAGGCACGAAGAGGAAGTTCTAGAGTCCCTTAGGTCAGCTCTCTATGTTTAAGAGCGCTTGGAATTTGTGTGTTGTTTTACCTAAAAGGTTTGAGGTTACTTTTATAGGTATTTTAGAAGAGTTCTTCTTAGATTGGTTACTCATCGGCAGATGGCTCAGATAAGCTTAGATCCTTGTATAGGGTAGTGCTTTTAGTGGAGTTTTTTCCGAATAGGGCTATATAATCCCTTCCAAATAGGATGGTAGACTTTTAGGTGAAAGGTTTCCTGAATTCGTTGGCCGCCTTGGTGAAAATCTTTTTTAATCAAGACTTTCCTCTTTAAAAGGAGATGTGCAATGATTTGGTCGGCCACATTGTGCTACCTTTTGATCATCCTTGGATTGGCTAGGTGTCAACATCAGGTCGATCTAACAGCTCAACTCGTACCATATTGGCTTGCCAGCTTAGTTTATATCGCATTAGCAAGAGATTTTCTCTCGCGGCCAACTATGGATTAGCCATTGCTTTGCAATGAATGGGACAACCCTTGGATGGTTTCTCAAGTTTTGAGCTCTTAGGTTCCTTTTGGAAAGGTTATATGATTGGTGTGCATATCTCAATATATAAGGTCCCTTTGATTTGTCTATGATGAGTGCTTGATATGTTCTCCTTAAGCAAATATGTGCTGAGTTGACCAATAATTGGCATCCCTATGTAATCTTTTAATTGTCCTTGATTGGGGTGATGTGATGCTTTTATTGAGCAAGCAATCTCTCTTGAGGCCATTTGTGAACCATATGTTTCAAGTTTGGTGGAAGCAAGAGCAGAAGGTGGGACTCCTGCTAATTTTTGAGAACGTATTGTCCATTGGGCAACATTTTGTCATGAAACCAAAGCTTCTTAAATGAAGTCCCAAGTAGCACGTGTGTGTGGGTGGGTAGAAGAAAGAAGGTATTGCTAATGGATGTAGTTGGGAAATTGAGAATCCTTGTGAACTTTTGGTGGGCCAGCATTCTCAAAAGTGCAGACCAAACTCCAGAATTTGCTTTCCTTTTGTTTAGGTAGATAATAACAAAGTTTTTCCTTCTCATGTAAGAGTCCTTTTGTTGAAAGCAGAAATTCTGTTGACTACCTTGTGCCATCGTAGGGAGACCAAGAAAGCCAAACGAGGAATGTAGATGCAAAGTGAACTTAGGAAGGTATATGATCAAGTTTATTGGTAAATCATAACTATAAATGCCTGGAGGATGGACATTATTCTGAAAATGATGGATTTGAGCATGTCTTTTTAGGGCCCAGTTTTAGAATGTAAGAGTCCTTTTGTTGAAAGCAGAAATTCTGTTGACTACCTTGTGCCATTGCAGGGAAACCAAGAAAGCCAAACGAGGAATGTAGGTGCAAAGTGAACTTAGGAAGGTATATGATCAAGTTTATTGGTAAATCATAACTATAAATGCCTGGAGGATGGACATTATTCTGAAAATGATGGATTTGAGCATGTCTTTTTAGGGCCCAGTTTTAGAAGGTAATCACTGGATCTTGTAATTTTTTTGCTTGTGATCATGTGTCAAGATATTCTGTTCTTCATTTCCAATGGTGGAACAAAGAGTGCAACATAGGTCTTGGCTCTATCTAGTGAAGAGTAAGTGTTCATATTAATGTAGTGCGCTCTAAAGTATGGCATTTCGAATGTTGATTACTGCTTGGGGAAGTAGATGCAGCACTATTTGCTTTTGGGAATCTAAATGACTAATTGGGGGAAATTTATATTGGGGCACTATATCTTCATCTATTACACTATCTATGGCAGCATTTTGAAATGCCGTGCATTCAGCCACATATGGAGATGCAGTCTCCTAACAGCACATCTTCTATATGAGTCTACTATAGGTAGTCAAGCTGCATATGAGCTGAAAAGGTGTTCTGCTTAGCATCATGCGGTTACTTGTGTGGCCAACTTAGCATTGTGCAGCTGTATATGTAGCATGCTTATCATTTTGTGTCCTTGCAAATGGTATGAGTCTTGCGTGACGGTTGTCTAGATGTGGTTTTCAGCACGCTGGATATGTGTATATTGATAATGTTAGTGTGTTTTAGGCATTGCTACTAAGTAGAAGACTGGGTAAAGCACTAATTATTAGTTGTTAACCTTATTAACATTGCTTTTTCTTTATAAAAAAATTACTGCTATTAATATTGTTATTATTGTGTTTATTTGTTTTTTAAATATTTCAATACTATCTGTGTGCATGCCTCCATGCTGTGTACGTGCTATGCAATTCGTCGACTGCCCATGTACCATCATAACTTTTTCAATATTTATCCTTGGCAACACTTTTCTTAATCTTTTATCTTGCTTCTCTCAAGGGTCTTTATGGTAGATGCTTGCTATTCTTTGTAGATCCAATCTGGTAAGGGTTAGGGGATTACCACCATATACCCATCTTGAGCGGAGAGATGGGCTTTGTATTGAACATGGATTGGAGGATTTGGGGTGGCTGATGTTCATTTATTAGGTAAAAACAATCAAAACAGGAGTTTAGTAGAAAAATCGGCTTGGGGTATTGCACTTGCTTCAAAATCTCCCCTAGAATTTCCTCCTGCACCCTTCTTTTTCCTCTTGGAAAGAGATTTGCTTCCCTGCACTCACTCCTGAACCTGCTTCTCTGCACACCTACACTTGGAAACTAAAGATACGAGTTTCTTAGGGAGTGGACAGCCGAAGAAGTCCCAAAGAAAAAAAAGAAAAAAAAAGAAGAAAAAAAAAACTTAGCTCTTTGAGAATGACTTGTATTATGGTAGTTTATGAAGAAGTTTGATCGATGGGTAAAGGTGACATAGGTTTTAGCAATGTTTGCCCATTCTTCATAGAACATGGCATGATGTTTGTTCTATATATGAGGGTTTTGGAACACTTTGCCATTAAGAACAATATGCACACTTTTTTGCTGATGTAGATGATAGGAAGTGGAGATGGAGGAATTAGTACATCTCCTTGTGTTTCTCGAGTCTGTTCAATTTCTTGCAAAGATGCAAGATGTGGAGTGAAAATTGTAATGTGGTCCTTGGTGAGGCATGCATGTGGGAATGTATGCACACCTGTACGTGTATATGCATAGATGCATTCATGCAGGAACTCATCGTGGATGCAAGTACTTATATTCGTGTTCCTAATTATGCAATCGAACTAGGTTACTGTGCAGTGGAAGCCATGGGTCACCATCTCGGTATTGAGAGATATATCAGTAAAATTTTAACATGGTGTTAGTACGCCCAATATACCTAATACGCTCCCTGTATTGAGTGTTGGTATGCCTTTTATACTGGCATCGGTACAGCATGGTTTGCTTGGTACGGCAGTGCTCCAAGTGGTACGGCATGCCTGGGTGGAAACTAATGTTCCACTGATATCAAATGTCAGTTATGGCTGGGTTTGAGATTCATGTAGGGCTATAAGATGATCAAAGATGCCATTATGGCCCTGATGTCACTGACCCTCAAAGTCTGTTTTCTGTTGCATCTTGTTCTCCAGTGGAACTGAAAGTTCTGCCTTCCAGCAGACCTAAACTGTATTACGGCACATGCATGTTTAGCTTCTTGGTGCACAAGTATTTATATCTGTATCTTAATTGCTCCGTTCTATTCATGCATTAACACTTTTTCTTATTGTTATCTTCATTTGTTTCCAGTATGCAAGCAATGGCTCTGGAATACAATCAAAAGATAGAAGCTGTGAACCGTGAAAGAAAATTCCATCAGGTTAGCATTTGTTTTGGGCCTGAACCTTACCGCTGCAAAGAGGATGATCTGTCCAACACTCGATATTCTAATAAAGGTCTCACAATGATATAACCAGCAAAACACAGGTGGGCAACTAAATGCCCTGATGGCACAGTGGAAGGAGCTATGTGAGAAGAACATAGAGATTCAATCAGCTTGTGCTGATATCCAGAATCGTGTGGACCAACTCAAGATGGAAGGAAAGGAGATGTATGTTTGTTTCTTTGTTTTCTCTTGTATATCATTTACATTTTACATTTATCTAATTTAATCTTCTCTTACAGTGGTTTTGATCTGGATGGCAAGATGGAAAGTCAACCTGCACTAACCTCGGGAATTTAAAGGTATTTTTAATCTAATCTGTCTAATAGTTAATGAAATTCTGTGCATTTTCAAGATCATGAACTTTTAGATTTGCAGTTTTACTTCTATTCATATTAACCCATCCATATCTTGGATTAAAAAAAAGAGTTATGGCAGATGTGACAAGCATGCTTAGTTCTAGAAGCAATCCTCATCATCTCTTTTCTCAGTTTACGTTCTTGTTATAGTTTTGTTCCCATCGCTACACTGGAGGTAAGAGGAAGTATGTGGCGTTGCAGCCTCTTCTTGGCTGAAGTTGAATTTTGTTGTCCTCTATCACAGCACTTGAGGGCTCGATTCTGGACACTGACTTGGGAGTTTCAAAATTGATCACTCAGCAGGGGATATTGGATTTTGGAAATTCTAAATGCTGAGAGAAAATTGTGTTGTCATGTTTCCAATGGAGAAATTCGAGTTTCACCTTGATATAATTTGTAGGGAAAAGCAGGGTGAGAACTATTGAATGTATCCACATTCAATCATGTCTATTTCTATAACACTTTAAAAAATGACAGAAACAACAAGATTCTGCATTTTAAATCTTAATTTTTCATCTCATGTCTTTGTTCAGTTTTTTTTTTT
>UESW01003873.1:0-21258 GCA_900491605.1 Calamus simplicifolius | reverse complement strand
GGTGATGTATTAGACTTATTTGAATATGGATACGAGACTTATGTTTTGGAGAAAATTTGAGTATGATATATGTACTTATGATTTTGATATCAATTGTGAATGTGATCTTATAAACTATCTGAGGAATGTCATGAAAAATGTTATCTGAGCAGGTTGATCCCTAGTATTGATTTGAGTGATGTGCATATATAATTGAGATGATAATAAAAGTTTTCAACAGGATGTGTTTTCGTGTGTCTGCCACTTATGATAATTAGCTGGGGTTCTCTAGCTCTTTATGGAGTGCTACATAAAGACTAGCAAAACTCTATCCGATTACCATAGGTGTGCAGGTGTGCTATCGGTGGTCCCAGAGAGAAGGGAGCTGACAAGTTTTGGTATCAGAGCCCTAGGTTATTAGGTCCTAGGGGAATAAGTATGAGTATGAGTCTAGGATGATTGCATGATTATGATTATAGTTATTGAATGATGAAACTGATGTAATGAATATTGTCTTGTAGGACGATTACTACAAAGACATCTAGAGAGACAGAGCAATCCTCAGGCAGGGATAGAAGCAAGGTCAAAGTAGACCCAGAAGTTCAGTTAGAAGAAGTCTAATTGATAGAATGGCTTCTAGTGATTCCACCGAGCCAGAATCTAATGAGGCTAGGGTGAGGGCATCTTCAGAGCAGATACCAAAGTCTTCTTCACAGTCTATTACCCCTGTGCCAGTAGACCATCTCGGGCACAGACTCAGGGGCCTAGTATGCCAGAGTTGGTAGGCATGATTACTCAGGCTGTGGTAGCAGCTGTGGGTGCTAGTTCAGCCTTCCATCTAAAAATTTGGAGGTTGTGAGGAATATGGAAAGAGCCAGAAAGTTGGGGGCTCTGGAGTTCCAGGGAATTGCTGATCCTATTCAGGTCGGGGCATGGCTGCAGAGGATCGAGAGGGTATTTGATGTGATGGGATGCTCTGAGGAGCAGAGGCTGGGTATTGCCACCTTTTACTGGAGGTAGAGCCCAGAGTTGGGGGAGATCTATTTATAGCAGGCAGCCCCAGGGAGTGGAGTTGTCATGGGAAGATTTTAGAAGAGAGTTTCATCAGCAATATTATTTCGATATTTATAGGATCAGAAGAGAAGGGATTTTCTTAGTCTGACCCGGGGGAGAATGTCTGTGGCAGATTATAAAGCTTGTTTTGTTGAGTTATCTCAGTTTTCTAGGGCCTTGGTGATTGATGAGAGGGAGAGATGCTGACTATTCCAGAACGGATTGAATCTCCCTATTAAAGCTAAGATCCGTATGCAGACCTATAATAGTTATTCTGAGTTGGTGCATGGAGCACTCAAAACCAGGAGATTGAAAAAATATATGAGTAGGAGGCAAGATAGAATGAAAAGAAGTGCTCCTAGTTATTCTTATGCTCCGGGAGGGACTCAGCCATTTAAGAAACCCCAGAGGACTGGATAATTTTATTCTGATTTTAGAGCCCCTGGTGATGTGGGCAGGAGATCGGTATCTGTATCTGTATCTAGCCCAGCCAAAAAAAGCCTTATGGGGGTGTGCCTTAGGTTGCCACCATAAGGGTGTCTGGTGATGTAGGGGAGCAGGGTCATCCTTCTGATGGAAGTAGAAATATACCTCCATGTAATGTATGTGGGAGACTTCATTTGGGAGAGTGTAAGAGGGGCAATAAGGGATGTTATATTTGTGGTGATTAGGTCACCTGAAGAGAGATTGCCTTAGAGAGGGCAGCAGGCTGGGGGGCTTCCTCAGGGGCCAGTAATGCCACCAAGGGGACAGCCTGGTAGAAGAGGTGACAGTAGTGTTGTGGCTTCAGCCAGTCAGGTGGGGCCTAATATTAATCAGCCAGGAGGGTCATCCAGTGTCCCAAGGGCCGAGGCTAGAGTGTTTGCCATGACTAGGAAGGAGGCTTAGATTGATCCCAATGTGGTGACATGTATGCTACCCATCGATAATCATGATTCTTATATTTTAATTGATTCTGGATCTATGCATTCATTTATCTCATGTGAGTTTGCTAAGATCTAGTTAGAAATATGGGCTAGTTTGATAACCAGTTGGTAGTATCTATGCCCGTAGGGAGGCCTTTTATAGCAGACCAAGTGTATAGAGGCAATGATATTTCTGTGGAGGGTCAGAAATTAGCAGCAGATTTGATTCCTTTGAGATTGAAAGAGTTTGATGCCATTTTGGGAATGGATTGGCTATCTGTGCATAGAGCCAGAGTAGATTTCTTGAGGAAGGAGGTATGTTACAAACTTCTGATGATAGAGAGATCTGTTTTGTTGGAGATAGGAGGGGTTGCCCTCAGGAGTGATTTCAGCCTTGTCAGCCAATAGAATGCTAGCAAAAAGATGTGAAGCCTATTTAGCTTGTGTAGTGAGCCTAGAGGGCAATGGTTTAGAGCTGATGGATATCGTAGTAAGGGATTTTTTAGATGTATTTCCTGAGGAGCTACCAGGGTTATCTCCTGACAGATGATTTGATTTCAGTATAGATCTAGCTCCTAGACCAATAGTCAGGGCACCATTAGAATGGCTCCAGTTGAATTGAAAGAATTGAAAAGTCAGTTACAGGAATTATTGGATAAAGGGTTTATTAGACCCAGTATATCACCATGGGGTGCACCAGTATTGTTTATGAAGAAAAAGGATGGTACCTTGAGATTGTGTATAGACTATAGATAGTTAAATAAGGTGACCATTAGAAACAATTATCCATTGCCAAGGATCGATGATTTGTTTGATCAGCTGCAGGGGGCAGCAGTATTTTCAAAGATTGATCTGAGATATAGATATCATCAATTGAGAATAAAGAATGAGGATATATCTAAAACTGCTTTCAGGACCAGATATGATCATTATGAGTTCCTGGTGATGCCATTTGGCTTGCAAATGCTCCAGCTGCTTTTATGGGTCTGATGAATCAAGTATTTCAGGAGTATCTAGATAAATTTGTGATAGTATTCATTGATGACATCTTGATTTATTCTAAAAGTAGTTAAGAGCATGAATAGCATCTGAGGATAGTTTTGCAGATATTAAGAAAAAAGCAATTATATGCAAAGTTTAGTAAAAGTGAATTTTGGCTGGATGAGGTAAAGTTTTTGGGACATGTCATTTCAACCGAAGGTATTATGGTAGATCCTCAAAAGATTGAAGCTATAGTGAATTGGGTATCACCTACCAATCAGACTGAGGTGAGGAGTTTCTTGGGGCTAGCAGGATATTATAGAAGATTTATAGAAAATTTCTTAATTTTGGCTTCTCCTATGACTAAGCTGCTTAGAAAGAATATCAAGTTTGATTGGTCTAATGAATGCTAGAAGAGTATGAATGAATTGAAAAAGAGATTAATCTCAGCCCCAATTCTAATACTCCCTGATAGTGCCAGTGATTATGTAATCTATAGTGATGCTTCATTGAAGGGTTTAGGGTGTGTTTTAATGCAGAATAGGAAAGTGGTAGCTTATATATCTAGACAGTTGAGATCCCATGAAAAGAATTACCCCATCCATAATTTGGAGTTAGCTGCTGTTATATTTGCGTTGAAAGTTTGGAGGCACTACTTGTATGGAAGAAGGTGCCAGATATTTACTGATCATAAGAGCTTGAAATATTTTTGACCCAGAAGGAATTGAATTTAAGGCAGAGAAGATGGATTGAATTGATTAAAGATTATGATTGCACTATTGAGTATCACCAGGGAAAGCTAATGTTGTGACTGATGCCTTGAGTCGGAAGTCTATGGCCACATTAGCTTTTATTAGAACAGTACAGCTACCCTTGATGATTGAGTTAAGGAAGTTAGATGCAGAGCTAGCTGTAGAAGAATCAGAAGCCTTGTTGGCTACTTTCTGGGTGAGACCCCAGATGCTAGAGGAAATAAGAGAAGCTCAGTTGTTAGATCTACAATTGCTTAATGCTAGAGTTTAATTCAGAGTGGGTCTCAGTCAGAGTTTTCTGTTAGAGGTGATAGGGTGTTATTATTCAAGGGCAGAGTTTATGTTCCAGCTGTGGAATCAGTGAAAGATAGATTTTAAAGGAAGCACATAGCTCAGCTTATTCAATGCATCCAAGTAGTACTAAGATGTATAGAACTATCAAACAGAATTACTGGTGCAATGGTATTAAAAAGAAGATAGCTGAGTATGTATCTAAATGTTTGGTGTGTCAGCAGATTAAGGCTAAACATCAATGTCCGGTTGGCAAGCTTCAGCCTCTATTTGTGCCAGAGTGGAAATGGGAGCATATAACTATGGATTTGTTGTAGGACTCCCAAAGACCAGAAGGGGCAATGATGCTATTTGGGTGATAGTTGATAGATTGACTAAGTCTGCTTCATTTTCTGCCTATTAAGATTATCTTTACCTTGGATAGATTAGCAGAATTATATGTGCATGAAATTGTGAGTAGGCATGGTGTGCCAGTATCTAGTATCAGATAGAGATCCAAGGTTTACATCTCAATTTTAGGCAGAATTACAGAAAGTTTGGGGACTAAATTGAGGTTCAGTACAACATTTCATCCCCAAACTGATGGTCAATCGGAGAGAACCATCTAAACACTAGAGGATATGTTGAGAGCTTGTGTCATGGAATTTTCTGGTAGCTGGGATGATCATCTACCTTTAGTAGAGTTTGCTTACAATAACAGCTACCATTCTAGCATTGATATGGCACCATATGAGGCCTTATGTGGGAGAAAATGTAGAACTCCAGTGTGTTGGGATGAGGAGGGAGAGAGAAGGCTATTAGGCCCCGAGTTAGTACAGCTTAGAGTAGATCAAGTTAAAATCATAAGAGCTAAATAAAGGCGGCCCAGGATAGACAGAAGAGCTATGCAGATAAAAAGCATAGAGGGGTAAAATTTGAGGTTGGAGATAGAGTCTTTCTGAAGGTATCTCCTTGGCGAGGTATTATGATATTTGAAAAGAAAGGCAAGTTGAGCCCCAGGTATATTGGACCTTATGAAACTCTAGAAAGAGTTGGGACACTAGCTTATAAATTGGCTTTACCTCCAGAGTTATCTCAGATTCACAACGTATTTCATGTATCAATGATTAGGAGGTATATGCCAGATTCCTCTCATGTGATTCAGTCTTAGACTATAGAGTTACACGGAGATTTATCATTTGCAACGGAACTAGTGAAGATCTTGAGTAGGGAGATTAAGAACTCCGCAGTAAAAGAATTCCATTAGTTAAGGTGCAATGGTTAAATCATCCAAAAGAGGAGGCTACATGGAAGCGAAAGGATGAGATGAGTCCTTTAAGTTGGTAAAGCCTTTTCTTAGAAATTTTCTGGGTTAAATCTTAAAAATTTTATATCTATTTTATTTTAAGTCCGATTTGAGTGCCGTTTGAACCGTTGGATTTATAAAATCGAGTTTTTCAAGTTGGTAAAGCCTTTTCTTAGAAATGTTACATAAAAGTATCGATTTAAGTAAAAAATGATAATTTGCGCTATAAATCGATTAAAAAAATGTTATATCATGGGCAAAATGGGAAAAAGGCTCCGAGATCAATTGCTAATTGTGTTAAGGGTAATTTGGGAAAGAAAATCTAAGGGCAAACTATCATGGCTATGAGTGAGCCATGTGTTTTCAAAAAGTGTGCATTAAGAGTATTTAAGGGCAAAATAAGAAATTGGCATGCCTTAGCCCTTAAGTTACCCATGACTTGGCCCCCAAGTCATTAGAGAAAAAAGGAAAAACATGGGTTAAGCTAGAGAAAAGAAAGAAAGAAAGAGAGAGAGAAAGAAGAGAGAGAAGAAGAAGAAGAGAAAGAAGAGAAAGAAGAAGGAGAAAGAAAGAGGAAGGGAAAGAGAAGCTTGGGGTTTGTGTTTGACTCCAGGTAAGCTATAGCTTCTCTAGATCTTGCATGACTGTAGATTTTTTTAGATTATTGTATTTTGAGGTAATAGTAAAAGTAACCTTGAGTAGAAAAATGGTGGAAGAAAATAATAAGATATTAGAGGATAGAGCATGTATGCATGCATGGTTTCGTGGGAAAACCTCGTGTGGAGGTAATCCTAATAGCTATCATATTGTATGTTGACGTAGGTCAAGAAGGTTATTCTAGGGAGCCGGAATACCGGAGTTGAGTACTAGTTGAGGAGTAACCTGCTAAGGTGAGTGGGTTTCTCATCTAAAATGAAAAGTTAATTTGAGCTAGTATAATGAGAGTAATACCTAGTTGTGGTATGTTATGTTTAGTAGAGTATTGTGTATGTTTTAAATTTGAGAAATGAGAACCTAGTACATGATATTCTGATACATGAGTTTTGAGCATGAGTTTTAAGCATAAAGAAATAAGCTTGAGTTTTGAGCATGAGTTTTGAGCATAAAGAAATAAGCATGAGTTTCAAAAAGGGGATGGTTGATGTATACATGGCATAATTGTATGATAAAGCTTTACAAATGATATATTTTGATGTATGTATCATATTGAGTATCAGGCAGCTATGGGGCTGATCACCCTTTAGACTGTACTGTATCATGAGCATTGCACACTACTATTGAGCTGGCACCTCCTTGCGAATCGATAGTATGATGAACCCTGGAATCAGGGATGAGTACACGCTTGACCAGGCCAGTGGGACAGGTTGTAAGCAGCCTGTGGTGGCATGAATCATAGCTCAGTGGAGCTGGTTACTATATATAGCCCGTGGGGGCAGAGAGAAAACCTGAGGTTCCAGGGTTAAGGAACAAAGCACTTTGCCGGGTGAACCGCATGGATAAGGGGTGCTATTTGTGCGGGGATCTTGTTGCTAGTCACGCACCCGAATGAGAGTACACCTGCAGGAGAGCGACTGTAGGGTGGTATTTCAGAGGCATTACACACACAGCCTAGTATCATGAGATTTAAAAGCATATATTGTGATATAAAAAGGGCCAGTGGGCCAAGTAGTTATCCCAAGAGGGAGAGTTTACATGAGATGCCAGTGGGCAAGCAGATTCTGATGGGAATCTGGGAATTTAATAAAGAAAGTCTGGGTTGTAGATAAAGAATGTATATCTTCATATTGTAATGCACGGATTTTTATCTTAATGAGTTATCTTTCGGTGGAAAGTTATTGTAGAGTATTTCAGTACTGGTATGTTATTTGAAGAATAAGCTACATTTTACTTTATCTGATATCATGTTAAAAATATACTTTGAGTTATACAAGCTATATAGTATCAGCATACGGTTGATAATGTGAGGTTATGGTTCTCTATTTCTCCATAGTTAGATGGTTATCCAGTCACTAGGACTTAGGTCTCACCCCTCTATGATTAAAATTTACTTTCAGATCAATGAGTATTTCTGCCAGGATCGCAGGATAAGCAGGACCGGACCTTAGCTGGTGAAGCTTGCTTGGATGCAAGGGGGTGTAGATGATAGCCATGTACATTGAGTTTGTATGGGGTGATATTGTATATTTGTATATGTGTATGTGTACAGTGAGATGTGGTGATGTATTAGACTTATTTGAATATGAATACGAGACTTATGTTTTGGAGAAAATTTGAGTATGATATATGTACTTATGATTTTGATATCGATTGTGAATGTGATCTTATAAACTGCCTGAGGAATGTCATGAAAAATGTTATCTGAGCAGGTTGATCCCTAGTATTGATTTGAGTGATGTGCATATATAATTGAGATGATAATAAAAAGTTTTTAATGGGATGTGTTTTCGTGTGTCGCCTCTGCCACTTATGATAATTAGTTGGGGTTCTCTAACTCTTTATGGAGTGCTACATAAAGACTAGTAAAACTCTATCCGATTACCATAGGCGTGCAGGTGTGCTGTCGGTGACCCCAGAGAGAAGAGGGAGCTAACAAAATGCCCCCTAAAGATCAGCAAAAGCATCGTTTGCTGGTGAATTTTGGTTCAAAAATAATTTTACTTTGAGCTCTCCCTTCTTGTGGCTAAATAAGGCATTGCAAATCAAGTGCTCTCACGAGACAGCAAGACCCAGAGAGACATGAATGCATGCCACCTGCTCCCCTAAATCCTCTTGCATAAATATTATATATATAGGACACACCACAATAATATAGGCGAAAATATGGTTTTGGTCCTCACACTTTCATCCAAAATAAAATTTGTTTTAATCCTTAAATTTTGAGTTGTTCCCATCTTGTTCTTTATGTTTTAAAATTATTATATTTCTGATATTTTATTATCAAAATAGTTGATTTGCCATTTACCAGATAATTCGTGCATTCATGCCCAGGATAATATATCGATTATTTTTATCTGATTCCATGTAATAGGATGTCAGGGATATAATATTATTAAAATATAAGGAACTAAATTATAATAATTAAAATTTTGAGAACTATGACGTAAAAGTTTGAGGGCTAAAGGTATATTTTTAGTCAACAAAACATTATTCATGTAGCTGCATTGGTGGCTTAGAAATAGCCATTAGTAACACCTGCCCTTCAGGACATTCTGTACAAAAATTTGGAAATTGGTAAACTAAGGGGGCTTATAATTGGCAAGCTAAATTAGCCATATCTTGTTGCCAAAGTGCCTTAATCAACGACTCCAGCCTCATGACCTACAACCAAGTATCATGCCAATGCACTGATCAGCAATAAGACACTGAGGAGGTTCGGTCAGGCTTCGCCCAACAAGATCTAGATTCAAAGTCTATGGATGTGTTGATCTTTTCCAATCTAATTCTGATTATTTACAGAAAAAATCTTTCTACATCGTCTGCAGTGCAGGATGATCTGTACCATGCGCGGTGATTCATCCATGCATAAATTCGTGCATCTACGATACAAGATCCAAAAGCGATCTTTCAGAGCGGGCTTATGCACGAGCGAATTATCGCGCGTGATGCAGATCACCCTACACCGCAAGTGGTGTAGAAAGACTTTTCCTACTTAAATAATCAAATGGGTTTAGGACTTGGTTGCCAATAAATATCCATTTGGGAATTAGGTTGAGCTCTAGGACTGAAAAAATAAGCGACTTAAACTTTAGACCATTCACTTGTATTTTGACTGCGTTAAGGTACGCACAAAAATTACCTTGTACATACATTGGCTTTACGGAATCGATCACTCCATTAGAGCTCCGATCGAGAGCTTGGAGGAAGATTCTCTATGAAAAGTCTTCTCCTCACATTTGCCTGCTGTGAATCTTCACTGACTTGAGCGTTGGAGGGTCCCCCGCAGAGGACAACCCCAAGGAAATCCTTTGCGAGCGTGGACTGTCTTGCAGGTTCCACCCGGACATCGAGATCGAGTTCGGACCCGGAGCCGGAAGCGCACCCGAGTCGAGAATGGATTTCCGCGGCAATAGATTGGCGCTAGAGGAAGGGGCCTCAAGTCCCATAAACTTGTAATCCAGGAGACAAGACTAAAAAACCAGAAGAAGCATCCTCTAATGGCCAATCGGAAGAGAGCCACCTCTGAGGCTCAAGATCAGGCTGCATCTCAAAGGCCTGATCCAATCAGTGATATAGCACCTCCGCTACCATCGCCAACTGAAACTCCTTCCCCATCGGCAACAGCGGTAACCCTGGACCAGTTCGCTACTCTAGTCCAGCAGGTTCAAGCATTGACCCAGATGATCCAGGGATTCCAGGCAATCCCTGGCCCTATCGTTCCTACCTCCTAGCCTCGTGAGGAGGCCGCTACCCCCCTCCGCCTGCAATCTCTTCTTTTGATCCGCCTGGGGTGGCGGATCGCGGTCGCTGGCCTGTGAAGGTGAGACCGGCGCTGCAATGAGCTGGAGGGAAGAGCCCACTCAGATCCAGGCGGGTTCGCTCTCCCTCTTTGGTATCCTCTCAGGATTCAACACCACTGTCGTCTTCTCATCGCTCGATCCCTCCTACCACTTGGATAAAGGGATCAGTAGCAGATGCAGGAGATGCGTCAGGAATGGCGTCAGGAGTTAGACGCCGTCAGACAAGCCCCTTCATCCCAGCCAAAGGAGGGGCAGGGCATCCCCTTCTCCGAAGGATCATGAGGGAAGTGATTCCCCCTCATGTTAAGCTCCCCACCATCGAGCCGTACCACGGATCCACCGATCCCGATGACCACCTAAGCAGCTTTAGGTCCATCATGATGTTTCATGGAGTCGGATGCATCCTCTGTCGAGCCTTCCCCTCCACTCTAAGGGGATCCGCCCGAACCTGGTTCAATGGCTTGAAGCCAGGTTCCATTGATTCTTTTGACGAACTGAGCTCCTTGCTCATTAGCAGTTCGTCAGTAGCCATCGCCATCGGAGATCTGATTCCCTCTCTGAAGTTAAGCAGAGAGAGGGGGAATCGCTGAAGAGCTACCTTGGCCGTTTCAACACGGCCCTCCTAGAAGTCGACCATCTTAACCCCGAGGTGGCCATGTCTACCCTGACCGGAGGGGTATCGAAGGAGGGAGACTTCTACCTAGTTCTAGAGGTTAATTACCCGAAGAGCCTTTCGGACATGATGTCCCTACCGGATAAGTATGCCAGGGTTGAGGAATCGAGGAGGTCAGCTCGAGCTGAGCAGCTGAGGAAGAAGGAGGCGAAGGGCCCAGACAAACAGCGAGCCTACCGCCACATTAGCCCGCCTTGCCGCCAGAGAGCTCCTCCACCTCCGCCACGAGACCGAACCCGGAGCCCAGCTTGAAGGTTCGATCGTTACACTTCCCTCACCTTGCCAAGGGCGCAGATTCTGATGGAGATCGAGCACCAGATTCCTTGACCTCCTCCTCTTTGCGGCAACGGAGCTCGAAGAGATCCTACCAAGTACTGCTGCTTTCATCGGGATCATGGGCATGACACCGAGGACTGTTGGCAGCTCAAGAATGAGATCGAGCGATTGATCCAACGAGGCAGACTGGACCATTTCAGAGGGCCTCCTGAACCGAACAATGAGGCGAATCACCAGGCTGAACCTCGCCAACTCCCACCGTCGAACCCTCCAGTTATCGGCCATGTTAATGTGATAGCTGTGGCTGATTCCCCGTCCTCCTAGCCAGGCGATGATGAAGGCCCGTCAAAGAAAGCTCGAGTTGATGAACTTACCTTTTCTGATGAAGACCTTCGGGAGGTACAGTACCCCATGATGACGCTCTGGTTGTATCTCTAAATCTAAACAATTATGATGTAAGCCAGATTCTAATTGATAGCGGAAGCTCCGTTAATGTTTTGTACTTTGATGCCTTTGTGAGGTTAAAATTCTGGGTAGAAAGTCTTCGACCCGTGGAGTCCACATTGGTGGGCTTCACAGGTGACTCCATAATCCCCGAAGGGGTCATCACTCTGACGGTTCGAGCCGGCACCTGGCCTCGTGCTGCCACTGAGCTTATGGACTTCCTTGTAATCAAGCTTCGGTCTCCTTACAATGCCATTCTTGGCAGGCCGGGACAATGTCTCTCAAGGCCATCGTTTCCATTCCCATCTCGCCATGAAGTTTCCCACGAATGGGGAGTGGGGGTTGTTCGGAAAGTCAGATTATAGCTCGGCATTGCTTTGTCGCCGACCTTCAGTCCAAAAGACCCGAGGTGGACGGACTGGATGCCCGAGAGGATTTCGCCGAGCAACGAGGAGAACCAGCGAAGAATTGGAGGAGGTACCACTCAGCGAAGCTCGGCCAGACCAGACCGTAAAGATTGGATCACAACTGGAAGAAAAGCCTCGGCAGGAGTTAATCGAATTCCTTCGGAGGAATGCTGATATCTTCGCCTGGTCCGCATCAGACATGCCTAGAATCAGCCCAGATGTCCTAGTTCACCATCTCAGCGTGGACGAGACAGTTCGGCCAATCAAGCAAAAGAAAAGAAGCTTCGCCCCCGAACGCCAGAAAGCCATTGAAGAGGAGGTGGATAAGCTTATCAAAGCCAACTTCATCCGAGAAGTCAATTATCCCGATTGGCTGGCAAATGTGGTTATGGTGAAAAAGTCAAACGGCAAATGAAGGATCTGCATCGACTTCACCGACCTCAACAAAGCCTGCCCAAAAGATAGCTTCCCTCTTTCCCGAATCGACCAACTTGTGGACTCAACTTCAGGCCACCAGATGCTGACCTTTATGGATGCCTATTCAGGCTACAACCAGATCCGGATGGCGCCGAAGATGAGGAAAAGACTGCCTTCATCATCGACCGAGGTATCTATTGCTACCGAGTTATGCCTTTTGGTTTGAAAAATGCAGGTGCCACCTACCAAAGGCTAGTTAATAAAATTTTCAAAGAGCAAATCGGTCGGAATATGGAGGTTTATGTTGACGATATGCTGGTGAAGAGCAAGGAAGCATCCCACCATATCGAGGACCTTGCGAAAAGCTTCAAGACACTTCGGAAGTATCAAATGAAGCTCAACCCTACCAAATGTGCTTTCGGGGTCAACTCTGGGAAATTCCTCGGCTTCATGGTCTCTCAGCGGGCATCGAAGCGAATCCCCAAAAGATCCAGGCCTTGCGGCAGATGGCCCCTCCTGGATCGATCAAGGACGTGCAACGCCTCACCGGAAGGATAGCGGCCCTTAGTCGCTTCATTGCTCGATCAGCCGAAAAGTGCCTTCCCTTCTTCAAAGCTCTTCGGTCAGCCAAAAACTTCCAATGGACCTCAGATTGCCAAAAATCCTTTGAAGACCTCAAGAAATACCTCGGCTCACCTCCTCTCCTCAGTAGCCCAAAGCCAGGAAACGCTGAGCCTATACCTCGCGGTCTCTGAGAATGCTGTTGGCTCGGTGCTAATCAGAGAAGAGGGCAGAATTCAAAAGCCTATTTATTATGTTAGCAAATTGCTCAAAGATGCTGAGACGAGGTACACTCGAGTGGAGAAGATGGTTCTGGCCCTAGTAACATCGGTCCGGAAGCTACAGTATACTTCCAAGCGCACACCATCACCGTCCTAACTGACCAACCTATCAAGGCAATCATCCATCATCCGGAAGCATCGGAGAATGACCAAGTGGGCTGTCGAACTAAGCGAGCATGACATTCAGTACCAGCCTCGTCCGGCCATCAAAGCCCAGGTCCTGGCGGATTTCCTCCTCGAATGCACCGTGCCCGAAGATGGTTCTGCTCCGGACACCCCTGGGCAACCAAAGCCCTGTGCTCCATGGTTACTTCACGCCGATGGATCCTCCAGCGCAAGCGGTTCTGGTGCCGATCTGGTCCTCACCAGCCCGAAGGGTGCTACTTTTGAATATGGCATCCGCTTCTCCTTCCCAGCCTCAAATAATGAAGCAGAATATGAGGCCCTGCTCGCCGAGCTCCGCATCGCCCGTGAGCTCAAAGTTGAAAAACTGAATGCCTACACTGACTCTCAATTAGTGGCGGGCCAGGTACGAGGCAAATTTGAAGCTCGAGAACCGAACATGATTCGGTATCTTCAAAAGGTGCGCGATCTATTTTCTTGTTTCAATGAATTTAAGATCATCCAGGTCCCAAGGGCTGAAAATGCGCACGCCGACCTTCTGTCTCGTCTGACGACAACGGACTCAATGGACCTTGAACAAAGTTTTCACTTAGAAATCCTGGAGAAGTCCAGCATCACTGACACTGATCAGATGATGCAAATTGACACTGAACCATCCTGGATAGACCCCCTGCACAAGTATCTCAAAGAATGGCTGCTACCCACTGATAGAAGAGAAGCGAGGAGGCTAAAGATGCAGTCGTCTCACTATGTCCTAATCGATGATCGGCTGTATAAGCGATCCTTCTCCATGCCATTTCAATTGCCTCCATCAGAAGCCAATTATGCTCTTCAGGAGGTTCATGAAGGCATTTGTGGCAACCACCTCGGCAGCGCGCCCTATGCCACAAAGTGCTATGCCAAGGATATTATTGGCCGACGATGCAGAAGGATGCAGACGACCTTGTCCGAGCCTGTGATGCATGCCAACGACACTCAAATATCCAGAGGCTCCCATCTGCCCACCTGACTTCCATATCATCCCTCTGGCCTTTCGCCAAGTGGGGAATGGATATTCTTGGCCCTTTTCCCCTCGTAACGGGACAAAGGAAGTTTTTATTTGTTGCAATTGATTATTTTACTAAGTGGGTTGAAGCCGAAGCAGTCGCCCAGATAACAGGCTCGAGCTAAGGATTTCGTATGGAGGTCCATCATCAGCCGTTTCGGCCTTCCCCACACTATCATCACCGACAACGGAAAGCAGTTTGACAATCCCAAGTTTGGAGTTCTGTGAGGATCATGGCATTCTCCATCGCCTAACTTCGGTCGAACATCCTCAAGCTAATGGAGAAGCCGAGGTAACTAACCGAACTCTCTTGCAGGGAATTAAAGCTCGGCTCAACCAAGCACGAGGCAGATGGGCAGAGGAGCTCCATCATGTGCTGTGGGCATACCGAACCACTGAGAGGACTCCCACGGGCCAGACTCCCTTCAAGATGGCTTTCGGCACAGAAGCGGTTATTCCCGTGGAGGTCGGGCTCCCCTCTCCTTGCACCGAAGGCTACTCGGAAGAATCTAATGATGAACAACTCCGAACTGATCTTGACTTGATAGAAGAAGTCAGGGAGAAAGCCCAGATCCGCATGGCGGCCTACCAACAAAGAATCGCCTGCTATCATTCTACCAGAGTTAAAGGAAAGCTCTTCCTCCCAGGGGATCTGGTACTTCGGAAGGCATCTGTCTCAAAACCTCTGGAGCAAGGAAAGTTGTCCCCTAATTGGGAGGGTCCTTATCAAATTACAGAAGTAATCGGACCCGGCACCTATAAGCTCCAAGATCTAAATGGGAAATTCATTCCCCGGACATGGAACTCGGATAATCTCCGTGTATCATCAATAAGAGTACGCTCTCCCTCTCGAATTTATTCTGTCCATTGAATTAAAATTTTCAAAAATTGCAAAACTTCTACCTTTACTGCCCTCTTTAAATAGCTGCAATGAGAAGCAGGTTTATAAATCCTCGGCCGGGCCGAGCGATCTCCGAATCCTTGGCAGCGCCAAGTGAAATATAATCTTTTATAAATCCTCGGGGCCGAGCGATCTCGAACCTTGGCAGCCAAGTAAAATATAATCTTTTATAAATCCTCGACCGGGCCGAGTGACCAAGTAAAATATAATCTTTATAAATCCTCGCCGGGCCGAATCTCCGAACCTTGGCAGCGCCAAGTAAAATATAATCTTTTATAAATCCTCGCTCGACCGAGCGATCTCCGAACCTTGGAAGTGCCAAGTAAAATATAATCTTTTATGAAGCCTCGGCCAGAGCCGAAGTGCATCTGTTATTATGAAAAGCCTCGGCCAGAGCCGAAGTGCTCTGTTATTATGAGAAGCCTCGGCCAGAGCCAAAGTACATCTGTTATTATGAAAAGCCTCGGCCAGAGCCAAGTGTTATTATGAGAAGCCTCAGCCAGAGCCGAAGTGTATTTGTTATTACCAAAAGCCTCAACCAGAGCCGAAGTGCATCTCTTATTATCAAAAGCCTCGGCCAGAGCCGAAGTGCATATGTTATTATGAGAAGCCTCTGCCGGAGCCGAAGTACATCTCTTATTATCAAAAGCCTCGGCCAAACCAGAAGGGCCTCTCTTATTATCAAAAGCCTCGGCCAGAGCTGAAGTGTCATCTGTTATTATCAAAAGCCTTGGCCAGAGCCGAAGTGCATCTCTTATTATCAAAAACCTTGGACAAAGCCAAGTGGCCCCGATGGTTCTACAGTAACGGCAAGGCCGGTTAATTTCTCAGACATTTTAGCATAATTGATACATCTTATCATACTTCGGAGCAAATAAGCAATCCCTCTCTCTGCCCATCAGCAAATTGTGCAAATCTTTTCTCATTAGGAAAAGACCTACTTAGCCCCTTTTTATCGGGCTGCACCTATCTTGTGAACCAGTAAGGTCACTCAGACCTCCCTCTGACTTGAACAGAGACCAGTACCTCCTCTGAAAGGGATCAAACACTATGAAAATGCCTAATGAAGGCAGTGCTACTAAACACAATCAAGGTTTAAGCCGAGCATGACTCGGTACGCCTAAAAAGAGCAAGACTGCATGGTCACACCAAAAGGGAAAAAGCAAACATCTGCAAACATTTGAAAAAAGAAGAAAGAACGAAAGACTTTCTTTATTCCGTTAATCGATGAGAAATACAACCTCTCAAGAGGCGTTACAAGTGCGTCAAAGCACAGAAAATACAAGTAAAATAAAAGACTCGGTCGAGCAGCTTCGGTCGATAAACGATGTCTTTACATCTGACCCCAGAAATCAGAGAAACCAGACAGGCTCTGTTAAGCCACTGGTTAATTCCAAAGAACAAAGCAAGCCATCCACGAATCCCTCGGAGGAATACGTGGAGGGATCATGACAGGCCAAGGGCCCGTGGATGCTTATGCCAATGGAGCATCCCTCCAAGCGGAATGCTGGACTACCAGTCACTGCACAACAACATAAATAGGGGACCAGCAGACCCACACAGCCCTCCTCCCTTTTCACATGGCGAAAGATTCCTCAGATAGGTGAACTGAGGGATTCAAGCTGAGGGAGGGGTGAAATTCATGCTAGTCATGGAGGGCACGTATGTCGTGCATTTCCTGTGATCCCCATGACCAGCAACAAAGGACACATAGGAAGTGCATACATGCGCTCCCCATATGACTTCTGCGGGCCTCCCGTGCGCTCTCCATATGACCTCCGAGATTTCCTCCTTAAGGACTATCTACTTTTCAGTAGCTTCTCCATCACCCCAGCTATCTGGGACGAGCCAGCTTTCAAAAGGGATGCTCAGTCTCTCTACTCTCAATTTCAAGGAAACAGATGCCATGGAAACTTTTACAACTCACAGAAAAGAAAGCCTTGGGAGATAGCCTAACATGGCCCGCACTCCCCATTTTATAGGTAAACAGACCGGGAGTAGGCATTGAAGCAAAAAGCCCCGAGATTCAAAACGCCCTGGCTACACTGCCACGCGGTAGCTCAAGATAAAAAGGATGCTTTTCAAAGCGCGCCGAACGCATTTCTAGACCATGACGCAAGGAAAAAATTTCCCTCTGATCTCGAATCAAGAGCCTTAAATGCAGGAAATCGTTCGCAGTCCTTGAGATACGGGCAGGCCTGGAAAATAGCCTGATGAAAACGACGCCCTCCAATGGCGAACGAATGCTTATCTCGTACGTTAAAAAGACCCGCGTTGGAGAGGACCGACGGGATAAATGACTTAGGCAAGTAACGAAGCGTCCTTTGGCAAGTTACAAAGCTATTTTATCCATCTCGAAAAAAGAAAGCCAACCCACCTTGAAAAAGACAAGGCACTGGTAGAGTAATAAAAAAGGCACAGAAGCCAAGTACTCCTCAATAAAGACATGCCGATACCTCCCGCTTCGGCCCGAAGCCGAACCACCCGTTATGTTTCGGCATAAACCGAGACATCACTTTTTACTTCGACTCAAAGCCGAGATAGCTATTCTCGCCCCAACGCTCACGGGACGCTCCTTATGCTTTGGCAAAACCGAGTGATATACTACACTTCGACTGGAACTTATGAGTTCCCCTTACCTGGGCTAAAACGAGGAAACCATACCTTAGTCTCGACAAGATCACCAAAGATTCCCCAGAGGGGTGGTTCATTTGTAAGACTCACATGATGAGAACGAACGTTTCGAAGATGGCAACGAACACGAAAGTTGCAAAATTCTTTTTTATTCATCATAAAAGGAAAAAACAAAAAGAAAAGAAAAGACACACGAGCCCTCAACGGGGCTTATCGTCTCCACCGGGCACTGCCAAGCCTCCCCACGCCATAAACTTAGCTCGGCGGTAAGAATAGCGATTTGTTGCTGGAGAGTCTCCACTTGCCCTTCCAGCTGACTGTTGATCCGACTAAGGAGCTCGTGCTCCCTCGTGGAGACGGCCAAGTATTCTTCGACCATCTTCGGAGTTGGTCACGCTGCGAGCATCAACAACAGGTCCTCCCTGTCATAGTTACCGAAACACGGCTCCGGTGGGGGCCCCCTCGCGGAAGGGCCTGCCCCCCGCGGCCATTATCGTCGTTATCTGGCGCCCCAGTTGACCCCCCTTCATTTTCGGAAGCCATCCTACTATCCTAAATTTTGGGAGGTCAACAGGAGAAGCGATTAACGATGGCATCCCCCCATCCGTATTTAAACTACTTCTGGCGGGTATTTCGATCGCCCGAGCTATCAATTCCAACGTAACTATCGCGAAACTCGCCACGCGTCACCACCTCGGTGGGTGCTCGCTAAAAACGAAGAGTTGTGCCCCCTAGCCGAGGAGGATCAATAAATAGCAACGAGGCGCTCGAAGAGGCGCCCTCATCTCGGGATCAGACTCCCTTCGATCTGCTAGACTCCTTTGAACTAAATATCCTCGAAATAACGCAAAAAAAGGAAAAAGGCTACATCCAGAGGAACTCTGTGATGGCGACGGACCCTACATAAATCATCTAGGGTTACCTCAGAAGCAACATCGCCTGGGCCACTCATATTGGCTAAATAGGGGGTAAGACATAATAGACAAGAAAGGGCACAAAGAAGAGCGAAAAATCTTTGTGGCAGGGACAAAGGGGCATTGCAGAAGGAACGCCGCCCCACCCTCTTTAAATAAGCGCTTCAGAAAGAAAGCCCTAGACGCCAAAGCCCCGATACGGGCGCAGAAATAAAGGAGTCCCGCCACGTGGAGCTCCCACAATCGCAGCTTGCGATAAACTAGGCATCTTTTTCTCGAGCTACGCAAGAAATGATGACGAAACAGCCCATCATTACGAGATCATCATTGCCCGCCTTTTTGAATCCCCCAAATAAGATTGCTCCAAATTCTACTCCCTATATCCAAAATTACACTTCGGACTAGGGAGTGGGGGGCATGTGATGAGGGGTAAAATCATCATTGTATTATTGATTGCTCACATCAGCGATGAGGTCGCACCCAATCCAAACACCTGCTTGCCATTGGCCAGCTGGCGTGACATTCTAGCGACAAGGTCAAATCAGCTTTGATGAAGTCGGGTCACCCTAACAACCCGGACTGTCCTTATACTTGGCCATCTGAGCCGAGCTATCCTTATTCCTTGATAACCCGAGCTATCCTTATGCTTCGGCCATATGAGCCGAGCCATCCTTATTCCTCGGTAACCCGAGCTATCCTTATACTTCGATGGTCCGAGCCGGGCCATCCTTATTCCTCGGTCATTCGAGCCGATCTATTTTACACTTCAGAAAATCAAGCTATTCCTCATCCAGGCCAGCCACGGCATTCAAAATACCTCTGCGGAATCCGGCACGGGAGTCCCTATTCGCTGAAACGGAATAAGATTCCAAACAGAGAATCATACCCAGGAGTGGCCTAGAGCCTACGCAATCGTGGAATCCCAAGGTATCAGCTAGCTTCCCTAGCCGTCGATCCTCTAACTGACAAGATAAATCCTACTGATCTCGTAACAAACTCGATTCGAATCCATTTCAAATCATAACAACTTTCGGCCCCCACGACGCGCCCAGGAATCAGGTGATCCTCTATAAATACCATAATACTTCAACCTCTCAGGTACGCACAAAATTACCTTGTACATACATTTGGCTTTACGGAATCGATCACTCCATTAGAGCTCCGATCGAGAGCTTGAAGGAAGATTCTTCTGTGAAAAGTCTTCTCCTCACATCTGCCTGCTATGAATCTTCACTGACTTGGGCATCGGAGGGTCCCCCGCAGTGGACAACCCCAAGAAATCCTTTGCGAGCACGGACTGTCTTGCAGATTCCACCCTGGACATCGAGATCGAGTTTGGACCCGGAGCAGGAAGCGCACCCGAGTCGAAGAACGGATTTCCGTGGTAACAGGTTGGTATACATTGTTGATCCTTTGCCCTATTAACTTAAGCATTTGAAATCAAAACATTTTATTAAAATTCAGATTTGTTTGGCTTGTTATTTTGATTCTTATTTAATTAATTATCTTTACATGGGTTTGCTTCAGGCTACATTCTCTATTAGCTCGAACATTGAGAACAATTGATTAGCTAACAAATTGTATAATTGAAGTCTTATAAGTTCAGCTCTGGTTCAAGCTTAGAATATATATTCTATTTCAGCTGACGTGCTAATTGAGTAAGCCAATTCTTTGACCAAGCCTAATCTTGTTCACAAGCCAGTAACTCTTCATGCTTTGCTCATCTACATACAAGACGAGCATTAAAAATATGATTGGATCTGGCTTTAGCTCAAGATTATATGAAATTAAACATGCCAACTAATAAACCCAAATTGTTGATGAATAATAACTTTGTCCACTTGCTGATTGTAGCCCCATTGGTTCTTAACCTATTCTGTGATCATCCTAGTCATGTTGCTTCTTATGCCACTCCAATGTCCAATTACTCAGCTCCCACCATCTTTTATGATTCTATCAATGCATACAAATGCCAAAAAGATCAGATTGGTATAATATTTGATCCAATTTGTACTCATGGCCTCATGCCTTTGATGTTTCATTGGAATATGGGTTAAGAAGTGGGACCATAATCACTCCATTATAAAAGCATGCAGAGCTCAGAGACTGTGAAGCGATCTTACCAAACCCTATAAAACTTGGCCATAGGAACTCCAGCAATACATAATACAACAATGGAAAGTAATATAGTTAAGTGGTCAGACTGGACACCTAACTTTCTATGTGATGTGCATAAAAGAATCTAGTTAATTGGTCAGCCTTCACACCTTATCTTTCTCTGCGTCATGGGCTATGCACATCACATGGGTTGCATTATAACTCATGGGGGTTGCTAGAATGTGATCCACAACCCATGTGGCACATATTATTGAAAGGCATGCATCACCAAACACCAGTACCTATAGGATGCTCCGAATCAAATAGAGGTTGGGATTCAGGCTTGCTATGTGGTGGCAAGCTTAATAATCCAACATGTGCCTTGAAATATATTGAAAAATTATAGATAAGTGTCATATGCCTCAAAAGTCTACAGTAATGCTGTGTACTGCATGCTTCGGTACTCTACTTTGATGCTCCAGCTGAACTAAAAAACTAATGGGCAGTGGATCCCTCAGGGCAGCACTGTACAGTTATACGTGTATTTTTTTTTTTTACTTGGATTTAATGTTTGTCACCTTTGTGGTGAGATAAAACTTTTAGAATTATGATACATGATGTGATGTCAGTCGTCCTCAAGATGGAAACAGCCATTAATTGGCATCGTAGGCTCTCGCTCCCTGGTCACACTGTCACAGTGAAGACCTCTCCACCCTCTGTTTATATCTCTCTTCTCTCTCCATCTCTATCTTTCCATCTATCATTCCATCTGTCCATTCATC
>UESW01003872.1:3441545-3491360 GCA_900491605.1 Calamus simplicifolius | reverse complement strand
GAAGGGGAACATCGGTTCAGATTTTTTGAGGGGATGGGTGAGTTATGTGAAGGATCCAGAGGCACGCTCGGAGTTGAGCGAGCAGGAGAAGAGAGATCTGGTAATCCTTCGCAGTGGTCAAGTGGTATCGACCAGTACTGATGGCCCAGATGGCAACCCAAGAGGGGGGGGTGAATTGGGTTCTTAAAAATTTAAGACTTTTAAGCAATTTAAAATGAGATGTGCAAGTGAAAGGATTAACTAATAAGCAAAGCACAAACACAAGTATATGAGAGATAGAGAAGAGACAATTAGGCACGGCAAACACAAGATATTTTATAGTGGTTCGGTGCAACCAACACCTACGTCCACTCCCAAGACTCACTTGGGTCCACACTATAATCTCTCTAGATTACAGCCGAGTTGTTTTACAAGCTCACAACTCAAACTTGTTGTTTTTCCGGGATCACAACGAACCCAGCTGGTTTTACACGGGCTTACCAGCACAAAACCCAACACAAGCTTCCTAGCTTGTACGAGGTTTAACAACCTCCTCTAGTTTAATCCCTCAGATTAAACTAGCAAACAAATAAAATGAGTTTAATTACAAGTGCTCCCTTGAGCAGATATTTAAAATAAAAATTGAGTTAGAAAAGCCTGAATATTTTTGGAGCTGCTTGGCTTCTTTCTTCCTTCCTTCAACTCCTCTTGAAGTGTTGAATCAGGCCTCAGCAGATTCTTGACCGTTGAAGCTTTGGAGTTGAGATGAAGCTTTTTCTCCCTTTTTTTGAATGTGGAAGATCTTTGATTTGCTCTTGAAAGCTTTGGATCTCCTCTTGAATCTTTTGTAGAATGTAGTGGAGTGACGAATCTCACTCTTGGATTTCACTCCTTTTGAATCTCTCTTCTTGAAAAAGATTTTTCTAATAACACTCTGTTTTTCCCTCTTTTGAATTTCTTACTGAATGATTCTCTATCTTCTCTCTTCTTTCTTTGTTGAATGGCTCCTCTATTTATAGATTCTGAAAAATATAGCCGTTAGAAACAAAGAAAAATAGCCGTTATTCAAAAATATATCCGTTGCTGATGTGTCATTAAAAATTTCCGCCCAGTCGGGGAGTCGGCTCGGGACTGTGCGAGTCGGCTCGAGCAATCGAATCCAGAACGCACCAAAAATGGGTCTCCAGGGTCGACTCGCGAAAGTCTGGGAGTCGACTCGTGACTTTCAGGGGTCGACTCGCGAAAAGCTGGGAGTCGACTCGAGAGGCACTCAAAAATGAGTCTTTCTGCCGTCTGAGTCGAGTCGGCTCGCACAGTCATGAGTCGGCTCGAGAAAGTTCAGGGGTCGACTCGGAAACTCTCGAGTCGGCTCGGGACTGATACAAAAATCAGAAAACATTCTGATTTGCTTTGAAAATCATCCCAACCAACTTTGAAATATAAATTGACTTAGATAATGTTGATTTAACAGTAATGCTCAATTTCAAAGCATTTCATTAAGTCATTGATCTTTAAAAGATTGATATAAAATCATTTTTGAATTCATAAGTATAGCTCACTGAAACATATATTCAATTGATTCAAGAAACTCATTATTTTTAATAGTTCATAGTTTCCAATTTGAAATTGAATATTTCATTGATTAACTTAACATTTTCATAGCCTTTTAGAAAGTAAAGCAATGTCTTTTGGAAATCATCAAAATCAATAAGTTGGGGCAATTATGTTTCAATAATTTCTCAACAATCTCCCCCTTTTTGATGATGACAAAAATATTGAGTTTGTTCATGATTGATTAGTGAATTAACTTTGTTTTCATAGTTAAGTTTAGGCTCCCCCTCAATGAGGTAGCTCCCCCTATGAAACTTAATTAATTAACCCATTGTTTATCACAATCATAGACAATCATAAAACTATAAAATTCTCCCCCTTTTTTGTTATCAACAAAAAGATTGATAAACATTCATTCAAATTTCATTGACATAAGGAAATAGAGAATTCATTTCATTCAAAAAGTCTAGTACATCAAAATGTTCAATACATTGATTTCATAAAGAAAGCATAAAAACTTCAGTACAAACAACTCTAGTAACTCAAAAATGAGTTCTTACAATTCTAGTTAGATGATCAACAATGTTTTTCATTCCTTCAGATTGAATTTTACATAGTCCTTGAGTTTTTCATCCACAAATGTGCACGCACTCTTGATTTTATCTTGAAGCTCTGCGTTGCTCTTGGAATAAGTCTCACTATCTCCACATATATCCTTAAGTTCTTCAAAAATATTCTTGAGATCACTACTTAAGGATGCCGATGAAGATCCGATAGTGGATTCAATCTTTGAAATACGATCATCAAGAGAATAAAGTGTCTCTCTCAATGCATAAACTTATTCTCAAATTCAGTTTTAAGCTTGTCAGATTGATCTTCAAGTAAGGCTTTGAGTTGCAAGACTGAATCTGAAAGCTGGAGCAGAAGATGAGGATGTCTGAAGCCTCAACTCTGTTGGAATAGTTGCCAGACTATAGAAATCAGTGTGTCTTAAGTTTTTCATTGGTTCATTATCAGAGATCACCACACCCTGGCTTCGAAAAATCAAAGTAAGAATCATCCCATATGGCAGACTGGATTTCCTTTTCCCTGCACAATCTGCTATATACCACAAAATCATGCTTGGAAGATTGATTGGCTTGCCAGTCACAATGGCGTCCATTACAAAAACATCTCTTTCGGAAACATAATCAAATCTACCCGTTTTAGGAAATAGAATCCTACAGCAGATATTGTGAAGCAATCTCAACTCTAAGGCAGCTGATTAGCAAGAATCTCTTCAAATCCAACCAATCCCTGTTCAATAATCTGGATAAAGCTGGGGCGCGGTCATCAGAGAAGGTTGAGGTGCCAGACAAGGGTAATTGCAATAATCTAGCCAAGATCTCGGGAGTTACAGAAATTCTTACTCCTCTCACATTGCTAATAAGCCCATGGTCTCCTCTAGACAAATTTTTGTAAAATTCTTTAACTAATGAGGGATAAGTCGGGCATTCAAGAGAGCAAACTTTCTCCCATCCCATCTCAATTAACTGTCTTCCAAAAGAAAGCCCTCATTCTCAAATAATTCAAAATCCATCTTCCTACCAGTGGTAATGATTTATCTGCTAGTCGGTCTACCTGGGAGGACGTGGCAGCAGGAGCAGCAGCTGGAGGAGAAGCAGATCGGTGGAGTCCGAGCTTGGCGAAGGTCACGCGCCGGACGCTTGACCGTTTCTTCACGGAGCGCTTCCTCTTGATGCCACCCGCCACAACACTAGATCCTCTAGTTTTAGGAGCCATTTGATGATTGGAGGTGATAAAAGGGATTAAGGAGTTTTGGAGGGTTTGGAGAGAGTGTGGAGAGCGTATTTTTGATTAGGGGACGAATAGAATGAGCGTCGAGTCGACTCTGCCCTAGAAAAATCAATTTGGGACCACCTCGAGTCGGCTCGCGCAAACTCAAGTGTCGACTCGGCACAGACACAGAAAGTCCGTCCCGACATGGAGTCGACTCGCTCAGAGAGGGGTCGACTCGAGAGTTTCAAAGAAACCGGGAGTCGACTCCGATACGCTCGAGTCGGCTCCGAGACATTTCAGAAAAAACATGAAATTTCTGAAATATGTCCGGAAAATGATCATAAAAATTGATAAATAATCATTGGATATGAGTGAATCAATCAGATAAGAGTTCTAGATGAGATTCCTTAAGATTTGAGGATTTAAAGAATTCTAGATATATTTCCTTAAGATTTCAAAATTTACTCAAAAGGATTACAAATTCCTAATTCTCCTCTAAGATATTCAAACCTTTCTTCACTTAGGGGTTTTGTAAGATGTCAGCTAATTGTTCTTCAGTGTTTACATAATCTAAACAAATTTCATCATTAGCTACATGTTCTCTTATAAAATGATATCTAATTTCTATGTGTTTTGTTCTTGAGTGTTGAATTGGATTTTTGTTAAATTGATTGCGCTAGTATTATCACATTTTATGGGTGTCTTATTAGTTTGATACCATAGTCTTCAAGTTGTCGCTTAATCCATAGGATTTGCGCACAGCAACTTCCAGCTGCTACATATTCAGCTTCAGTAGTTGATAATGCAACTGAATTTTGCTTTTTGCTAAACCATGTGATTAAGTTACTTCCTAAGAAATGGCATGCACCACTTGTGCTTTTTCTATCAATTTTACATCCGGCATAATCAGAATCTGAATATGCAATTAGGTTTAATGTGGAGTCTCTAGAATACCATAAACCTACATTTTTGTTCCATTTAGATATCTTAAGATTCTTTTAACAGCTATTAAATGTGATTCTTTAGGTTCAGCTTGAAATCTAGCACACAAACATACTGCAAACATTATATCTGGTCTACTTGCTGTTAAATAGAGAAGGGATCCGATAATACCTCGATAATACTTCTGATCAACCTTCTTACCTTCTTCGTCTTTGTCTAGCTTGCATGAAGGACTCATTGGTGTTCCAAGGGGTTTCATTGTTTCCATACCAAACTTTTTGAGTAGTTCTCTTGTGTACTTGGTTTGGTTGATAAAATTCCCTCCTTGCATTGTTTGATCTGGAGTCCAAGGAAGAAGTTGAGTTCTCCCATCATGCTCATCTCGAATTCTCCCTGCATTAACTTTGCAAATTCTTGACAAGAGATTCGTTAGTAGCACCAAAAATAATGTCATCTACGTATATTTGTACTACTAGTAAATCTTTACTTTTTCTTTTTAAAAACAAGGTTTTATCAACATTTCCTCTTGTAAAATCATTTTCTATTAGAAATTTACTTAACCTATCATACCAAGCTCTAGGTGCTTGTTTCAAACCATATAAAGCTTTGTGCAATTTAAAAACGTGATTTGAAAACTGATCTTCAAAACCTGGTGGTTGTTCTACATAGACTTCTTCATTAATAAGTCCATTTAAAAATGCGCTTTTTACATCCATTTGAAATAGGTTAATGTTCATATGACATGCAAATGCAAGTAAAAGTCTAATGGCTTCTAGTCTAGCTACAGGTGCAAAGGTTTCATCAAAATCAATACCTTCTTCTTGACTATATCCTTTAGCAACCAATCTAGCTTTGTTTCTAATTACTATGCCATTTTCATCTAACTTATTTCTAAAAACCCATTTAGTTCCTATATTGAATGGTTTTTAGGTCTTTCAACTAAAGTCCAAACATTATTTCTAGTAAATTGATTAGTTCTTCTTGCATAGCTAACATCCAATTATTATCTTTTTCAGCTTCTTCTATAGTTTTAGGTTCTATTTGTGATACAAATGCAAGATGATTACTAATATTTCTCATGTATGATCTAGTCCTTATTCCTTGAGATGGATCGCCTATAATCAATTCCTTAGGATGACTATAAGCATATCTCCAGTCTCTTGGAAGATCTACATCATTATGATCATTATTAACATCATCATCCTTATGTGAATCATTATCTTTAGCCTCTTGTTCATGATCAGAAGATACTTCAATATTAAGTTTTTCAAGATCTTTTTCAATTATGTTTGTATCTTCCTCATCATCAATCTTTTCAGATCCAGTTGCTAAAGATTCATCAAAAACTACATGAATGGATTCTTCAACTACTAAGGTTTTCTTGTTAAAGATTCTATATGCCTTACTAGTTGTTGAATAACCTAGAAAAATTCCTTCATCAGATTTAGCATCAAATTTTCCTAAGTTGTTTTTACCATTATTATGAATGAAACATTTACATCCAAATGCATGAAAGTATTTTATATTTGGTTTTCTTTCATTCCATAATTCATAAGGTGTTTTCTTTAATATTGGTCTTATTAAAGCTCTGTTTAAGATGTAACATGCTGTGTTAATTGCTTCCGCCCAAAAATACTTTGGTAAGTTGCTTTCACATAGCATGGTACGGGCCATGTCTTCTAAAGTTCTGTTCTTTCTTTCAACTACACCGTTTGTTGTGGAGTCCTAGGGGCTGAAAAATTATGATTAATTCCATTTTCAGTGCAGAAATTTTCAAATAAGTGATTTTCAAATTCTGTTCCATGATCACTTCTTAGAGATACTATAGTAGTGTTTTTCTCATTTGTGACTTTCTTGAAAAATTTCAGGAACATCGAGAAAGTCTCATCTTTGTGAGCTAAAAACATTACCCAAGTATATCTAGAGTAATCATCTACAATCACTAGACCATATTTCTTTCCTCCTAGACTTGTGGTTCTAGTTGGTCCAAATAGGTCCATGTGAAGTAGCTCTAGTCCCCTAGAAGTTGAAACAAAGTTTTTAGATTTAAATGAACTTCTAGTTTGTTTTCCAAATTGACATGCATCACAGATTTTATTATTTTCAAAATCTAATTTAGGTAAACCTTTAACTAAATCCATTTTAATTAGTTTTGAAATAAGGTGTGTGCTTGCATGACCTAATCTACGATGCCACAACCAACTAATATCATTAATGTTAGCATTATCAGTAATTAGGCAATGACTACTCTTAGAAGTTTTGTCTGTGTCAACTAAGTATATATTGCCAAATCTATAACCAGTAAAAACAATGCTATCATCAATAGAATTAGTTACAGTGCATAAAGAAGATTTAAAAGAAACATTAAAGTTTTTATCACATAATTGACTTATGCTAATTAGATTATGCTTCAAACCATTAACATAAAGTACATTATCAATTACTATAGATGGAGTTATGCGAACTTTACCAAGGCCCAAAATTTGACCTTTACCGTTATCGCCAAATGTCACAACTCCACCAACATTTTCTTCTAGGGTGATGAATTCCCTTTGTCACCCGTCATATGTCTTGAGCAGCCGCTATCAAGATACCACTTCTTGTTTGATCTTTTGGCTACAAGACATTCCTGCAATATCATCAAACTTTATGTTTAGGTACCCAAGCTTTCTTGGGTCCTTCATGGTTAGTAGACACAAAAATTGTTCCTTTCGGAACCCATATTTTCTTAGCTTTAATATTTAACTTGTTGTTTAATGTTTTGCATTCAAAGGATTTGTGACCTTTTTCATTACATTTAAAACAAGTTATATTACCTTGGTTGGCTTTTACAAAAATATTCTTTAGTGATTTCTGTTTTCTTAGTGTGTTATATCCTAGCCCAGCTTTGTCAAAAACAGCTTTTTGACTATCTAGAATCATGTTTAATTTAGTTGAGCTTAAAGTGAATTTCTCAACAATGTCCTTATATTTTTTAACATCTTTCTTTAAGAATCATTTCTTTAGATTGTTCTTTTTCTTTAATTAATTTTTATTTCAGATTTTAGCAAATCAATCTTTGATTAAGATCTTTTCTTCATTAAGAGAAGTTTCTTCTTTAATCTTTTAATTCATTTTTACTTTAGCTAAACTAATTATCATTTTTCAAAATTTAATTTCTTTTTCAAAATTTAAAATCAATCATAAGTTCATTAAAAGCTTCAAACATTTCATCAAATGTAAATTCATCATCGGAGGTTTCGGACTTACCTCGTCATTGTCGTCGTCGTTGGCCATGAAGCAAATATTGGCAACTTCCTTTTGTTCTTCTTCTTCCGAGAAGATTCATCAGACCATGTTGCCATGTATGCTTTCTTCTTTTTCTTGAAGGTCTTTTTCAATTGTGGACAATCATATCGATAATGCCCCGGTTTCTTACACTCATAACATATCAAGGGGTCTTTCTCTTTGTCCTTGTCCTTTCTTTCCTTTTCCTTTTCTCCTTCCATTTTTTCCAAATTTCGTTTTTGGAAGGGTTTCTTTTTCCTCAAAAATCTTCTGAACTTCTTGGCCAAGAGAGCAGTTTCATCATTATCTTCATCACTATCATCACTGCTGCTCTCTTCCACATCTTTTGCAGCCTTTAGGGCAATGGTTTTCTTCTTTTAGTTTCCTCCTCAACATGCTGCCTCATTGTCAATTCGTGGGTCATGAGAGATCCTAGAAGCTCCTCTAAGGGTAGTGCATTGAGGTCTTTGGCTTCTTGGATTGCTGTGACTTTTGCTTCCCACGATCTTGGCAATGACCTGAGTATTTTGCGAACAAGATCAGCATTAGTATAAACTTTTCCTAAACTTTTCAAACCATTCACAATATCGGTGAATCTAGTGAACATGCATGTGATGGTTTCAGTTTGTTCCATTGTGAACAATTCATATTTATGAACCAAATATTTATCTTTGATTCTTTTACTTGGTTTGTTCCTTCATGTGTAACTTCCAACCTATCCCATATTTCTTTAGCGGAATTACAAGTAGAGATGCGGTTGAATTCATTTGAATCTAAGGAACAATATAAGATATTAATGGCTTTGGCATTAAGTTGAGCCATTCTCCTATCATTATCATTCCAATCCCTTTCGGGCTTTGGAACAATAGTGCCATCAATAAGGTGTGTGGGTGTACTAGGTCCATTTAATATAACACCCCAAAGCTCATAATCAGAAGCTTGAATGAATATCCTCATTCTAGCTTTCCAATAAGAATAGTTTGAGCCATTAAAAAGTGGAGGTCTATTCGTAGAATGACCTTCAGCAAAACTAGAACCACTTTGTGTTGCCATAATGACCTTTAGCTCTTGATCGTGAGATCAAACTCTAAATGAGCACTATGCTCTGATACCAATTGTTGGCCCAGATGGCAACCCAAGAGGGGGGGGTGAATTGGGTTCTTAAAAAATTTAAGACTTTTAAGCAATTTAAAATGAGATGTGCAAGTGAAAGGATTAACTAATAAGCAAAGCACAAACACAAGTATATGAGAGATAGAGAAGAGACAATTAGGCACGGCAAACACAAGATATTTTTATAGTGGTTCGGTGCAACCAACACCTACGTCCACTCCCAAGACTCACTTGGGTCCACACTATAATCTCTCTAGATTACAGCCGAGTTGTTTTCCAAGTTCACAACTCAAACTTGTTGTTTTTCCGGGATCACAACGAACCCAGCCGATTTTACACGGGCTCACCGGCACCAAACCCAAACACAAGCTATACCTAGCTTGTACCGAGGTTTAACAACCTCCTCTAGTTTAATCCCTCAGATTAAACTAGATACAAACAAATAAAATGAGTTTAATTACAAGCAGCTCCTTTTTGAGCAGATATTTCAAAATAAAATTGAGTTTAGAAAAGCCTGAATATTTGAGCTTGAGAGCTGGCTTGGCTTCTTTGGATTCCTTCCTTCAACTCCTCTTGATGTTGAATCAGGCCTCAGCACCGATTCTCCACAGATTTGAGCTTTGGAGTTGGGTTGAAGCTTTTTCCCTTTTCTTTGAATGTGGAAGATCTTTGATTTTCTCTTGAAAGGTTGGGATCTCCTTTTGAATCTTTTGTAGAATGTAGCTTTGGAGTGCACGAATCTCACTCTTGGATTTCACTCCTTTTGAATCTTTCTTCTTGATCAAAGATTTTTCTAATAACACTCTGTTTTTCCCTCTTTTGAATTTCTTACTGAATGATTCTCAATATATCTTCTCTCTTCTTTCTTTGTTGAATGGCTCCTCTATTTATAGATTCTGAAACAATATAGCCGTTAGAAACAAAGAAAAATAGCCGTTATTCAAAAATATATCCGTTGCTGATGTGTCATTAAAAAAATTTCCGCCCAGATTTCGGGGAGTCGGCTCGGGACTGTGCGAGTCGGCTCGAGCAATCGAATCCAGAACGCACCAAAAATGGGTCTCCAGGAGTCGACTCGCGAAAGTCTGGGAGTCGACTCGTGACTTTCAGGGGTCGACTCGCGAAAAGCTGGGAGTCGACTCGTGAGGCACTCAAAAATGAGTCTTTCTGCCGTCTGAGTCGAGTCGGCTCGCACAGTCATGAGTCGGCTCGAGAAAGTTCAGGGGTCGACTCGGAAACTCTCGAGTCGGCTCGGGACTGATACAAAAATCAGAAAACATTCTGATTTGCTTTGAAAATCATCCCAACCAACTTTGAAATATAAATATGACTTAGATAATGTTGATTTAACAGTAATGCTCAATTTCAATGCATTATTAAGTCATTGATCTTTAAAAGATTGATATATAAAATCATTTTTGAATTCATAAGTATAGCTCACTGAAACATATATTCAATTGATTCAAGAAACTCATTATATTTTTAATAGTTCATAGTTTCCAATTTGAAATTGAATATTTCATTGGTTAACTTAACATTTTCATAGCCTTTTAGAAAGTAAAGCAATGTCTTTTGGAAATCATCAAAATCAATAAGTTGGAGTAATTATGTCACAATAATTTCTCAACAAGTACCCTGTTATCAGAGGATGCCCTTTTTTCGCCGGGCTTAGCTCTATCGACCCTCAAGGTAAGTCTTTGCTTTGATGGTTAGTATGTTTAGGTAATTCCGTTACTGTTTAACTGAATATCTGTTGTGTTTTAAGCCGATAGGTCCGCATTTGTGGGCCAAATGAGGAAGGAGCTTGTTGACCTAATTATTGATTTTGATGATTAATAAATGACATGAGTATATCCATTATGTTTTAACAAGGGTTTCAGGCATTAAAAATATTTGATCTATCAAAATGTATAAAGAACGTTGTTTTCAATCAATGCCAGAAGTATTTTTCAAAATTCAGAGCCTGGAGTCGACACCTAGATGATCTGGAGCCGACCCCATGGTGGATCAGACGTTTTTCTAATTTTTGGCACGGTCTGGAGTCGACACCCAGAGTTTCGGAGCCAACTCCAACCTGAGACACCGAAAAGAGTATTCTGTTTTAGTTTCTGGAGTCGACACCAAGTTTTCGGGAGCCGACACCTAGATTTCGGGAGCCAACATTTACAGTCACTGGAGCCAACTCTAACCTGAGTATAGAGAGCATGTTTTCTTGAGCATTTTTGGAGCCGACACCTTATGGAGTCCGGAGTCGACACCCGAAAGCGGCGAGTCGATACTCAACTTTTTTGGAGCCGACTCCTCAACAAACTTTTACTTTCTATTTTTGGATACTCGACTTGGAGCCGACACCTGAAAAGTTGGAGCCGACTCCAACCTGTCAGGAACGGATTTTCAAAATATCAGAACGGCCTCCAACGGTAACATTTTCTCACCTAATCCCTAACGGCTACTTTTCTTATGTGTAGGAGGAATCCAAGGACAGAAATAATGGCTAATTTTTCACCTAATCATGGATTAAGAAGAATCTATAAAAAGGGAGACCGTCCATTTTTTAAAAAAAAGGGGAGACGAAAAATAGAGAGAAAAGAAATTGAAAAATCCGAGAAGTCTTGAGCAAGAAATCAAAGAGGAAGAGTCAAGGTTCAAATCCATAAAAGCTCAAAGAGAAATCCAAAGCATTCAAGCTCAAAATCGGAGTATTTCTCAAGTGAAGAAAAAGAGAGCAAAAGCCATATTTTTCCCAACTTCTCATATGCAATCCTTGTGAAGAATCTGAGCTGAGGCCTGATTCAACCCTTCAAGAGAGAAGAGGAAAAGAAGAAAAGAAGAAAAGCTCACATCAATTTCGCTTCAAACAGGCTTTTCTAATCTTTGTTTACTTATATTGCTCATTTGCTCGTTTAAGGAGCTTTGCATTGTTGTAAACTTTAAATCAATTTGGTGTTTGCTAATTCAATCAGCGGGATTGAATTAGTTGAGGTAGTTTACCTCGGAAACAAGCTAGATTAGCTTGGGTTTGGGTTTTATGCTGGTAAGCCCGGAAAAAATCGGCTGGGTTCGTTGTGACCCCGTGTAAAACAATAAGTTGGAGTTGTGAGCTTGTAAAATAACTCAACTGTAATCAGTGGATTATAGTGTGGACCCAAGGGTTGCTTGGGAGTGGACGTAGGTGTTGGATACACCGAACCACTATAAATATCTTGTGTTTGTCGTGCTCTTGTCTCTATCTCTCTCTTACTGTGCTTTAAATTATTGCTTCATTCTCTAGCATACTTAATCTTTAAGAAATTTGGTTTTAAGTTTTAAAGTGTTAAATTTTAAAAGAACCCAATTCACCCCCCCCCCCTCTTGGGTTGCCATCTTGGCCAACAATTGGTATCAGAGCAAGTGCTCATTGTTTATTTGATCACACGATTAAGAGCTAAAGATCTAAATGGCAGCTCAAGCTGGATCTTCATTTGCTGAAGGTCATTCTACTAATAGACCTCCTTTGTTTAATGGTTCCAACTATTCATATTGGAAAGCAAGAATGAGGATATTCATTCAAGCTTCAGATTATGAATTATGGAGTGTCATAATTAATGGACCTAGCACACCCACATACATGATTGATGGTTCTATTGTTCCTAAGCCCGAAAGGGATTGGAATGATAATGATAGGAAAATGGCTCAGCTCAATGCTAAGGCCATGAATGTTTTATATTGTTCCTTAGATGCAAATGAATTTAATTGTATCTCTACATGTAATTCCGCAAAAGAAATATGGGATAGATTAGAGGTTACCCATGAGGGTACAAATCAAGTTAAAGAATCTAAGATTAATATTTTTGTTCATAAGTATGAATTGTTTAGCATTGAACAAACTGAAACTATAGCATGCATGTATACTAGATTCACCGATATTGTAAATGGTCTAAAAAGTCTTGGCAAGACCTACACTAACTCTGAATTGGTTCGTAAATTCTTAGGTCATTTCCAAGGACATGGGAAGCAAAGGTGACAGCAATCCAAGAAGCCAAGGACCTCACCACTTTACCTTTGGAGGAGCTACTTGGATCACTAATGACCCATGAGTTAACCATGAAGCAGCACATAGAGGAACAAGTTAAAAGAAGAAGACTATAGCTCTTAAGGCTGCAAAAATTGAGGAAAGCATTAGTGAGAATAAAGATGATGATGAGACAGCTCTTCTTGCTAGAAAGTTCAAGAAATTCACGAGAAGAAGGAAACCCTTTCATAAAAGGAAATCGGAAATTAAGATAGAAGGTGAAAAAGAAAAAGAAAAGGACAAGGACAAAGATAAAGAGAAAGACCCCCTAATTTGGTATGAGTGTAAGAAATCGGGGCACTTTAGATATGATTGTCCTCAACTAAAAAAGACCTACAAGAAGAAGAAAAAGGTATACATCGTAACATGGAGCAACAGCGATGAATCCTCTTCTGAGGAGGAACAAAAGGAAGTTGCAAACATCTGTCTTATGGCAACAGAGGATGATGAGGTAAGTACCAAAGCTAATGACTTTACTTTTGAAGAATTGTTTGAAGCATTCAATGAACTAGTTGATGATTTTAAAGCCTTGAAAAAGAAAAATAAATCATTGAAAAATGATAATCTAAGTCTTGTCAAAGAAAAGATAATCTTACTCATGAAGTTGAAAAATTGAAATCAGAAAATAAAGTTTTGATTGAAGAAAAAGGATCAATTTCCAATGAAAATGATAGATTAAAGAAGAAAGTTGATAATATAAAATATAGTTGATAAATTTATATATAGTTTTGAAAAACTTAATTTATTATTGAGTAATCAAAGAGCTATATTTGATAAGGCTGGATTAGGTTATAGGCATAATATCAAACAAAAGTATGTCAAAAACTTCTTTAGAAAAGAACAAGATAAAAATGAAGTTTTATGTCATTGTTGTAACAAAAAGGGACACAAAGCCTTTGAACGTAATTTTAAGAAAATTAACAAGAATTTAAGTAATAAAGGAAGGAAAATATGGGTTCCAAAAGGAACAATCTTATTGCTACTAACCATGAAGGACCCAAGAAAGCTTGGATACCTAAACAGAAAGTTTGATCACTTTGCAGGAGTGTCTTGCGGCCAAAAGATCAAAACAAAAATGGTATCTTGATAACGGCTGCTCAAGACACATGACGGGTGACAAGGATCAATTCATCACCCTTGAAGATAAAAGAGGAGGAGTTATCACTTTTAGAGATAATGGTAAAGGCCAGATTATGGGATTTGGTAAAATTCAGATAACTCTCTCTACTTTCATTGAGAATGTTCTGTATGTAGATGGTTTAAAGCATAACTTAATTAATATTAGCCAATTGTGTGATAAAGGTTTCAAAGTTTCATTTGAAGCTTCTATCTGCACTGTTTCTAATCCCATTGACAATAGCATTATATTTGTTGGTAATAGAAATAGCAATGTATACTTAATTGATTTAAACAATTTGTCTACTAGTAATCATTGCTTAGTAGCTAATAATGCTAATGTAAATGAGATTGGATGGTTATGGCATCGTAGATTAGGTCATGCAAGCACACACCTAATTTCAAAATTAATCAGAATGGACTTAGTTAAAGGACTTCCGAAGTTAGATTTTGAAAACAACAGAATTTGTGATGCATGTCAATTTGAAAAACAAACTAGAAACTCTTTCAAATCTAAAATGTTGTTTCCACTTCTAGGCCACAGGAGCTACTTCACATGGACCTTTTTGGACCTACTAGAACAACAAGTCTAGGAGGAAAGAAATATGGCCTTGTGATAGTAGATGATTATTCTAGATTTACTTGGGTACTATTTTTAGCTCATAAGGATGAGATTTTCTTAATATTTCTGAAATTCTTCAAAAAAGTTACTAATGAGAAAAACAACACCATAGTGTCTCTTAGAAGTGATCATGGTACTGAATTTAAAAATCACTTGTTTGAAAATTTTTGCACTGAACATGACATTCATCATAATTTTTCAGCACCTAGAATACCACAATAAAATGGAGTTGTAGAAAGAAAAAATAGGACTTTAGAAGACATGGCCCGTACCATGCTATGTGAAAGCCAACTCCCAAAGTACTTATGGGCGAAAGCTATAAACATGGCATGTTACATCCTTAATAGAGCCCTAATTAGGCCAATACTTAAGAAGACACCTTATGAATTATGGCATGATAGAAAACCAAAAATAGGTTATTTTCATGTATTTGGTTGTAAATGTTTTATTCATAATAATGAAAAAGACAATCTTGGAAAATTTGATGCAAAATCTGAGGAAGGCTTATTCTTAGGATATTCAACAACCAGTAAAGCTTATAGAGTATTTAACAAGAAAACCTTAATTGTAGAAGAATCTATTCATGTAGTCTTTGATAAATCTTTAGAATCAAGTTCTGAAAAGATTGATGATGAGGAAGATACAAATATATTAGAAAGAGATATTAAAAAATTAAATATAGATGTATCTTCATATCATGAACAAGAAGCTAAAGATGATGATTCTTCTAGGGTTGATGTTATTGATACTAATCATAATGAGGTAGATCTTTCTAGAGATTGGAGATATGCCTATGGTCATCCAAAGGAATTGATTATAGGTGATCCATCTCAAGGTGTAAGAACTAGATCATCTATGAGAAATATCAATAATCATCTTGCATTTGTATCTCAAATTAAACCTAAAACCATTGAAGAAGCTGAAAAAGATAGTAATTGGATGCTAGCTATGCAAGAAGAATTAAATCAATTTACTAGGAATAATGTATGGTCCTTAGTTGATAGACCTAAGATCATTCAGTCATAGGATCTAAATGGGTATTTAGAAATAAATTGGATGAAATGGCATAGTAATTAGAAATAAAGCTAGATTAGTTGCAAAAGATATAATCAAGAAGAAGGAATTGATTTTGATGAAACCTTTGCACCTGTAGCTAGATTAGAAGCAATTAGATTACTACTTGCATTTGCATGTCATATGAACATAAATTTATTTTAAATGGATGTTAAAAGTGCATTTTTAAATGATTTTATAAATGAGAAGTTTTTGTGGAACAACCACCTGGTTTTGAAGATCATGAATTTTCAAATCATGTTCTTAAATTGCACAAAGCACTATATGGTTTAAAACAAGCACCTAGAGCTTGGTATGATAGGTTAAGCAAATTTCTGATTGAAAATGATTTCACTAGAGGAAATGTAGTCAAAACCTTATTTTGAAAAGAAAAGACAATGATTTATTAGCAGTACAAATATATGTAGATGATATTGTATTCGGTGCTACTAACAATTTCTTGTGTCAAGAGTTTGCTAAGTTAATGCAGGGTGAATTTGAGATGAGCATGATGGGAGAACTCAACTTCTTTCTAGGACTTCAAATCAAGCAAAGCAAAGAAGGGATTTTCATTAACCAAAAAGTATACAAAGAAAATTCTCAAGAAGTTTGGAATGGAATCAATCAAACCCCTTGGAACACCTATGAGTCCTTCATGCAAATTAGACAAAGATGAAGATAGTAAGAAAGTAGATCAAAAATACTATAGAGGTATGATCGGATCTCTACTCTACTTAACTGCAAGTGGACCTGATATCATGTTTGCTGTTTGTCTATGTGCTAGATTTCAATCAGAACCTAAAGAATCTCACTTAATTGCTGTGAAAAGAATCTTAAGATATCTAAGTGGAACTAAAAATGTAGGATTATGGTATTCTAGAGACTCAACACTGAACTTAATTACATATTCTGACTCTAACTATGCTGGATGTAAACTAGATAGAAAAAGTATTAGTGGTGCGTGTCAGTTCTTAGGAAGTAACTTAATCTCTTGGTTTAGCAAAAGCAAAATTCGGTTGCATTATCTACTGCTGAAGCAGAATATGTTGCAGCTATAAGTTGCTATGCTCAAATCCTTTGGATTAAGCGATAACTTGAAGATTATGGCATAACACTTGATAAAAATCCTATTAGATGTGATAATACAAGTGCGATCAATTTAACTAAGAATCAATCCAACATTCAAGAACTAAACACATTGAAATTAGATATCACTTCATTAGAGAACACGTAGCTAATGGTGAAATTTGTCTTGACTATGTTAGTACTGAAGAAAATTAGCTGACATATTTACAAAATCGTTGAGTGAAGAAAGATTCTGTTATCTTAGAGGTGAATTAGGAATTTGTGATCCTTTGGAATAATTTTAAAATTCTTAAGGAGATTTATCTATATTTTCATCAATTTCTTGAGATTTCTCTCATGATTTCAAGGACAATTTATCAAGACATTTGAGTAATTTGATTCATCATATTCCAAAGATTTTATCAAAATTTATTGAGTTTATTTTCAACAAGTTTCGGATGTCTGAAATTGTGTTATTTTTCTCTGAAACTGTCTGTGGAGTCGACACCTCAAATTTGTGGAGTCGATACCTTGTCTGTGTCGCTCTCTGTCTGGGACCTTGGAGCCGACACCCGATTAAGCGGAGCTGACTCTAGTTCGAGCGCTAACCGTGTTAGCGACTTGGAGTCGACACCCGACTTTGCGGGAGTCGATACCTGGTAGCCCCAAATTGACTTTATTAAGGCAGAGTCGACACCTTCTTATTTCCATTCGTTTCATAACTCTATCCAAAACCTCTCCAAACCTCCCAAAGCCTAAAATCCCTCAAATCAACCTTTCCCTAAGACTTCTATGGCACCTAAGCGTAGAGGATCGGTCCTTGGTGCTCCCGTAACCACCCGGAAGCGTATGGCTCGGCGTCCTATTCGTGAGCCAACTCCAAGCGATGATTCCTCTTCAACCCATTCGGATAACCCTAGCTACTCCTCTCCTCAGGTAGATACTCTTGCGGGGCGTGTGATTACCATGGGAAGGAAAGTGGATTTTGATTTCTTTGAGACCGAGGGCTTTTCTATTGGAAGACATATTAAGGAGCTCGGCTGGGACAAGGTATGCTCTTTGGATGTTCCCACTTATCCAGCCCTAGTTAAGGAATTCTATTTTAATTTATCAAGGGGAGATGGTGGGATAATCAGTTTTGTAAGAGGGAAGAGAGTTCATCTTACATTTCAAAGTTTAGGAAATCTTTTGAGCATCCCTATCACTGGGCTTGTAGCTGATATTCTTAGCGAGAGATCTAATGCATTGTCAAGATGTTAGGAAGAGAAGTTATTGAATTTGAAGAAGTAAGGGCTAATCAGTTGCCCTTGGAGCTTAGATTATTACACAACATCTGTAGTAGGATCTTATTCCCCAAGACTGGCCATTTCGAGTATGTCTCAGAATGAGACATTATGGTTATGGACAGTGTCTTAATGGGTCAGCCTATTAATCTTGCTGGGATAATGATTTAGTATATGGCTGATGCCGGGGCAAAAGGAGATCTTCTTTGCCTTATGGGATGATTTTAACTATGGTTTTCAGAAGTCAAGGCATTGTGATTTCTGACATTGAGCCATCAAAGAACCTTAGACACACAGATTATTATAGCTTGGCTATGCACAGGATGGGGTTCGTTAAAGTGAATGGTCAATGGGAGAGAAAAGACCATTGGATGAGAGAGCCGCTAAGATTAGGACTTCTGCACCATCTGAGGTTGGTCCATCAGCGAGGCTTCCTTCACCAGAGCCTAGCAGATCTTCACCTCCTCCAACTCCTGCTCTAGTTCCTGTACCGCCACCTATGTCATCTAGTGAATTTTCAGATATTCAGTTAGAGCAACTCAAAAGTTTACTTGCTGCTCACAAAGAAGAAATGAAAACTGAGATTGATAATAGTTTGATGAACTTAAGAGAATTATATTACTCCTTGGATGATAGAATTGGTAAGATTGAATCCACCCTTGGAGCCTCCGTAGAATCTTTAAGGATTGATCTCAAGAATATTTTTGAAGAACTTAAAGATATTGGTGGAGATTCAGAGACTTACTCCAAATGCAATACTGAGCTTCAGGACAAGATTGTGACTGCATGTGCATTTGTTGACAGAAGACTAAAAGAATTTGTTAGAATCAGAGTGAAGGGATGGAAAAATTGTAGAAAAATTGCAAAGACTTCTTAGAACTTATTTTTGATTATGTTGTAATGAAGTTCTTTTGATGTTATTAAAAGATGATGTTTAGTTTAATATGTTTTGATATTTTGATGATGTAATGAAGTTTACTTTTTGAAATGTAATGTTTACTTTTTATTAAATGTAATGTTGTGAATGAACTACTTGAATTTTTGCAATTTGATTATTCTTTTGAGAAAGATTAATTTGAANGTCCAGGAGGCAACTGATTCCCTGCTTTGCATCACCTTCCACGTCACCCTAAGGAAGGCGGCCCAAGCTTAGTACTCTCGCCTACCGTCGTGCAGTATCAACTCTTTTCGGCAGCTGGAGAGGGCCTTCCTGGCCCATTTTGATGCATATCGGAAAATCCCACGAGTGGCGGATAGTTTGTTCTCAGTCCAGTAGAAGAGCGGCAAGTCACTGAGGGACTTCATCACCCGATTCAAGGAAGTTGCCTTCGAGGTCTACAACCTCGAGGACTCTATGGCCACTCTGGCCTTGAAGTGAGGGCTTCATCCCTCCCACTTTGCCTACTCCCTTGACAAGAAGCCGCTCGGTTCTTACGCTGAACTGCTGAGCTAGGCACAGAAGTACATCCATGCCGATGAGGCCAACTCCTCCCAGTGCAAGGCAAATGAGAGTTCTGGCAAGAAGCGGGCCTATCCTGAGCCTACTAAGGCTCGTCCCAGGAGGCCCAAGCCTCTCCGCCGATCAAACAACCGACCGTGGGCTCTTGCTCCCAGGGAGGGTCCCTTTACTCCCTTGCTCATCCTGATATCTCACATCCTGATGGAGATCGAGGGTGAGTGATATCTTCAGTGCCCTCCTCCAATGAAGCCAGGGACCCCCCGCAATAAAAACCTCTACTGTCGCTTCCATCGGGACCAAGGCCACAACACTGAAGATTATCGCCAACTGAAGAAGGCGATTAAGGACCTCATCCAGCATGGCCACCTAGAAAAGTTCGTTCAAAGGAGTAACCCAAGCGCCCCCGGCCCATCAGCACCTCTGCCACCTAAGGTCAGCATTGACAATGCTCCAACCGAGAAGACTGTGGCCATGATTTCCTAGGGGACAGGCAGTGCCTCCAAGAGGCCGCGAGAGGATGAGGGGCTAGATTCTATAATTTCCTTTTCTAAAATGGACTAGAGGGGATGGTTAACAAGAATGATGACAGCATCATCGTGTCCATGATGATCGCAAAACAATCTATAAAAGGAATCTTAATCGATAGTGGGAGGTCAGTTGATGTTTTGAGTTACGATGACTTTGTTCGAATGGATTTGTCCCCTAGCTTCCTTCGGCCTATTACCACACCCTTGATGGATTTTACTGGAGATTCTGTGAGGGTTGAGGGGGATATCACTCTCCCTATCATGGCCGGGATTCTATTGTGTCATAGCATGGTTTTCATGAACTTTCTAGTTGTTTGGATTCCTCTGGCCTACAATGCCATCCTCGAGAAACCCGGTCTGAACCTTTTGGACACCGTCATCTCCACCAAAAGACTGCTCGTAAGATTTTTTACCAGCGAAAGAGTCGGGGAGATACGGAGAGAGCAGAATCTACTACCACTTTGTTATCACATGGCTCCCAGCCCGTAGGGGGTGGTGGTTGCACCAGCACCAGAGTCACTCGACCCTCGAGACTTGAAGAGGAGAGGAGAACCGGTCGAGCACCTGCTGACCTTCCCGCTGGGGGAGGATCCGATGAGGATAGTCCAAATTGAAGCTCTACTCCCGAAGGAGGCGCGCGAGCAGCTTCTAGCTTTTCTGTGGGCCAATTCTAATATCTTTGCATGGTCAGCATTTGACATGCCGGGTATACCTGAAAAGGTAATTACCCATTGGGTCAACATCAAACCGGGATGCCGACCAGTCCGATAGAAGAAGAGGAGCTTCGCTCCCGATCGACAGAAGGCCATTGATAAGGAAGTTCGTAAGCTGATGGCCGCTGGCCATATCCAAGAGGTCCACTATCCCGACTAGCTAGCCAACATCGTGATGGTTTGCAAGGCCAGCGGAAGATGGAGGATATGCGTGGACTTCACTAATCTCAACAAGGCATGCCCCAAGGATAGCTTTTCATTGCTTTGGATTGACCAGCTGGTGGATGCCACATCCGGTCATGAGACCCTCAGTTTTATGGATGCCTTCTCGGGATATAACCAAATCAAGATGGACCCAGCGGACGAGGAGGCAACTTCATTTATGACCGAGAAGAGTATATACTGTTACAAGGTAATGCCCTTTGGACTAAAGAACGTTGGGGCCACCTATCAGAGGCTGATGAACAAAGTTTTTGAAGACCAGATTGGGCGCAACATAAAAGTGTACATGGATGATATGCTAACCAATAGTGTTCGAACCGCTGACCATGTCGCTGACCTTGCAGAGACCTTTAGCAATCTCCGCCGGTACCAGATGAGGATGAACCCAAGCAAATGTGCTTTCGGAGTTATAGCAGGCAAGTTTTTGGGCTTCATGGTTATGCAACAAGGGATCGAGGTGAATCTCGATAAGATTCGAGCCATCCTTAACGTGAGGCCCATGGCTAGCAAGAAGGATGTGCAGCGCTTGACCGGAAGGGTGGCAGCCTTGAGTCATTTCTTATCAAAGTCAGCAGAGATGTGCCTACCTTTCTTCAAGGCACTGCGCAAGGTCAACGGCTTCGAGTGGACAAAGAAGTATCAGAAAGCTTTCGAGGAGTTGAAGAAATGTTTGTTCACTCCACCGTTGTTGTCCAAGCCGTGGGGTGAGGAGGAGCTCTTTCTCTACCTTGCAGCCTTTTCCGAGGCCGTCAGCTCCATGCTCATCCGCATAGATGCCGATGGGATGCAAAGACCAGTTTACTATACCAACAAGGTATTCATGATGCGAAGACCATATATTCCAGAACCGAAAAGATCATCTTTGCCCTGATCATCTCAGCTCAGCGTTTCAGGCCTTACTTCCAAGCCCTCCCTATTGTGGTGCTCACGGACCAACCCCTTTGGATAATCTTATCCCGTTCTGACACCTTCGGTCGGCTAGCGAAGTGGGCCATCAAGCTGGGAGAGTTTGACCTATCCATCCGGCCGAGGTCAGCAATGAAGTCACATGTGCTAGCTGACTTCCTGATCGAGTGCACATGGGCTGAGGAGCAACTGAAGGAACTACACTTAGAGTCCCCATGGCAGAGGAGGAAAGAGAGGAGGAATGGATCCTTCACGTAAAAGGCGCATCTAACTCCCAGGGGAGCGAAGCCGTGCTCATCCTCGTGAGCCCTGAGGGAGAGACGGTGGAGTACGATCCCCGTTTCCTTTTTTTGGCCACCAACAATCAAGCGGAGTATGAAGCCTTGCTAGCAGGAATGAAGCTGGCCGAAAGCTCGGAGCAAGGAATCTCAGAGCCTTCACTGACTCTCAGCTTGTCTTCGAGTAAGTTGCGGGAGAGTATGAGGCCCGAGATCCCACCATGTCCCGCTACCTGAGTAAGGTCCAATCCCAGGCCTTCCATTTTGCTTACTTTCGTGTTAGTTATATTTCTAGGAGAGAGAACGCCAGAGTTGATGCACTATCCCATTTGGCCACCTCGACCAACGGGACCTTGGGAAGAACGTACGTGGGGCATCTGGAGCTCCTGAGCATCGAAGCCACAAAGGAGGCCCTACCGGTCGTGCAGAAATCCTCTTGGATGGATGCTTACATCCAGTACCTTACCAATGGTGCCCTCCCCGAAGACCCTGCTGAAGCCAGGCTTCTTAAGCGATGAGCCCCTAAGTTTTTGATGATGGATGGGCGACTCTACCGAAGGTCCTTCTCATACTCGGTCCTCAAGTGCGTTGGCCCCATGGAAGCTAATTACATCCTACGAGAAATTCATGAGGGCATTTGTGGGAGTCATCTGAGGGGCAGAGCGCTAGCATACAAAGCCCTGCGCCAAGGATACTACTAGCTGACGATGAAGGAGGACGTCGTTGAGCTAGTTAGAAGGTGTGACAGCTGCCAACGATATGCCAACATCCAGCAGCCGACCTCTCAGTTGAGGCCCCTGGCAGTCCTCTGGCCTTTCGCTCAGTGGAGGATGGACATCTTTAAACCATTTCCTCCGGCCTCTGGCCAGCGTAAGTTTCTGCTGGTAGCCATTGAGCACTTCACCAAATGGATCGAGGCCGTGGCACTGGCTAAATCACCGAGAGCAAGGTAAGATCCTTCTTTTAGAAGTCTATAATCTGCCGGTTTGGACTGTCGCATACCCTCGTCACCGATAATGACTGGCAGTTTGACAACATACCCTTCAAGGATTCTGCACCGAGCTAGGCATCCATTAGCAGTTCACCTCTATCGGTCACCCTCAGACCAACGGAGCGGCCGAGGTGACAAACCACATCATCCTCCAAGACTCAGGGCACAGCTGGACGACTTCAAAGGAAGATGGGTGGAGGAACTTTCCAACGTGCTGTGGGCCTACCACGATGCCACGGACTCCCATCGGGGAGACTCCCTTCAGCCTTGTCTTCGGGTCTAGGCTGTTATCCTGTGGAGATTGGTGTTCTAAGTCCCCGAACAAGTCATACGACGAGGAGGACAACTCGAGCCAGCTACGAGCCAACCTTGACCTTGTGGAGAGGTACGCAATTGAGCGTGACTCTGGATGGCTACCTACCGAGAGCGAACCGCCAGGTATTACAATGCTCGCGTCCGCCCAAGAATATTCTTGCCAGGAGACCTAGTCCTCAGACGGGCTGAAGTCTCAAAGCCGAAGAAAGGAGGCAAGCTGTCACCAAATTGGGAAGGACCCTATCGAGTCACGAAGCCCTCCATATGGAGTGTACCGAATCGAAGGACTAGATGGGAAGCCGCTCCCTCAGACCTGGAATTCTGACAACCTCCATCGGTACTACCAGTAATGTACCCCTTGTTTACATTCAGTTAAGTGTTCGCATTCTTTTGGACTTACCCATCCCATATTCTTTACTAATAAAAATGTGTTTGAGTAACCCATCTTTTCAGCCAAAGCCTGACTCCGGTCGGCACTGAAAGCCCGAGGCCATCTCGGCACCAAAGCCCGACATCGATCGGCACTGAAAGCCCGAGGCCACTCGACACCAAAGCTGACTTCGGTCAGCATTGAAAGCCCGAGGCCAGCTCGGCACCAAAGCCCAACTCGGTCGGCACTAAAAGCCCGAGGCCAACTCAGCACCAAAGCTCAACTTCGGTCGGCTCGAAAGCCTGAGAACAGCTCAGCACTAAAGCCGACTTCGGTTGGCACTGAAAGCCTGAGGCTAGCTCAACACCAAAGCCGACTCCGGTCGGCACTAAAAGCCCAAGGCCAGCTTGGCACCGAAGCCGACTCTTTGGCACTGAAAGCCCGAGGCCAGATCAGCACCAAAGCCCTGTCTCGGTCAGCACAAGGAGTACAAGGTCGACTTGGCATCGAGGAACAATCTCGGACAGCTCTGGAGGCCCGACGGCAGCTCAGTGTGCAGGCTCACGAGGCTCAGCCTGTGTCAATCTCGTTCACCAAGGGAAGCTTCGAGGCTAGCCTCAGCACCCCCACCAAGACCTGCTCCTATAAAGTAACTAAGTCGAGGGTTAGCTCATGGTGAGCGGGCAGACGCAATCCCCAGTGCTGACACAGCCCTACTAAGGGTCCTACGATGGTGAGCTGAAAGGGAAGTTGCTCTACACTGAGTAAACGAAGACAAATTTCAAAAAGAATATTTTTATTACTTTTGAAGTATTTACAAAATGCCGACCAAGTCGGATTCAATACAGAAAAAAATGGGGGGATCAGGGCTCGACTGCTGTAGGCCCATCATCAGTTGGTGGCTCATGGACAACTCGTCGGCTTGATATCCGCGACGCTGGGAGACCAAGCACCCTGGCCACCTTCTCCCTATAGTCCCAGAACCCCTGGAGGTAGATGTCGACAAAGGCATCGGCCAGTTCATCCGTGAAGCTGGTGGACTTGCGGAACTCATCCACAGCTTCGATGGCCCTCCTCTCGACAGCGATGGTGGCAGCCTCCGCCCTACGGGCTGTGGCCTCTCCCTCTGTGGAGTGGGAGTTAGCCCTCCTCGCTACCTCCTCAACATGCGTTGCCCCAACCTCGCCTCCCTCGGCGGCCTCAGCTGGCTTGGACGCATGGGTGCCGGGCTCGGAGCCATTGGCACTTCCTCCATTTGCGGCCCTGCTGCTGCCGAAGGGCCCTCGCCCGAGCTCAACTCTGCCTTCGTCCGTGTTGGTTCAACGATCAGGACGATGGGCTCTATCAGTGCCATGGCCCCCTCAACTCTTGCTCCTTCCGGGGAGTGTCGGCCATCAGGTCGATGGCGGGGCCGGCTGCTAGCTCTCCGTGTTTTGAGGGTGGGGGAGATTGTGCTAGGGACCAGCTTGGGGCCTGGGTCCGTAGCCTCCCGCTTGGCCCCCCAGTGCCCTTGAGGGCCCTCTTCCTCTTCATCACAGCCTTCCTGATAGCGTGAACTGGGATCTTCATCACTGCACAAGTCATCAGTTGAAGTTAGTAAAAAAAAAAAAAAAGAAGAAAGAAAATAGAAAAATAGGCTAAGGGTCAGGGATTTGTAGCCACTCACCGCTGCGAGAAGAAGCCTGCGAGCCAAAGATTATCCTCCGACAGGAGTTGATGCACCGGAGGACCTCGGTCGTCAGGAGTTGCCCAAGTACCTCCCTGTCCCCCGAGGCCACCGATGAGTCCTTGTTCGGCCTCAGGTTCGGGTCCCCCCACCTCGGCTTCTCTCCCTCAAGATTGGTAAAAAAGAAATAGGATTTTCATACTTTGACAGACGAAGGCATGCAATCCAAGTTTTAGGGCTCGGTCGGATCGAGGCTGGAACAGTCATCAGCCCGACTGTTGCCGGAGGGTATAGAAGCAGCGGAAGAGGAAGATCCTAGGCTCAATGTCGTGGAAGTGGCAGAGCACTATGAAGCCACAGATGGTCTGAATGGAGTTTGAACCAACTTGGTGGGCGTTAGGGAGTAGCTGTCGAGGAGGTTGAGGAAGAAGGGATGGTAGGTAGGTGGAGACCTATCATAAGGGAGACCTCGTAGATGGCAATTCTACCAAGCCGGAAGGAAACTATCCTATCGTCGAAAGTTGGGAGGATAGTCCGATGTCGCTAGGAATATGGTAACGGGCCCTAATGTTGGCCAAATCTTGGCCCGTTACCGTGGAGGCGATCCCGGTCGGAGTCTCGCCCCTACCCTCGATGAGGCATCGCAGCCACCGGATGACTCCCGGTAGGACCTGGCCGGCGACTCACCGTTGAGAGAGAGAAACATGATCCTCGAAGGGGGTGGAGGAGAAGGACCAGGACGGTGCAGAAGACGGAGAGGCTCGAAGCCTCGAGGGAGAGATTAGATCCTGAAAGAAGCAGAAGAGGACAGGATGGAGAGGAAGCCATTGAAAAGCTGGAAGCTAGGAATGATCAGAGAGCTAACTGGAACAGGAGGAATAAGCAGCAAGGACGGCTCGGGAAGAAGATGAAGACGAGAGAGCTAGAGGAAGAAGACAATCTCAGATGGACAGAATGACAAGACTCAAGATTTCCCCGACTTATCAATTTCAAATCATCTCGCCTAACCTAACCGGCCACGCAGACCCCCGCCATAGGCGGAGTCACCTTGGTAGGTGCTTGGCACGTGGGACGCTCCGCCTTCGGTCAATCGTGAGGCATCGCTGATGTCAGCACCATGATGGCAATGATGGCAATTGCTTTTCGTGGGTTTGAGAGGACGCTCCCGTTTCGAGATAGATTTTCATGGATCTGACGGTTGGCAGGGGCAGTACCGCTGTAGCACCCTAAGTCACCCATGCTAAGGAACCATTATACCCTGGGACACGCGTCCCTCTGCGATTGGCGGCACTTTGGGATCAGCCACCTGGGAGCTTACACCCCTTTTACCTTATAGGGGTGGGACGCATCGTATCAGGGCCGAGGGGCATCTTATGTGGTCAGATCAAGCCGTATTGAGTTAACGGATGAAGAAGCTGACGGAACCTCCACCTCGGCCTTTGAGGCCCCCTCGGCCTTTGAGGCCCCCTCGGCCTCGGCCTCCGAATCCCTCTCGGTCTTGGACCTCAAGTCCCCTTGGCCTCGACCTCATGTCCCCTTAGCTTCGGACCTGGAGTCCCCTCGGCCTCGGACCTAGAGTCTCCTTGACCTCGGACCTCATGTCCCCTCGGCCTCGGACCTGAAGTCTCCTTGGCCTCGGACCTCACATCCCCTCGACCTCGGACCTGGAGTCCCCTCGGTTTTGAACCGGAGTCCCCTCGGCTTCGGACTTTAGTCCCCTCGGGCTTTGTCCCTTCGGCCTCCAGCTGGGTCCCTTCGGCCTCGGGCCTCAAGTCTCCTTGGCCTCGGACTTCAGGTCCCCTCTACCTCGAGCTGCCTAACACTACCATATGGCCCATTACTGCTTGCAGCTTCCACGTGGCCCACTAACCGTCTACAACTGAGCATGGCCACTAGCCTTAATGGTGCACGCCTGACGCGACTAGGCTCCCCTGCCATCTCTGGCACCGCGTCTGCAGGTGGTTAGCAAGGCAGGACACCTCTGACATACCCAGTGTTGGTTGCCCCTGTCACTGTCAGCTGGCCGCCTGTCCACTACGGACAATAGCACCTCAGAATTAGCCACCTTCTGGAAGCGAAAAAGGGGACCTTCGAACAGGTATAAAAACCTACACTCACAACGAGGGAAATGATCTGAACTCAAGCTTTCTAGCTATTTTCTATTAGCTCTTTTTCCTCACTGTTCCCAAGTCGCTTACTTGAGCATCGGAGGGTCCCGACCAGTGCAACCGGTCTATGGGGACTTCCTTGCAGGAGCACTTCGAGGAGGAGGATCTTCGTTTTCTGACGTTGGAGGAACGTGACTTGGCGGCAACATAACCTACTCTTTTGTGATGACAATTATTCTATACATGAATTGATTTAAGTGTCAATTTTTTTCTTTTTTTTTTTCATGAGAAAAGTGTCAAACTTGCAAGAAGATATCCATGTTTGTCTGAATTTACCATGGAATTCCAGAAGAAACTTAATATTTCAAAAAAAAAGCAAGATAAAAGCATTTTTTATTTGATAAAAACTTCATCTTAACAATAACTACAACAACAGTAGCAGTAGCAATAATAACAACAATAACAATATTAACAATAAAAAGCAATAAGAATAATTACAACAACAACACCAACAGGAGAAGGAGAATGACGAAGTACTACTGGATCTTAAACATGTCAAGGCAGCTCTCAGAATTTAATCCATGGTCCCAAAACTTTTCATAGTATTTTCATAGGGGAAGCTCCTATATATTGAAGGGTGCTCCTCGTCAACAAGCGATTCTGGAACTTTGACTATGGCATCAGAAGATGGATGGTAGAAGGTGGCCACTGACAACCTCTCAGAAAGGCTATTAACTACTGCTCGATGGAGCACGCTTTTGTACTTGCCATTGCTGAGTACCTATCAAAAATTAAAATTCATATCAGGTAGATCTTAGTTGAACAGAAGTAATCAATTGTATTAAGGTTAACTAATTAAGATGCCATCTAATTTAGATTATTTCCTATTAGATGGAACCTGATGCTTTACATTTGTTTGGATGGAGAGAAAAGTAGGAAGGAAAGAAAATTAGAGGAAGAAAAAATAAAATTTACCTTGTTTGGATGGGAGGAAAAAATTGAAGAGAAGAGAAAATGGAAAAAAAAGTGATGGGACCCATCTAAAAGTTTTCTTTTCAAATTAGAGAGATTTGGGAGAGAAAACTCAAGGGTGCTCTTTATTTTTTTCATTCCGATATTGACCCTCCAAAGAAAAAATATTAGGCCATTGATAAAAAGTATATAAGCATTTGTAATAAGGCATTATTGTTATTGTAAATTATCAATTTTCTTTCCTCTTTATTTTTCTCTCACTCATCCAACATAAGGAGGAAAATATTTTCTTTTCACTTTTTTTTTTCTTTTTATTTTTCTTCCTTCATTTTTTTTTCCTACTTTTCTCTTCTCTCTCCATCCAAACAGGCATTAGTGTTGATATAATATGAACTTTGTCTGAGTTTGGATCTCTAGTCCCCTTTTTTAGGACTGTCTACGTACCTCCGTAACTAGAGAAGGCAAGGGATGGACGGCAGGAAAAAATTAAAAACAAGCATGTGGTCTGGCACTCCAAAGACTTCCCATAATATATGCCAGACCTTGCCTTTTTGATGAATTTTAATTTAATACTTCATCATCCTAGAATTAAGGAATCAACGGCTTCTGCAATTCCTTCGCTTGCTGAACCAATTCCTATACAAGTGAGATCATGTGCGTGTGATTTATCTTTACCCAACCCATTGTCGGTGAAAAAAGAAAATTACTTATAAATTAACTTGCAAGTGATCAATTAGATCTATTTGCTGGTTGTGTATTAATCATCTAAAATAACACAAAAGCGGCGTACGTCCTATGTAGTATAAACTATACGCCTTTTGAAGCTTAGATGAAAAAGGTGGAGGATTGACTTCAGGCTCCAAGTCAATCAAGCAAAAAGAAAGAAAAAGAAAGGAAAGATAAAGAACAAAAGAATATAAACGTATATTAAGACGAAAGAATTTTCTCAAGTTCATAAGATATTATACTCGTATCTGATCACCGAGGTTAATTACTAAGTTATACGGCTCGGGGCTGATGGAGACCCAATTCCCATCTCGAAGCACTTGCAGCCCAGAAACTCCATCTTGGAGAAGAAGAGTGATGACGTTGGGATCCTTGTGGGCCTGGCAATCCATAGGTCAGCTCCGGCTGCGGGCACCGCGGATAATAGTTTATGGCCATGTGTTGTGCATGGCTCCCCAACGCCTTGTTTATGTAATCCCTTTCCAGCCCCAAACTCTCCGAGATGGCCTCCAAAATTCTCAGTGCCAGCTCTCTCACCCTTTCACAGTACTCGCTGACGACTTGCCTGGAACAAAGAAAAGGTGGTGGATGGTCGGAGAACCTCTTGTCGATGGATCGAACTAATAGAAGGAAACAACTCCAATATCGATCTTAATTAGCTTGGGGAGAAGTGATTTCTTTGCACCTGAAGGATGGAGGGTTGGAAGGCCACTCGTGAATGAAATCTTCCACAGGATAGCAGTGGAGCCTCAAGTAGTCCCTCCAAGAGCCAACCTTTTCGGTTTTGATGTTGAAGCTGGTGGAGAGCCTGGTGGTCTTCATGGGATCATCAGAGTAGTGCTTCATTCTTTCAGATTCAGGCAGATGGAAGAACTCCTTGGATGCATGTAACATATTATCGATCACCGACTCGGGGATGCCATGGTTCTTGACCTGCGAGAATTTATAACAGTGTTAGAGTAGAAGTGATCACGCCAACAGATCGAGTTGCGAAAAATAGAAAGAAACGAATTGGTACTCGGAAGAATCCATCCTTCAAGCATGCAGCGCCAATTTCTTGGACTACTTTGGAGCGGTTGGGCCGACAAGGGGTTGAAGGTCTATGAGGGGGATTGATGCGTCTGATGTAGTCTTTACGGTGAGTAGATTGGGGCGGTCGGAGACGGGACGAATGAAGTTGGAGGGGATGGAACTGCAGTTTTGGGCTATGTCAGTGAGCATGGAGGAGGCACTGATCATGGTGGGAGAACGGGATAGAGGCTTTAGGAGATCGTGGACTTGAGTGGCTGCTGGATCGTCTTAATTTATAGACCATAGAGGGACCCTAAAACCATACTTACAAGCATGGGCAACCATGCGTAAAAGCATGGGCAACCATAGGGCTGTTCCAGGTATTATTAAAAAAAAATTACTACCAAATAGCACCTTTATCAAAAAATAATTTATTTATATTCTTATATATATTAAAAACATATTTTAGAAATAAAAAGGCATGTTACTTAGCCAATTGAAAAGCCAACTTGCCCAACTTTTTAGAGGGTAAGTGTTTTCTTTATTTATAGATATCCAAGAAAATTTGATTTACCCATCTAATTCTTTTGACCGGATAAAAAAAAATATATATATGAGTAAGATAATCAATAAAAAATTGACCAACTCTCATAATTAAACTTGCTCATAAAAAAATAAAGCCTATATTTCTTTTAGATATCGGGTAAAGGTATAAGAAATGAAGGTTAAGAGAAAAATTTGAAGGAAAAATGGTTGATGTGCTATCATATCTTTTATCAAGACTAGCTTTATGTATAATATTTTATTAAAAAATTATCTGTCAAACTATTCTAAAATTGAAGTCATGCTAATGAAAAATATAAATCATATCAATTGCCTCCTAAAAATGTATGGTTTTTGGATTTCTATATCATCGCTCAATTGAAAATTCTACTCTTTTTACCTTTGATTTCTTAGAGATATTGTTTGAATCTTTTACCACTATTTATATATAGATGAGAGTTTGACCAAACCTCTCATTGATGTTTTTCTAAAAAATTAATAAAAAAATAAAGAAGTACTTGCATGATTATTTCATGTAATACTTGCTCCATGAGGACCTTGCACATTGAGATTTGTGCTTCGATGGTAGTAAGTGACAAATGAATAGCCTAAGCAATATTGAATTTTAATATGGTTATGCATCTTAGATTTTAGGTTTGAAATATATTTCAATTTTTTTTTTGAAAAAATCTATGCTTTGGGGGTATAGAAGGAGGGACACCCACATGTACATTGATTATCTAAGTTCAAATGCTTTGAGAATATATCATCACGATTTGAACCTAGAGCCTCTAATCGCTTTTGGGATATGGCTGCATAAAGAAGTGTAATAACTACATCAATATATCAAAAAGGAAATTTAATTCTATCATCTGGTTTGATAGAAATTTTGTTTTAATGTTTTAACTCTACCTACATGAAAGTAAGGATTGAGCATGAATGTTTTTTTTTTCCTTTCTTTCTTTTGCAGAAGGATAATAACAATGTGTCCAATAATACTAGTTTCTCAATTGAGTAGTTTGTTCTTCTATTGGTTCCTACAGTATCATGGCCATTGGATGTCATCTGATAGGTACTCTATCCTAAACTTGTATCTAATACTTGTATACATAAATAATACTTTACTTTAAAAAAAAAAAAAAAAAAAACTAAAAAACATGTGCCTCTATTTCATTGGAGTTCACATATTGATGATTTTAATTTCACATTGAGAGATATAGAGGGGGAACATAGATGACAAATGGGTAGTTGTAAATAGAATTTGCATACTTATATAATGTAGATTATATAGAAAGAGAGAAATTTGGTTGTATTTTCATGTAGCCAAGTCCAAATCTAGTTGCTACCTCCATTATTAGATATGCAAGGATCTTAAAGCCAAAAAATCACCTTTTAACCATCCTTAGCTACTTTAAAAATATAAATATGATGGAAGTAGACATTAACTCTATTGAGGCAATAGTAAGCACATATTCTATAGAATAAATACTAATATATGCAAAATAAATAGATAGTTTGAATTGATAAGTACCTAGTTTATGGTAGTAAACATAAATATATATATAAATAAAAACTATTAGACAAGTAGCATGTTTTGATAAACAAGGAGCATTTATGAAATTGGGATAGATGGGATGGACTGCTAATACCACTGTATTAGGTGTGCAGCTTCCACATGCCTTGTTCCTACAATGTTTTTATTTACTACCAAGAAGGAGATGTTTATCAGTTTAGGCTAATGATTTTTTGGGATATATTAATGATTAGTTAATCTGATAAGTGTTTATCAGCATTTTAAAAGAGTTGATATTTGCTTCCATCATGTTTGTGTTTGTTCATTATCTGTTTCTATTTATTTCACCAAAATTTTTTAAAGCAGTAACGATGGCTAAGAGGTAATTTTTGATTTGAGATCCGTGCAAATCTAATAGTTAAGATAACAAATATATTTGATTATATGTGAATGTAATTTAAGTCTAACTTTCTCTCTCTATGTCTGCATGTGTATGGTACTTTTAAAAGGGTGGAATAGCCAGTCCTTGATAGTTAGTGATACCAAAGTTAACTAGGGATCATTTTTTCTCTAGAGCTTAGTCCAATGGCATTTATTTTCCTTGCCCTTTATCCATCTTAAATATCCAAAAAAAAATCTTTCAAGAAAGTAACTAAAAAATAAAAGGCTAATATGTCTTTCTACCAAACGTACAACTTACCCATATTAATTGTACCATGATTCTAGGTGGTGACAAAATAGGGATAAAATCGCTTATTCTAAATGTCAATTTTGCATAATTGTACCTTTTCTGCTCACCTAATTTTACCTATCTACCAACTTCATTTCACTTATAGAACATAGCAACTAAGGCCATATTGCTTATCCTACTACCCAATTAGTCCAAAATTATAAATGATGGTTTATAAAGAAAGAAGGCAAAGATTTATGAATAGAAACATTTGATAGATACCTTGTAGGATATTTATGTAATTCAAGTGATGAAGTAAAGAAACATTTCTTTTTTATGATACCATCTATGAGAGCTTATGTTATAGAGTATTTAGTCCAATATTATATATTGAGAAGATCATAGGTATTTATACAACATCTAGGCATTCAAATAAGATATTTTAACTAGTAATTTTGGGTGAGAATCCAACTTGTGACAAATGCCATTAGAGTAAACCCAATCCATTGCTCATATGAATTCAAAGATACTATAAATGGGCTACATGTATTTGTGATTGAATTCCATTAGATTTGAATGTATATTTGGATTAAACCCTTAATCTACTAAGGATGCCAAAGATCAAACGAAGAAAGTATATGAAGACCCACGTGGTGAGTACTTAATCACAGTTGTATAATAGAAAAATTTTGAATATTTATATAAGATTAAGGTGCTCAAATAATATCTTTAGACTAGTCTTTTAGGTAAGATCTTGGGTCGTGACACCATCTTTTTCTTACAAATAAATATTTTTTTAGAAAAAAGGTCGTGATCATATTCATTAAAATAAAAGAAAAATATAAAGAAAGAAGAAAAATAGAATTAAAAAAGGGGTTCAAACTAGGCAACCAAATAGAAAAATAAGATATACCACAACTAAGATTCAAACATTGAAAGTGTGCCAGCTAGCCAAAATAATGCTAGTTAGATCATCATTTTATTTAATCATGCTCAAATAGAAATATCTATCATTTAATATATACATGTTTAGCTCTTACTAAAGGAAGGAATTTGGTCACAATCTATTTATTCAAACATATTATTTTGCAAGATTTTGCCAATTCCTTATTTAATATTGAAAACATTACAACTAGTTATATTTTTTTATAGATTAAATCTCTATTTTTTTCACTATAGTGTTGATTAAATGACTCCAATAATTAATTTATTTTTATTTTTTATAAAAAAGATGGAGAAGTCAGAAACTTTTTTGATTTATTAAAAAAATTAAAATACATAAAGAATAGTTATTGAGAAGGAAAAGAAGAGAAAAAAAGAAGAAGATGAAGAAGAAGAAGAGCAAGAACATGAAGAAAGGGAGAGGTGGGAACATACGATGAATGTATAGAAAGCATATTAAAAAGAGTAACGAAGGTTAGCAGACTGATGGCTAATGAAGAGGCTGCTGATGAGCGGAAATGGGTGGTCAAACGACTGGAAGATGCAAAGGGCCTCACGGAGAATTGCACTTCCATCATCCGATTCCAATGGTTGTTTTCTTAGTCCATTGGCAGTGACGTACGTGTGTCCCAGAGCTGCTGACATCAGAACGATGACCTCATAGCAACGTTAGGAGACGCAAACCTAACATCAGAAAAGTTGGTTTGCAGGGTTGATAAGAAACATAACATTAAGGATGATTGGTTTTTTTGCGTGAATCATCCCATTCTCATGAATAGACCAATCATCCAATGCATTAATTGACAGCCTTTGTGCGCAAGGTACGTAGCGTTTGGTATGGTTGCCACCCATTATTCCTTAAAATAAGACCAGCATGGCACGGCCTGGAGCCTTTGGATCATTCTTATATTAAAAATGCTTGCGGTAAATTAATGGTCTCTGTGGACTCGCTTATGTACGTATTCCTGCCGAGAATGCCATGCAACGCCCAAATGCTAATTAAAGACGTTCAGGTAATCGCCGAGGAAACGTTGAAAGGGAAGAGAAAGAGGAAATTAGCATTCTTTTAAATTAGGGTAGAACAAGGTTGAAAGTAGATATCATCCAATCTACGTACAGCCACTTTGTCAATAAAACAAGAGTCCATACGAATATGTTATTTACTCTCACACTGACCATCCCGACCTTAAGTAAATTTTAGTTACTTAAATAAAATTAAAAAATTCAAATAATATCTTTAACTAATTTTTTTAAATGAAATATTGAGTTAATAAAAATAATATGAGAGCAGATTTGAATCATATTCCATATAAACTAAGAAACACTATAGAGAAACTCTTTTTAAGACTAACCACAAACACCTTATAGTATTTACGAAAAGATTTGGATTTGAACTTTCAATCCAGCAAAGATACCAACATATTAATGAAAGAATAATATTTTTATTAATAGTATTTAATATCATATTAGATAATTATATAGTATTAAAAGGTTCAAATAATACTTTTTACTTATTTTTTTAGGTAAGATACTTGATTATTATGAAAACTTTTTAAGCAATGTAGAATCCTCATTATGAATAATGAATTTGGTTGATCAGTGATTTTAATATTGTTGTTGATCTTTATCTCATTTACTATTGATATATATTGGGTTGGCCTAATTTATTTAATTATTTTTTTAAAAAAGAAGTTTTACTGTACCAAATGCCATTCAAAAGGAGTTGCATCGCTCAACAGATGCACATGCATGTGCCAAATATATATATATATATATATATATATATATATAATATTTTTATTTTTAATATATGCATGTGCTGTTAATCATTAGATACGATGCTAGTGAACAGTATTACACTCGGTGCCTAAAAGACTTTTTTTTTTCAAAAAAGTTTAACCTTAATTGACCAATATCACAGTTTAACCAGATATGATACATACCTACCCTATTTTTCAAACTATAAATACTTCTACTGTGATATTATAATATTTATTTAAAAAGAAAAGAAAAGTATTCTTAGCCATCAGCAGGGTTAGATATTTTTTCAGCTCGCCTTGCCTTGTAAAACGACCTACCTTCATAAAATAATAATAATAATAATAATAATAAGGCTAATTAAAGTTGGTGCAAGTTAATTGATGGGAACAGCTTTGCGACTCCATGGTGCATTGGATTTGGTGCGACTCGTGGAAAGAGTGGTTTTAATTTGCCAAATCATCAGTTTATCAAAGAAAAAAAAAAAAGTATAGTTGACAGATTCGAACAATAATTATCAGATCACCGATTCAACTGTTGTGTTCCTGATTGAATCATCAATTAATTATTTTAATATAAAATTATATTTATATTAATAAAATTAATTTTTAATAAAAAAATTTAAAATTATATGGTAATAAAATTTATGATCCTTTTCAATTCGGACTGAGGTGATCGATTCACTCGTGAACCAAATAAGATGATCAGATTATTTGTACATCCAATTTTATGTTTGAATAAAATGGATTAAACTTTCGAGTTCCGATCTAATAGATCAGTTCTGTCTGATTCGGTCCGATTCCAACACCTTGAAAAAAAGGCGCTAGCTCCAATCTAGTCCTTGCAAAGCCAAAATAATAAATAAACAAATGGAGGCGTGGGGTGGGGTGGGGTGGCGTGGAGAAAGGCAGTCGTGAGGATGAGAAGACACGAGCCATGTCATGCCAACGCTGCAATTGTGACGACATCGCCAATGTCATGCCATGACAATCAATGGGCGGTTGTGATAATGACAATGCAATTATAGCTTGATGCTAATGCTAATGAAAGATTCGCTACAACAAAAAAAAATATCAACATAATAGTCTTTCATTTACCTTTTAAATTAAAATTAAAGAAAATTAAAGCTTTAAAATAAATTACCAAATAAATTCTCTTTTTACCTTATATTTTAATTTTAAAATAAAGACATACTAAAAAACTCCCGCAACTTCTAGTGCATATTGTAGATGGGTGCTGAGCAAAGGATGGATGCAGATACATTTTTAATTTTTAACCTGATTTCAAGGGATCCAAATATTCAAATAGCTATGTATAATTTTTTTTATTTGACAAATAAAAAAGTAATTCTTTGAAATATATATTTTTTGAAAATTAATTATCTAAAAAGTAATTTTTTAAAAAAATTACATGCACCTTTGATTGAACATTAAAAAGAAGTTTTGATTTTTTTTAAGCCAGTCGTATTTGATTAGCTATTCTATTTTCGAGAAGTAGACAGTCATTTTCAAATTTATCCCTATATTCAATGAATGAAGTAAGGTTTGTTAATCTTTAAAATTATATTTGTAATCTATATGGCACTTCAAATACAAAGTAATTATTATCATTAATGTCACTAAATCTAGGTGGGCCCTTGCTTTCGTTGGTGTGAAAATTGTTTCAAAGATTTGAGTAACAAAGCAGGGCAGCGACAACATAAAAGTTATTCTTTGAAAATCATGACCATAATTAGACAAACCAACTAGAAATTAGCTAATAAGCATATAATTTGTCCTGGGGAGGAACATTAAGGTTAGTTATGTTGGTTTTTCTTCATTAAACATATTAGTTAGATACGATTAAAATAGTCCTATATTTCAATATTGAGGGATTACGTGAATTCAAAATTTGAATCCATGATTAAGGTAAATATTCCTCAACCATATATGTTTGAAGCGCCCTATGTGATGAACAGATAAATCATAAAAAAATATAAAACGAAAAGGTCCTACGCCTGATCTCTGTGAAAAAGTTTATACTATTGTTGCGAGAGAACGTAAGATGTGGAAGAGCCTTACCCTGATCTGAAGAAAAATCAACCTATTTGCATGGAACAATGGTTGGAGGTATTTATGTATCAATCATGTTTTACATTATTTTTCATGATAAATATATTGATCCCATATTCCGCATATATGATAGGGATCAATATATTTAATTTTAGTCTATCATTTAGTATCAGAGCATATAAAAATATCTCTTCTTTGTTTATTAGGATTGTTTCTGTATAATCTACCTAAGAAACAATCATTATTTCATTTATTTGATAAAGAGGGCATTCTTGGTCTCTATTTTCTCATATAGGGATGTCCAAAGGGGAGACTACTGGTAGTATCCTGGATTATTTGATCCAACGGGGCTTATGGTAGGAATATTAGGGACGTACCAACAAGGGAGGCTACTGGTATTAACTTGGTGCATTTGATCTAACTACCTGCCTACCAGAAGAGTTAATAGGTCATCAAGAATCACCAACAGAGAAGGGTATCAGATCGGTTGTATTCTTAATATTTAGTTTTATTTAAGAAAAAATATATGCCATAAAGCATGCAATCATTTTAAGATTCCTTCTCCCTTTTGAAGCTCTCTTTTATTAGAGGATATAATTTAAATTAAATATACTATCCTAAATCTCATGATGTTGGGCCGCAGCATCTGGTACCTGGTCCTTTCGGGATCGTCCTCTCCCTTGTCTTACGGATATAAGGAAAAGTCTTTGTACACCGCCCCCAGTGCAGCAAGGCCTACGTGGGCTGCACCGCCTCTTCTGATTGGTCCACGTGGAGCCTACGTGGATGATGTGCCGGGCGGTATGGCCCTGCTACGATGTAACGTTCTGAACGTGACGGCCATTTAAAGCGCTTCACTTTTTTTAAAATTAGCGTTCAGACGAAAATGCCCTTTCCCTCCATTCTATCGCTATTTTACGTTGGATTTCATCTGTGCAAGAAAAACTCTTTCTTCCCTCTCGCTCTGGCTTTCGGCACGATCCTACGCCCTCGCTTTGGCTTTCGGCATGATCCTATGCCCTCGCTCTCAGAGTCCGATCGAAAGAAAATATTTTAGCTTCGAGGCTGGAATACCTGGCTACTGGAGTCTTTGTACAAAAACTTCTGGAGGAAATATCGTCCGCAGCATGAAGTAAAAAGTCCTTCTTTTCACTTCTTTGTAAAGCTCCTTTATTACACCAACTGTTTTTTTTCGTTAGAGGTAGTTAATGCGTGACCAAACCGTTTAATGCGCGGGTAACTTCCTTAGAACAGAATAGTTATGACATTCTGGCAGTCATAACTGTTTAGAGTTTACTGTTTTGTAAGCACGAATGTCATACTCTTTTAACTAGGATGTTATACCTCATGAACTGGGGTGTCGTCAGAGTGTTTCGGCCTATATTCCCCATTATTTCCTGTCCATATAGCTATAGTGTCGTCATGCTCGGCCGAAAATCCTTCGCGACACTGCAGTTCAAACATCACGACACCCTAGCGACAACGCTACGACACCCATGCTTAAAACCTTATGACACCCAAGGAGGATTTCGGCCTAAAATCATTGGTGACACTGCAGTTGAAACGTTATGACACCCTAGCATTAACGCTATGACACCCATGCTTATAACCTTCGCGTTCTTCGTATGTTGCTTTCCGGGGTGTCGTAGCGTTTCTATGGGGTGTCTTTAAATGCTAAAGGGTGTGTCGTGCTTATAACTGACCCTGGAGAGCAGGCCCGCGACACCCAAGTTATGTTCACCCAAAAAAATATCTACGACGCCGTAGGTGAAACATTAAGACACCCAAGCGTCAACGCTATGACACCCCGTATGGAGAACAATCCCCGCGATACCCCTCATTAATAGTCAGTCATCGGTGTCGTTGCCTTAAAGCTAGGGTGTCATCAGATGAAAACTGGGGTGTCGTTAACAGCCTGAGTCAGTGATGTCGTCATTCGCGACACCCCAGTTGAAACCTGACAACACCCTAGCACCAATTCTACGACACCCGTGCTTATAATTGACCACGAAGGGAAGGCCCGCGACACCCAAGTTACAAACCTAAGACACCCGTTCACGCTTAGGAGAAAACTTTAGCACATCCCAGGATGAAATCGGTCGAAAAACAGTTACGACATCCAAGCTCCCTTATCCTTCGATCTGGCAGCAAATACAAAAGTCACTAAAATTTCTTTTTGTTCATCACACAAATAAAGACAAGAAAAGAAAAGAAAAGAAAAGAAAAAAAAAGTACAGGAGCCCTCACTGGGGCTTATCATTTTCTTCGGGCGCTGCCGAGCTCCCCCCATGCTGCGGGGCTAACTCGGCGATCTGGCACTGGAGGGATGCTACTTGCCCCTCCAGCTGGCTGTTGGCACGATGAAGGACCTCGATCTTTCTCGTTGAAATGGCCAGGTATTGCTCGGTCGCCCTGTGGAGTCGCTCGCTGTTTGCGAGCGACGACGCAAAGACCTCCGCATCGATGGTTAATGTTGTGCGGCGGCTCCTATGGGTGCCAGTCGATCGCCCCTTGCCTCTAGAAACCATCTCAGTATCCAAAAATTTTGGAAGATCAGCTGAAAAGGTGATTAACGATCGTATTTCCCCATCCATATTTAAGGTACTCCTGGCGGGTGTTTCGATTGCCCAAGCTATCAGCTCTGGCGCTCCTATCATGGAAACTCGCCACGTGCCACCATCTCAGTGGGCAGTCAAAGGAAACGAATTGGTTTTGAACTAGGGTGCCGTGGGTTTCAACAAGATAAGAGCGAATGGCAGCAAACACCCCAGGAGGAATTTGCCCCCCTCGTGAATAAAAACCATTAATGAAGAATGAAGAGAGTGTGAGGAAGCCAAATACTGCGACACCCTAGTACCAATGCTTCAATACCCGTGCTTACAAATGACCACAGAGAGAATCCCAGCGACACCCCTGGTGGAATTCGGCCGAAAATCCTTCGCGACCCCAGTAGAAACCTCACGATACCATAGCTTTAAGGCGATGACACCCGTGCTTAAAACTGGCCATAGAGAGAATCCCAGCGGCACCCCTGGTGGAATTCGGCCGAAAATCATTCGCGATACCCCAGTTGAAATCTCACGACACCCTAGCTTTAAGGCGACGACACCCGTGCTTACAAATGACCACGGAGAGAATCCCAGCGATACCCTGGTGGAATTCGGCCGAAAATCCTTCGTGACACCCCAGTAGAAACCTTACGACACCGTAGCTTTAAGGCGACGACACCCGTGCTTAAAACTGGCCATGGAGAGAATCCCAGTGACACCCCTGGTGGAATTTGGCCGAAAATCCTTCGCGACACCCCAGTTGAAATCTCACGACACCCTAGCTTTCAGGCAACGACACCCGTGCTTAAAACTGACCACGGAGAGAATCCCCGCGACACCCCCTAGTGGAATTCGGCCAAAAATCATTCGCGACACCCTAGTTGAAATCTCACGACACCCTAGCTTTAAGGCGACGACACCCGTGCTTAAAACTGACCACGGAGAGAATCCCTGCGATGCCCCCTGGTGGAATTCGGCCAAAAATCATTCACGACACCCCAGTTGAAATCTCACGATACCCTAGCTTTAAGGCGACGACACCCGTGCTTAAAACCAACCACGGAGAGAATCCCCGCGACACCCCTTGGTGGAATTCGGCCGAAAATCCTTCGCGACACCCCAGTAGAAACCTCATGACACCGTAGCACCAATGCTACAACACCCATGCTTAACTGACCACGGAGAGAATCCCTGCGACACCCCAGGTGGATTGGATTTCGGCCGAAAATCCTTCGCGATACCCCAGTTGAAACATCATGACACCGTAGCACTAATGCTACGACACCCGTGCTTATTGCTTTAAGGCAACGACCAACCCACCTTAACAGTCAACGTACGGATGTCGTCGCCTTAAAGCTAGGGTGTCGTCAGATGAGAACTGCGGTGTCGGTAACAGCATGAGTCGGGGATGGTGTCGTTAGGCCCTTCGTCAATGTGTTATTAATTGGTGTCATAATTTTACAGCTTCGGTATCATTTTTTGTAAACTGGGGTGTCGTGACTTCTGAATTTAGATCATAGGTGTCGTATTGTTTTAACCTTCGTGTCCTAATCCTTGTCAGGATATATTGACAACTAAATCTATGGATATCATTGTTCATGACTGTGTGCCTATATTTTCACAGATGATGCTGAAATTAAAGATTGGAAAGAAATCGATAACACTCCCGACCGTGCACCTTTACCCGTCGCTCCAAATGCAGTGGATGATACTGTAGTTCCTCAAACTGGAATGGAATTCAATTCAGCAGATGATGTATATACATTCTACAATGGATACGCGAAACGAGTTGGTTTTGGAATCACAACAGTGTGTAGTAGGGCCAACAACAAAAAACAACTTTGCTTCAAGCACCTGGCGTGTTGGAGGCAAGAAAAATCTAGAAAAACATAGAAGAGTATGAATCATAGGGATACTGGGAAAGTTGATTGTATGGCATCCATAAAAGCAAGACTGAATGCTACAAGTGGTAAGTGGATATTGGATGAGGTTTCTCTAGAACATAACCATGGGATGTCCATAACATCAATTGGTTATCTACGGTCGCATAGGAGGATCAACACACCAGAGAAGGCAGAGATCAGCAATTTACATGCCGTGAATGTTCTAACAACTCAGATATACTCTGCCATAGCAAGGAGAAAAGGGGGCAGAAGACAATTGGATTTCCCTGAGAAGGATGCTCGTAACTTCATTTGTCGCGAACGTCAGTCTAGCTGAAAGAAGGAGATGCTCAGTCGATGGTAATTTATTTCACCGAAATGCAACTCAGAAATCCCAATTTCTTCTATACCTTAGACCTCAATGATAATGGTCATCTGAGGTCTGTCTTCTGGATTCATCCAAGGTCAAGATTGGCATGCACATACTTCGGCGATGTTCTAATCTTTGACTCAACCTACCTGACAAACAGATATCAAATGCCTTTTTGTCTATTCATCGAGGGTCAACCATCATGGACAGTCCACCTTGCTTGGTTGCGCATTATTGTCTGATGAGAGCACTGAGACATATAAATGGGTTTTTCAGCATGACTGGATGCAAATGGTGGTCAAGCACCTATTGCCATAATAACTGACCAAGATAAGGCAATCGAGGCTGCTGTCAAAGAAGTTTTTCCTAACACACGATATCGATTTTGTCTTTGGTATATATTGAAGAAGATACCTGAAAAGATTGGCCACATTTGCACGGCAAATCCCAAGTTTATGGTTGATTTCAATGAGGTGATATATGATTCATTGACCATACAGTCATTCGAGGAAAGGTGGGCACATGTTATGGAGAAATATAAAGAATGCAAGTCTATAGATTGGTTCAATGTCCTTTATGAATGTCGGGATAAATGGGTCCCAGTTTACCTAAAGGATACATTCTTCGCAGGTTTGTATGTCATTGTCTTTGGTTCATGTTCGCGTTCAATGCTTTTTTTGTTGAAAAATTTTGAACAGGGATGTCATCTTCACAAAGGAGCGAGGGCATAAATCACTTCTTTGATGGGTTTATAAATTCAAAGACTACACTAACGGAGTTTAGAGTAAGTACGAAGATGCCTTAGAAAAAAGATACGAGGCCGAAAATGAGGAAGATAATAGGACGTTGCAAACGATTGCTTTCCTAAAGACATCATCACCTTTTGAGAGACAAGCTGCAGGAAGGTATACAAGGCGCATTTTCAAAAAATTTCAGAATGAGATCCTTGAAATGGCTGCATCAAATACTAAATTGATCAAGGAAGCTGGCAACTGTTGTGTATATTCTGTGAAGTTGTACGAAAGATTGAAGTCGATGGAATCGGCAAGGAGATGATCAAAGATTATATCGTGTCATACGATAGAAATATTGAGGATGTCCAATGTCAGTGCCGATCTTTCAGTTCAAGGGGTACCTGTGTAGGCATGCCTTGTTGGTTCTTCATCAAAGTGACGTATTTTGTTTACCAGATAAATACTTCTTGAAGAGATGGTGCAAGGACATGAAATACCAATTCGACGAATTCGACTGCAATATTGAAGGTTATGATAAAAGCACACAAAAATCACGGTACGTAGTGATAATTTTTTAATTGAAATATCTTAATATATTTCATTAATATTATGTTAATGATTGTAGATATAGTTTGCTGAGTCATCGGATGATGAAGCTCGCAGAGATAGCCTCCATGTCTAAATATGCATTTAATGTAGTGATGGATGGTCTAACACCTATATTCAAAATTGCTGTGGATGCCAACTGCGCAACTAAACCAGGTACAGAGCTTGTAATTCAAGATCCTGAACAAATTAGGACGAAAGGTCTCCCAAGAGAGAACAGATTAAAGAGTGGAGTCAAGAAGAAGTCAAAAAGATCAAGGAAAAATCTGGTCAAGGAAAGAGCTGCTTCAAGCAACAGGCAGACTTGCAGTCAATTAATACCGGAGAGGACAAGAAAGAATTGTACCGCCTTCCGAAGCTTTGATGGATGAATTTGATGCTTATGTATTGAGTCAACTTACACAGGAGCATATATAAAACATGGGTGTCGTAACTTTCTAACTAGGGTGTCTTGGTTGCAAATGAAGTGCTTTCAAACTAGGGTGTCTATTTCAGTCAAATGAAGTGCTTTTAGCGCGAGAACACCCCAGCTCCGGGCGAACGACTCCCTACATGTAGCGCGGCGACACCCGAAAGGAGAAATCCTTCGACATCCCAGTACTCACGCGATGACACCGAAGCTTTTAGCGTGACGACACCTAAGCTCTTGGCTAACGACTCCATAGCTCTAGCGCGGAGCAAAATCCTTCGACATCCCAGAACTCACGCGATGACACCGAAGCTTTTAGCGTGACGACACCCCAGCTCTTGGCTAACGACTCCATAGCTCTAGCGCGACGACACCCGAAAGGCGAAATCTTCGACATCCCAGTACTCATGAAAGGACACCGAAGCTTTTAGCGCGACGACACCCCAGCTCTTATCTAACGACTCCATAGCTCTAACGCGGTGACCCGAAAGGCGAAATCCTTCAACATCCCAATACTCAAGAAAGACACCGAAGCTTTTAGCGCGACGACACCCAGCTCTTGGCTAACGACTCCATAGCTCTAGCGCGGCGACACCCGAAAGGCGAAATCCTTCGACATCCCAGTACTCACGCGATGACACCGAAGCTTTTAGCGCGATGACACCCCAGCTCTTGGCTAACGACTCCATAGCTCTAGCGCGGCGACACCCAAAAGGCGAAATCCTTCGACATCCCAATACTCACGAAAGGACACCGAAGCTTTTAGCGCGACGACACCCAGCTCTTGCTAACGACTCCATAGCTCTAGCGTGGCAACATCTGAAAGGCAAAATCCTTCGACATCCCAGTACTCACGCGATGACACCGAAACTTTAGCGCGACGACACCCCAGATCTTGGTTAACGACTCCATAGCTCTAGTGCGGCGACACCCAAAGGCGAAATCCTTCGACATCCCAGTACTCACGAAAGGACACCGAAGCTTTTAGGGCGATGACAACCCACCTCTTGGCTAACGACTCCATAGCTCTAGCGCGGCGACATCCGAAAGGCAAATCCTTCGACATCCCAGTACTCATGAAAGGACACCGAAGCTTTTAGCGCGACAACACCCAGCTCTTGGCTAACGACTCCATAGCTCTAGCGCGGCGACACCCGAAAGGTGAAATCCTTTGACATCCCAGTACCACAAAGGACACCAAGTTTTAGCGCAACGACACCCCAGCTATTGGCTAATGACTCCATTGCTCTAGCGCGGCGACACCCGAAAAGCGAAATCCTTCGACACCCAGTACTCACGCGACAACATCGAAGCTTTTAGCGCGACGACACCCCAGCTCTTGGCTAACGACTCCATAGCTCGAGCGCGGCGACACCCGAAAGGCGAAATCCTTCTACATCCCAGTACTCATGAAAGGACACCGAAGCTTTTAGCGCGACGACACCCCAGCTCTTGTCTAACGACTCCATAGCTCTAGCGCGGGGACACCCGAAAGGCAAAATACTTCGACATCCCAGTACTCACGAAAGGACACCGAAGCTTTTAGCGCGACGACACCATAGCTCTTGGCTAACGACTCCATAGCTCTAGCGCGGTGACACCCGAAAGGCGAAATCTTTGACATCCCAGTACACACAAAGGACACCAAAGTTTTAGCGCAACGACACCCCAGCTATTGGCTAACGACTCCATTGCTCTAGCGCGGCGACACCCGAAAAGCGAAATCCTTTGACACCCTAGTACTCACGCGACAACATCGAAGCTTTTAGCACGACGACACCCCAGCTCTTGGCTAACGACTCCATAGCTCGAGCGCGGCGACACCCGAAAGGCGAAATCGTTCGACATCCCAGTACTCATGAAAGGACACCGAAGCTTTTAGCACGACGACACCCCAGCTCTTATCTAACGACTCCATAGCTCTAACGCGGTGATACCCGAAAGGCGAAATCCTTCAACATCCCATACTCAAGAAAGACACCGAAGCTTTTAGCGCGATGACACCCAGCTCTTGGCTAACGACTCCATAGCTCTAGCGCGGCGACACCCGAAAGGCGAAATCCTTCGACATCCCAGTACTCACGCGACGACACCGAAGCTTTTAGCACGATGACACCCCAGCTCTTGGCTAACGACTCCATAGCTCTAGCGCGGCGACACCCGAAAGGCGAAATCCTTCGACATCCCAATACTCACGAAAGGACACCGAAGCTTTTAGCGCGACGACACCCTAGCTCTTGTCTAACGACTCCATAGCTCTAGCATGACAACATCTGAAAGGCGAAATCCTTCGACATCCCAGTACTCACGCGATGACACCGAAGCTTTTAGCGCGACGACACCTCAGATCTTGGTTAATGACTCCATAGCTCTAGTGCGGCGACACCCAAAGACAAAATCCTTCGACATCCCAGTACTCACGAAAGGACACCGAAGCTTTTAGCGCGATGACAACCCAGCTCTTGGCTAACGACTCCATAGCTCTAGCGCGGCGACACCCAAAAGGCGAAATCCTTCGACATCCCAGTACTCACGAAAGGACACCGAAGCTTTTAGCGCGATGACAACCCAGCTCTTGGCTAACGACTCCATAGCTCTAGCGCGGCGACATCCGAAAGGCGAAATCCTTCGACATCCCAGTACTCATGAAAGGACACCGAAGCTTTTAGCGCGACAACACCCTAGCTCTTGGCTAACGACTCCATAGCTCTAGCGCGGCGACACCCGAAAGGTGAAATCCTTTGACATCCCAGTACACAAAAGGACACCAAGTTTAGCGCAACGACACCCAGCTATTGGCTAACGACTCCATTGCTCTAGCGCGGCGACACCCGAAAAGCGAAATCCTTCGACACCCTAGTACTCACGCAACAACATCGAAGCTTTTAGCGCGACGACACCCCAGCTCTTGGCTAACGACTCCATAGCTCGAGCGCGGCGACACCCGAAAGGCGAAATCCTTCTACATCCCAGTACTCATGAAAGGACACCGAAGCTTTTAGCACGACACACCCCAGCTCTTGTCTAACGACTCCATAGCTCGAGCGCGGGGACACCCGAAAGGCGAAATCCTTCGACATCCCAGTACTCACGAAAGGACACCGAAGCTTTTAGCGCGACAAACCCTAGCTCTTGGCTAACGACTCCATAGCTCTCTAGCGCGGTGACACCCGAAAGGCGAAATCCTTTGACATCCCAGTACACACAAAAGGACAACAAAGTTTTAGCACAACGACACCCCAGCTATTGGCTAACGACTCCATAGCTCTAGTGCGGCGACACCCGAAAAGCGAAATCCTTCGACACCCTAGTACTCACGCGACAACATCGAAGCTTTTAGCGCGACGATACCCCAGCTCTTGGCTAACGACTCCATAGCTCTAGCGCGGCGACACCCGAAAGGCGAAATCCTTCTACATCCCAGTACTCACGAAAGGACACCGAAGCTTTTAGCGCGACGACACCCGAGCTCTTGCTAACGACTCCATAGCTCTAGCGCGACACCCGAAAGGCGAAATCGTTCGACATCCCAGTACTCATGAAAGGACACCGAAGCTTTTAGCGCGATGACACCCCAGCTCTTATCTAACGACTCCATAGCTCTAGCGCGGTGATACCCGAAAGGCGAAATCCTTCACATCCCAATACTCAGAAAGACACCGAAGCTTTTAGCGCGACGACACCCTAGCTCTTGGCTAACGACTCCATAGCTCTAGCTCGGCGACACCCGAAAGGCAAAATCCTTCGACATCCCAGTACTCACGCGACGACACCGAAGCTTTTAGCGCGATGACACCCCAGCTCTTGGCTAACGACTCCATAGCTCTAGCGCGGCGACACCCGAAAGGCGAAATCCTTAGACATCCCAATACTCACGAAAGGACACCGAAGCTTTTAGCGTGACGACACCCCAGCTCTTGTCTAACGACTCCATAGCCCTAGCGTGGCAACATCTGAAAGGCAAATCCTTCGACATTCCAGTACTCACGCGATGACACCAAGCTTTTAGCGCGACGACACCCCAGATCTTGGTTAACAACTCCATAGCTCTAGTGCGGCGACATCCAAAAGGCGAAATCATTCGACATCCCAGTACTCACGAAAGGACACCGAAGCTTTTAGCGCGATAACAACCCAGCTCTTGGCTAACGACTCCATAGCTCTAGCGCGGCGACATCCGAAAGGCGAAATCCTTCACATCCCAGTACTCAGAAAGGACATCGAAGCTTTTAGCGCGACAACACACTAGCTCTTGGCTAACGACTCAATAGCTCTAGCGCGGCGACACCCGAAAGGCGAAATCCTTGACATCCCAGTACACACAAAAGGACACCAAAGTTTTACCGCAACGACACCCCAGCTATTGGCTAACGACTCCATAGCTCTAGCGCGGCGACACCCGAAAGCGAAATATTTCGACACCCTAGTACTCACGAGACAACATCGAAGCTTTTAGCGCGACGACACCCCAGCTCTTGGCTAACGACTCCATAGCTCTAGCGCGGCGACACCCGAAAGGCAAAATCCTTCTACATCCCAGTACTCACGAAAGGACACCGAAGCTTTTAGCGCGACGACACCCCAGCTCTTGTCTAACGACTCCATAGCTCTAGCGCGGGACACCCGAAAGGCGAAATCCTTCGACATCCCAGTACTCACGAAAGGACACCGAAGCTTTTAGCGCGACGACACCCAGCTCTTGATAACGACTCCATAGCTGTAGCATGGCGACACCCGAAAGATGAAATCCTTCACATCCCAGTACTCACGCGATGACACCGAAGCTTTTAGGGCGACGACACCCCAGACTTGGCTAACGACTCCATAGCTCTAGCGCGGCGACACCCGAAAGGCGAAATCCTTCGACATTGCAGTACTCAAGAAAGGACACCAAAGCTTTTAGCGACGACACCCCAGCTCTTGGTTAACGACTCCATAGCTCTAGCATGGCGACACCCGAAAGGCGAAATCCTTCGACGTCCCAGTACTCACGAAAGGACACCGAAGCTTTTAGCATGGCGACACCCAGCTATTGGCTAACGACTCCATAGCTCTAGTGCGGCGACACCCGAAAGGCAAATCCTTCGACATCCCAGTACTCACGAAAGAACATCAAAGCTTTTAGAGCGACGACACCCAGCTCTTGTCTAACTACTCCATAGCTCTAAGCGGGGACACCCGAAAGGAAAATCCTTCAACATCCCAGTACTCTGAAAGGACACGAAGCTTTTAGCGCGATGACACCCCAGCTCTTGGCTAACGACACCATAGCTCTAGCGCGGCGACAACCCGAAGGCAAAATCCTTCGACATTCCAGTACTCATGAAAGGACACCGAAGCTTTTAGCGCAACGACACCCCAGCTCTTGCTAAGACTCCATAGCTCTAGCGCGGCGACACCCGAAAGGAAAATCCTTCGACATCCCAGTACACGAAAGAACATCAGCTTTAGTGCGACGATACCCAGCACTTGGCTAACGACTCCATAGCTCTAGCGCGGCGACACCCGAAAGGCGAAATCCTTCGACATACCAGTACTCACGTGATGACACCGAAGCTTTTAGCGCGATGACACCCTAGCTCTTGGCTAACGACTCCATAGCTCTAGCGCGGACACCCGAAAGGCGAAATCCTTCGACATCCCAGTACTCATGCGACGACACCGAAGCTTTTAGCGCGATGACACCCCAGCTCTTGGCTAAC
>UESW01003872.1:3302352-3439289 GCA_900491605.1 Calamus simplicifolius | reverse complement strand
CGTGGCGACACCCAAAAGGCAAAATCCTACGACATCCCAGTACTCACGAAAGGACCCCGAAGCTTTTAGCGCGACGATACCCCAGCCTGGGCTAACGACTCCCTAGCTCTACCGTGGTGACACCCGAAAGGCGAAAATCCTACGACATCCCAGTACTCGAAAGGACACCGAAGCTTTTAGCGCGACGACACCCAGCTCTTGGCTAACGACTCCCTAGCTCTAGCGCGGCGACACCCGAAAGGCGAAACCTACGACATCCCAGTACTCGAAAGGACACCGAAGCTTTTAGCGACGACACCCCAGCTCTTGGCTAACGACTCCCTAGCTCTAGCGCGGCGACACCCGAAAGGCGAAAACCTACGACATCCCAGTACTCACGAAGGACACCGAAGCTTTTAGCGCGACGACACCCCAGCTCTTGGCTAACGACTCCCCTAGCTAGCGCGGCGACACCCGAAAGGCGAAACCTACGACATCCCAGTACGAAAGGACACCGAAGCTTTTAGCGCGACGACACCCAGCTCTTGGCTAACGACTCCCTAGCTCTAGCGCGGCGACACCCGAAAGGCGAAACCTACGACATCCCAGTACTCGCGAAAGGACACCGAAGCTTTTAGCGCGACGACACCCCAGCTCTTGGCTAACGACTCCCTAGCTCTAGCGCGGCGACACCCGAAAGGCGAAACCTACGACATCCCAGTGGACACCGAAGCTTTTAGCGCGACGACACCCCAGCTCTTGGCTAACGACTCCCTAGCTCTAGCGGCGACACCCGAAAGGCGAAACCTACGACATCCCAGTACTCACGACACCGAAGCTTTTAGCGCGACGACACCCCAGCTCTTGGCTAACGACTCCCTAGCTCTAGCGCGGCGACACCCGAAAGGCGAAAACCTACGACATCCCAGTACTCACGAAAGGACACCGAAGCTTTTAGCGCGACGACCCCAGCTCTTGGCTAACGACTCCCTAGCTCTAGCGCGCACCCGAAAGGCGAAACCTACGACATCCCAGTACGAAAGGACACCGAAGCTTTTAGCGCGACGACACCCAGCTCTTGGCTAACGACTCCCTAGCTCTAGCGCGGCGACACCCGAAAGGCGAAACCTACGACATCCCAGTACTCGAAAGGACACCGAAGCTTTTAGCGCGACGACACCCCAGCTCTTGGCTAACGACTCCCTAGCTCTAGCGCGGCGACACCCGAAAGGCAAAACCTACGACATCCCAGTACTCGCGAAGGACACCGAAGCTTTTAGCGCGACGACACCCCAGCTCTTGGCTAACGACTCCCTAGCTCTAGCGCGGCGACACCCGAAAGGCGAAACCTACGACATCCCAGTACTCACGAAAGGACACCGAAGCTTTTAGCGCGACGACACCCCAGCTCTTGGCTAACGACTCCCTAGCTCTAGCGGCGACACCCGAAAGGCAAAACCTACGACATCCCAGTACTCGCGGACACCGAAGCTTTTAGCGCGACGACACCCCAGCTCTTGGCTAACGACTCCCTAGCTCTAGCGCGGCGACACCCGAAAGGCGAAACCTACGACATCCCAGTACTCACGAAAGGACACCGAAGCTTTTAGCGACGACACCCCAGCTCTTGGCTAACGACTCCCTAGCTCTAGCGCGGCGACACCCGAAAGGCGAAAACCTACGACATCCCAGTACTCGAAAGGACACCGAAGCTTTTAGCGCGACGACACCCAGCTCTTGGCTAACGACTCCCTAGCTCTAGCGCGGCGACACCCGAAAGGCGAAACCTACGACATCCCAGTGGACACCGAAGCTTTTAGCGCGACGACACCCCAGCTCTTGGCTAACGACTCCCTAGCTCTAGCGCGACACCCGAAAGGCGAAAACGACATCCCAGTACTCACGGACACCGAAGCTTTTAGCGCGACGACACCCCAGCTCTTGGCTAACGACTCCCTAGCTCTAGCGCGGCGACACCCGAAAGGCAAAACCTACGACATCCCAGTACTCACGAAAGGACACCGAAGCTTTTAGCGCGACGACACCCCAGCTCTTGGCTAACGACTCCCTAGCTCTAGCGCGGCGACACCCGAAAGGCGAAACCTACGACATCCCAGTACTCACGAAAGGACACCGAAGCTTTTAGCGCGACGACACCCCAGCTCTTGGCTAACGACTCCCTAGCTCTAGCGGCGACACCCGAAAGGAAAACCTACGACATCCCAGTACTCGCGGACACCGAAGCTTTTAGCGCGACGACACCCCAGCTCTTGGCTAACGACTCCCTAGCTCTAGCGCGGCGACACCCGAAAGGCGAAAACCTACGACATCCCAGTACTCGAAAGGACACCGAAGCTTTTAGCGCGACGACACCCCAGCTCTTGGCTAACGACTCCCTAGCTCTAGCGGCGACACCCGAAAGGCGAAAACCTACGACATCCCAGTACTCACGAAAGGACACCGAAGCTTTTAGCGCGACACCCCAGCTCTTGGCTAACGACTCCCTAGCTCTAGCGGCGACACCCGAAAGGCAAAACCTACGACATCCCAGTACTCACGAAAGGACACCGAAGCTTTTAGCGACGACACCCCAGCTCTTGGCTAACGACTCCCTAGCTCTAGCGGCGACACCCGAAAGGAAAACCTACGACATCCCAGTACTCGAAAGGACACCGAAGCTTTTAGCGCGACGACACCCCAGCTCTTGGCTAACGACTCCCTAGCTCTAGCGCGGCGACACCCGAAAGGCAAAATCCTACGACATCCCAGTACTCGAAAGGACACCGAAGCTTTTAGCGACGACACCCCAGCTCTTGGCTAACGACTCCCTAGCTCTAGCGCGGCGACACCCGAAAGGCGAAATCCTACGACATCCCAGTACTCACGAAAGGACACCGAAGCTTTTAGCGACGACACCCCAGCTCTTGGCTAACGACTCCCTAGCTCTAGCGCGCGACACCCGAAAGGCGAAAACCTACGACATCCAGTACTCACGACACCGAAGCTTTTAGCGCGACGACACCCCAGCTCTTGGCTAACGACTCCTAGCTCTAGCGCGGCGACACCCGAAAGGCAAAACCTACGACATCCAGTACTCACGAAAGGACACCGAAGCTTTTAGCGCGACGACACCCAGCTCTTGGCTAACGACTCCCTAGCTCTAGCGCGGCGACACCCGAAAGGCAAAACCTACGACATCCCAGTACTCACGAAAGGACACCGAAGCTTTTAGCGCGACGACACCCCAGCTCTTGGCTAACGACTCCCTAGCTCTAGCGCGCGACACCCGAAAGGGAAAACCTACGACATCCCAGTACTCGCGAAAGGACACCGAAGCTTTTAGCGCGACGACACCCCAGCTCTTGGCTAACGACTCCCTAGCTCTAGCGCGGCGACACCCGAAAGGCGAAAATCCTACGACATCCCAGTACTCACGAAAGGACACCGAAGCTTTTAGCGCGACGACACCCCAGCTCTTGGCTAACGACTCCCTAGCTCTAGCGCGGCGACACCCGAAAGGCGAAATCCTACGACATCCCAGTACTCACGAAAGGACACCGAAGCTTTTAGCGCGACGACACCCCAGCTCTTGGCTAACGACTCCCTAGCTCTAGCGCGGCGACACCCGAAAGGCGAAATCCTACGACATCCCAGTACTCACGAAAGGACACCGAAGCTTTTAGCGCGACGACACCCCAGCTCTTGGCTAACGACTCCCTAGCTCTAGCGCGGCGACACCCGAAAGGCGAAAATCCTACGACATCCCAGTACTCACGAAAGGACACCGAAGCTTTTAGCGCGACGACACAGCTCCCCAGCTCTTGGCTAACGACTCCTAGCTCTAGCGGCGACACCCGAAAGGAAATCCTACGACATCCCAGTACTCGCGAAGGACACCGAAGCTTTTAGCGCGACGACACCCCAGCTCTTGGCTAACGACTCCCTAGCTCTAGCGCGGCGACACCCGAAAGGCGAAAACCTACGACATCCAGTACTCGAAAGGACACCGAAGCTTTTAGCGCGACGACACCCCAGCTCTTGGCTAACGACTCCCTAGCTCTAGCGCGGCGACACCCGAAAGGCGAAACCTGACATCCCAGTACTCGAAAGGACACCGAAGCTTTTAGCGCGACGACACCCCAGCTCTTGGCTAACGACTCCTAGCTCTAGCGCGGCGACACCCGAAAGGCAAAATCCTACGACATCCCAGTACTCACGAAGGACACCGAAGCTTTTAGCGCGACGACACCCCAGCTCTTGGCTAACGACTCCTAGCTCTAGCGCGGCGACACCCGAAAGGAAAATCCTACGACATCCCAGTACTCGAAGGACACCGAAGCTTTTAGCGCGACGACACCCAGCTCTTGGCTAACGACTCCCTAGCTCTAGCGCGGCGACACCCGAAAGGCAAAACCTACGACATCCCAGTACTCACGAAAGGACACCGAAGCTTTTAGCGCGACGACACCCCAGAACGACTCCTAGCTCTAGCGGCGACACCCGAAAGGCAAAATCCTTCGACATCCCAGTACTCGACACCGAAGCTTTTAGCGACGACACCCAGCTCTTGGCTAACGACTCCCTAGCTCTAGCGCGGCGACACCCGAAAGGCGAAACCTTCGACATCCAGTACTCGCGGACACCGAAGCTTTTAGCGCGACGACACCCAGCTCTTGGCTAACGACTCCCTAGCTCTAGCGCGGCGACACCCGAAAGGAAAATCCTACGACATCCCAGTACTCACGAAAGGACACCGAAGCTTTTAGCGCGACGACACCCCAGCTCTTGGCTAACGACTCCTAGCTCTAGCGCGGCGACACCCGAAAGGCGAAATCCTACGACATCCCAGTACACGAAGGACACCGAAGCTTTTAGCGCGACGACACCCCAGCTCTTGGCTAACGACTCCCTAGCTCTAGCGGCGACACCCGAAAGGCAAAATCCTACGACATCCCAGTACTCACGAAAGGACACCGAAGCTTTTAGCGCGACGACACCCCAGCTCTTGGCTAACGACTCCCTAGCTCTAGCGCGGCGACACCCGAAAGGCAAATCCTACGACATCCCAGTACTCACGAAAGGACACCGAAGCTTTTAGCGCGACGACACCCCAGCTCTTGGCTAACGACTCCCTAGCTCTAGCGCGGCGACACCCGAAAGGCGAAATCCTACGACATCCCAGTACTCACGAAGGACACCGAAGCTTTTAGCGCGACGACACCCCAGCTCTTGGCTAACGACTCCCTAGCTCTAGCGCGGCGACACCCGAAAGGCAAAATCCTACGACATCCCAGTACTCACGAAAGGACACCGAAGCTTTTAGCGCGACGACACCCCAGCTCTTGGCTAACGACTCCCTAGCTCTAGCGGCGACACCCGAAAGGCGAAATCCTACGACATCCCAGTACTCACGAAAGGACACCGAAGCTTTTAGCGCGACGACACCCCAGCTCTTGGCTAACGACTCCCTAGCTCTAGCGCGGCGACACCCGAAAGGCAAAATCCTACGACATCCCAGTACTCACGAAGGACACCGAAGCTTTTAGCGCGACGACACCCCAGCTCTTGGCTAACGACTCCCTAGCTCTAGCGCGGCGACACCCGAAAGGCGAAATCCTACGACATCCCAGTACTCACGGACACCGAAGCTTTTAGCGCGACGACACCCCAGCTCTTGGCTAACGACTCCCTAGCTCTAGCGCGGCGACACCCGAAAGGGAAATCCTACGACATCCCAGTACTCACGAAAGGACACCGAAGCTTTTAGCGCGACGACACCCCAGCTCTTGGCTAACGACTCCCTAGCTCTAGCGCGGCGACACCCGAAAGGCAAAATCCTACGACATCCCAGTACTCACGAAAGGACACCGAAGCTTTTAGCGCGACGACACCCCAGCTCTTGGCTAACGACTCCCTAGCTCTAGCGCGGCGACACCCGAAAGGCGAAATCCTACGACATCCCAGTACTCACGAAAGGACACCGAAGCTTTTAGCGCGACGACACCCCAGCTCTTGGCTAACGACTCCCTAGCTCTAGCGCGGCGACACCCGAAAGGCGAAATCCTACGACATCCCAGTACTCACGAAAGGACACCGAAGCTTTTAGCGCGACGACACCCCAGCTCTTGGCTAACGACTCCCTAGCTCTAGCGCGGCGACACCCGAAAGGCAAAATCCTACGACATCCCAGTACTCACGAAAGGACACCGAAGCTTTTAGCGCGACGACACCCCAGCTCTTGGCTAACGACTCCCTAGCTCTAGCGCGGCGACACCCGAAAGGCGAAATCCTACGACATCCCAGTACTCACGAAAGGACACCGAAGCTTTTAGCGCGACGACACCCCAGCTCTTGGCTAACGACTCCCTAGCTCTAGCGCGGCGACACCCGAAAGGCGAAATCCTACGACATCCCAGTACTCACGAAAGGACACCGAAGCTTTTAGCGCGACGACACCCCAGCTCTTGGCTAACGACTCCCTAGCTCTAGCGCGGCGACACCCGAAAGGCGAAATCCTACGACATCCCAGTACTCACGAAAGGACACCGAAGCTTTTAGCGCGACACCCCAGCTCTTGGCTAACGACTCCCTAGCTCTAGCGCGGACACCCGAAAGGCAAAATCCTACGACATCCCAGTGCTCAATTTACGACACTAGTGTTCAATTTACGACATCATATATGAAAACTTAAGAAATTGTGAAGTAGAAAAGGCAAAAATATGAATAAATCGAGGACACCCCTGTTCTCAATATAAAATTTGTGCATTTGCATTAAATCTGAATCAGTGTTAATATGAATAAATTACATTCAATTTTCATTCAAAGAAGAATTAAAAAATTAAGAACATTTTTCGACAATGTCGCTGATCTTTTTGTTCAGGCCCTCTCTCAATATCGTCGCAGCTAAGTGTCGCCGGTAATCTCTGACTTCCTCATCCGTGAAATCCATCTTCATATCAGGATTGTCCATCGAGCAAGACATTCCATGTATCTCAGACAGTATAGGCCGCAATCCAGCGATCCGGTCGGTTGGCTTGGGCAATCCGAAATCTCTTCCATCGGCCAAGTCATCGCTTCCTTCTTATCGCAGTAGATATGGAATATGTGGCCAAGAATTGTATGCCATTTCTTTGCATTGGCCTTGTACTTGGGGTTGCGTTTCATTGAATTCAGGTGCATGAACACCTTTCTTTCCATGTCGACAGCAACCAAATGCCAGTGCGAGTTATCGGAGTTTATTATGGTGAAAAGAAACCGGAATTGGGCCTTATCTTCATCGGATACATTGTCAAATATCGAGGCCCCTGATGTTCCAGCGAGTTCATGAGCAGGTGATGAAGAAGTCAGACACAGAGCGGATACGAAAACTGATGCAAATATGCACTTATGGTATCGGTCCGGATGCTCTGTCCAGTTGCGCATCAGAAACTCCTGGCCGGCATCAATTATCTGCCAATGCAATGTAAACCGATTAATATAATTCTAAAATCAACAACTAGAACAGGTTTCTTGATATACTTACATCATCTATTATCATTTCATTGTTAATGAGATCTTGAAGATTTTTCCTTGTTACAACGCCAGAAAACATATTGGTGTAGACGATCTCGTCGGTTAGTCGTTCGCTCAAAAAATTTTGAATAATAATTTGGTCATCTTCGACCGTTGTGTTGGGCTTTGACGTGCCCACTGTCTTCGCCGACTTTTTAGGACGGGTTGTCTCATAACAATCTCCGACGACCTTGGATGCCTTACGCTTCCTCGGCTCTTTTTTAACCCTCCTAACAAGCGAAGGCACTCCAACGATTTCTATGTCCATATCATCACCCTTTGGCGCAGGGGTGCCAAGTTTATTATCGGATTTGGACTCCTCTTTATTTTCATTCCCATGCTCTGTTTTATCATCCAATGAATCCCCCTCCAATCTCTTCTCCTCTGCTTTTGCATTCCCCGTCTCAGTTGGACACTCGGATGAATGGTCCTCCTCCATCTTCTTCTCCTCACTTTCCATTACCAGGCTCGGAGGACCAACTCCAGGGAATGCACCTTCTCTGTTTTCCCGTCTCCCTTGTCCTCCTCATTTCTTGCATTACTTTCCTTTCTGAGCAGTGAACTGAGGAGGCTCTCAGCAATGGACAGCCTGTGCCTGACATCGTCGAGTTGATCCTTAACGCACTCCAATTCAGTCCTCAACTCGGCACATCCTGCGCAGCTATCCGTTGGTTGAGGGGCGCAGCTATCTGTTGGTTGAGGGGATGCTACATTCTGCTGAGTGAGAAGCCAGCGCTCTTCTGACAGTGGTACAGTAGCTCCCTCCATCTGCAACGCAAGATGATAACAAATTAATATTAAGTGAACATATTGACACATTAAGTTGAAAAATATGGTCAGAGCAATGGAGCAATGTACTAGCTTACCAAGTCGTGAGGCTGCAAGTCGGCAACCCGAACCGACTGGATCTTCATTTGGTGGTCATACCACTTCAACAGCCGGGGCAGTTTATCAGGATATGCTGGTGCTCGCATTGATGTATGCTCGAGGAACCACGCCTGAACATGATATTTTTGGATATTAAATAATGTAATATTAACAAAGAAATTATACTAAGAACACTATTTCTGTCTCAATAATCCTTACCACCAGTGCTGCCGAGCATCCGAACAGGGTAGGCTGCCTCCTAACTTTTTTTGCATTCTTTGAGTGGACCGGCTCCTCGGAACGCAAGCAAGCAGCTATTTCTGGGAGAGCCAGAACAATCAACTCCTTCAATGCCGAAGCCCAGTCGATGCTATCCAGTTGACTTAAGTCATCCAAGTGCTGGATGAGATACCGTGGACATCTCTGATTAGACTTTGGAGCCAAAAACATGGCCAACATGTATGCGATCCAAAGTCGGACGGTGTCCTCGACATCCTCCTGTGCCTTAGATGATCGGAGTTGAAATATTAACTTCTCCAAACCTTCTTGGCGAAGATCTAAACCCTGGCCAAACCGTCTGAACAACCTTCCGTTGAACAATTGGCTGGACGTGTCGATCTTCTTCCCATGAGCTGGAAGACCCAGAATGAGTGCGACTTCGTCGGCACTGAATAAAACTGGCTTTCCGCAGAAAATGAACTCGTCGCCTCCATTGTGACATCTTATGATGTCTGCTAGCAGTCGCCCGTCGACTGTGAACGTCTGCATGTCGACGAAGGCACCAAATGGGGTCCTTCGAATAAGTTTTGTATGCCGTCTAGTGAACCCCATCTTCCAAACCTTCTGAACGTATACGGCCGGCCTGCAACTATTCTTAAACAGCTGGGAAGCCTTCACTGGGGGGACTGGAACAATTTTCATGTCAACTGAAACAGGGGGTAAGACATAAGACATACTTGTCATGAAATTTTAAGAGAGGATGTCATAATATTTTAACATAGTGATAAACATACCTGAAGGAGCCGCATCCTCATTCGAATGAAGAACGATGTCCTTGCATTGTTCCGCCATTTTCTCCGTCTGGTTCTTCCTTGTTCGCGGTCTTCGTCCACAAACGAAAGCACTCATCTCCATGAATGAAGTATATGGAAGAAAGAACTATGGAAGAAATTTAGGAGACCAGTGGCTTCTCGAGCAACGAAGGAAGCAAAAGGATGGCTTCTCGAGCAACAGACGAAGGACCTCTAGGGTTTATGCCGACCTCAGAGAAATACGAAAGGACACCAGGATCGCCACGATCACATCACACTGACCCGCAAACCCATAGGAACTGCCCACGTTTTGCAACTTTTCTCGAAAAGATGGCATAGCTGAGTTACTAGGGTGTCGTCGAATTAGTACTAGGGTGACGTCAAAATTCCCGCCTTGTTCAAGCATGGGGTCGCCTTAAAGCTAGGGTGTCGCGGGGTCTCCGTGGTCAGTTTTAAGCAAGGGTGTCGTCTCCTTAAAGCTAGGGTGTCGTGAGATTTCAACTGGGGTGTCGCGAAGGATTTTCGGCCGAATTCGAACTAGGGTGTCGCTGGGATTCTCTCCGTGGTCAGTTTTAAGCACGGGTGTCGTCGCCTTAAGCTAGGGTGTCGTGAGATTTCAACTGGGGTGTCGCGAAGGATTTTTGGCCGAATTCGAACTAGGGTGTCGCGGGGATTCTCTCCGTGGTCAGTTTTAAGCACGGGTGTCGTCGCCTTAAAGCTAGGGTGTCGTGAGATTTCAACTGGGGTGTCGCGAAGGATTTTTTCGGCCGAATTCCACCAGGGTGTCGCTGGGATTCTCTCCGTGGTCAGTTTTAAGCACGGGTGTCGTCGCCTTAAAGCTAGGGTGTCGTGAGATTTCAACTGGGGTGTCGCGAAGGATTTTCGGCCGAATTCCACTAGGGTGTCGCTGGGATTCTCTCCGTGGTCATTTAAGCACGGGTGTCGTCGCCTTAAAGCTAGGGTGTCGTGAGATTTCAACTGGGGTGTCGCGAAGGATTTTCGGCCGAATTCGACCAGGGGTGTCGCGGGATTCTCTCCGTGGTCAGTTTTAAGCACGGGTGTCGTCGCCTTAAAGCTAGGGTGTCGTGAGGTTTCAACTGGGGTGTCGCGAAGGATTTTCGGCCGAATTCCATAGGGGTGTCGCGGGATTCTCTCCGTGGTCAGTTTTAAGCACGGGTATCGCAGCATTGGTACTAGGGTGTCGCAGTATTTGGCTTCCCCACACTCTCTTCATTAATGGTTTCTGTTCACGAGGGGGCGAATTCCTCCTGGGGTGTTTGCTGCCATTCGCTCTTATCATGTTGAAACCCACGACACCCTAGTTCAAAACCCACGACACCCTAGTTCAAAACGTTAAGACAAAGCATTAGTTCAAAACCTACGATACCCTAGTTGAAAACCTACGACACCCTAGTTGAAAACCCATGACCCTAGTTCAAAACGTTAAGACAAAGCAACATTAGTTCAAAACCCACGACACCCTTGCAGAAAAACCCACGACACCATAGTTCAAAACGTTAAGACAAAGCATTAGTTGAAAACCCACGACACCCTAGTTGAAAACCCTATCGTCAAGCTCATAAACCACAACAACCTCATAACGAAAGAATGTTTCGTGCTGCGGATGACATTTCCTCCAGAAGTTTTTGTACAAAGACTCCAGTAGCCAGGTATTCCAGCCTCGAAGCTGAAATATTTTCTTTCGACCGACTCTCAGAGCGAGGGCGTAGATCGTACCGAAAGCCAGAGCGAGGGCGTAGGATCGTGCCGAAAGCCAGAGCGAGGGGGAAGAAAGAGTTTTTCTTGCACAGATGAAATCCAACGTAAAATGGCGATAGAATGGAGGGAAAGGGCATTTTCGTCTGAATGCTAATTTTAAAAAAAGCGAAGTGCTTTAAATGGCCGTCACGTTCAGAACGTTACATCGTAGCAGGGCCATACCGCCCGGCACGTCATCCACGTAGGCTCCATGTGGATTAATCAGAAAAGGCGGTGTAGCTCATGTAAACCTTGCTGCATCGGGGGCGGTGTACAAAGACTTTTTCCAGATATAATCAAGGGATGAAGAAAGGAGGCGCGATGGAGGGCGAGTGGGCAAGGCCGAGGGATGAGCGCGAGAGAGGGCTTGAAATTTGCGGGTGGGATTTTGGATGGTAACGTAATATGGGCTAACCTTTTTGTAAAGCTATCATATTTGTGAAAGTTGATCAGGGTTAGCTGACTTAGTGGGGAAAGTGGTGATAACAGACCCATTCCCATGTAGCATCATGAATTCTATTTTATGGTGCCGTGAGTCGTTGGAATTCCCAAATGGGCCAAATCTTTGCTGCCTTTTGATAATTTAAATAAATAAATAAAGAAACGATGGTGCCATGGTGGTTACTCTTCCAATTATCAATCTCAGGATCTTTGGTCACCGCAGCCCCTTTATTCAAAGATTTTTTTAAACCCTTTTTTTTTTCTGTTGGACCTCCCATAATCGTCTTGTTTCCGTGAGAAATTTTAAGGATTTCGTTTCCGTAGGAGAAGCAGGCTTCCACATGATTTCGTGGCTCTCTTCTGTGGGAGAAGAGTGAGAAAAGCTGCATACGAATAAAAAAAAATTGAGCTGAGAAATAAGCTATTGGGCTTGAGTAAGGAAGGCAGGCTGCTGGCTGATCCATCAAGTGGTTGGGCCATTGGTCTGACCTATTTATATTCAATTAAATTTAAAATTTATATGTATAAATTTTATGAATTATGCATGCATCTTAAGTGACATAATTAAGCATAAAGTTTAAATTATGTCTAAGTGATAAATACAATTGAATAATTGAGAAGTAGTCACAGCATCCTTAATTATAAAATTATATAATAAAGTTAATAAATCACATAAATAATAGACATTAATTGTAATTAATTATATGAATATAATTTTATGATATAAAAATTTTTATTTATTTGTATAATTAATTAGGATAAAATATTAAATTATATTTTTCTAATCTACCCAAAGGAATTAGAAAAAAGGAACATAATTTGATAGTTTTATCATACAGACTTAAGTGAATCTAATTGAATTAGAGCTTTAGCCCATAGGCAAATTTTATATAAGTAGATTTACTATTTTATATTTATATAATTAATTAAAATAAAATATTAAATATATGTTTCTAATCTACCTACAAGAATTAGAAAGAATGACCATAATTTGATAGTTTTATCATACAGACTTAAGTGAATCTAGTTGAATTAGAGCTTTAGCTCATATGCAAGTTTTATATCAGTAGATTCACTATTTTCTAAATGCATGATTTACAAGCATTTTATTAGCCTCAATTTTTGATAATAAGCATGTATATTTAAATTTTGCAGTTATGCAACTTGTAAATTTTTCTGATATAAAATGTGACATACCTGAATTGAGGGGTGATAACTATAAGGTTTGAAAGGAAAGAATTCTTCTTCATATGGACTGGATGGACATTGATTATGCTATAAGGAAGGATGAACCACCTTCAGTAACTCAGACTAGCACTTCTAGTGAGATTGCGATTTATGAACGTTGGGAGTGATCTAATCACTTGAGTGTAATATTCATAAAGACAAAAATCTCTGTTGGTATACGTGGTTCAGTCGATAAGCATGAGAATATCAGGAAGCTACTAAAGGCCATTGATGAGCAATTCAGTACTTCAGTCAAAGCTCTTATCTGTTATGAATCTAATATGGCTGATGTTATTTATAACATATAGTGGATTGATTCTGGTTCTATGATCCACATTTGCAATACTTTGCAGAGTATGCAAAACCTAAGGAAGCCAGTAGGAAGTGAGCAGTATATCTCTTCAGGAAACAAGATGCGCTCACATGTGGAAGCTATAAGGATATGTACTTAGTTCTTAGTATGATTTTTTTTAATTTGAAAAAGACCTTTTATGTACCTAGTTTTTCTAGGAATTTATTTCAGTTTCAAGACTTATACCCTTGGATTATTCCTTCAACTTTTCAGATACTTCTTTCAGATTATATTATAAATCTGAACTTGTTGGGAATGGTACTTTGTCTATTGGTCTTTTCTATATTAATTTGCAAAATAATACCACTCATGATGTGATGCATGTTAGGGTTGGCATCGAAGATTGGGACATATCTTCATAGATAGAATTAAGAGGTTAGTGAATGAAAGAGTACTTTGGACTTTGGACTTCACTGACTTTGATACTTGTGTGGACTGCATTAAGGGCAAGCAAACCAATAAGTCAAAGAAAGGTGACAAGAGGAGTTCAGACCTATTAGAGATCATACACACGGATATTTATTGTCCGGATATAAATTTTCATGGTTCAAAATACTTTATTTGCTTCATTGATGACTACTCACGATTTATGTATCTCTACTTGCTTCATAACAAGAACGAAGCATTAGATGCCTTTAAGATGTTCAAGGCAGAAGTAGAGACATAATGTAGAAAATAAATTAAAATTATGAGATCTGATAGAGGAGGTGAGTATTATGGGAGATACACAAAGGATGGACAAATGCTTGGTCCATTTGCGAAGTTTCTTCAAGAACATGAGATTGTTGCCCAATACAGTTTATCTGGCTCACCTGATTAGAATGGTGTAGCAGAAAGAAGGAACCAAACATTGATGGATATGGTAAGGAGCATAATTAGCAGCTCCAATATACCTAAGTCCTTGTGGACAGAAGCTCTTAAGACGACCGTGTACATATTGAATCGGGTTCCAACCAAGGCTATTTCTAAAATGCCATTTGAGTTATTTAAAGATTGAAAACTAAGTTTGCGACATGTAGGTGTATGGGGATGCCCATATGAAGTGAGAGTGTACAATCTATAAGAGAAAAAGCTGGACCCTAGGACTATTAGTGGGTATTTTATTGGATATGCCGGAGGTCCATGGGATATAGATTTTACTGTCCATCTTACATAACTAGGATTATGGAATTAAGAAATGCCAAATTTCTTGAGAATGACTTGATTAGTGGGAGTGATCAATTGCAGAGCATGATTTTTAAAAGGGAACATTATGATGCTCAACCTTCCACTTCAAATGATAGACTGATTATTGTTCATAGTGCCCCTTAAGATCAAACGGATATTATACAACAAGTCGTTGAAATTCCATAATTTGCTGATAAATGAACTAGTAGATTCAATCTCTTATGAGTTACCAGAGATAGTTGAACAATCAACTTTGCCAGAGGAGGTTGTTACAATATTAAGAAGATCTACAAGAGAAAAAAAATCAGTAATTTCTAGTGACTATATTTTTTATCTTCAAGAGTCGGATTATAATATTGGAGCTAAAAATGATTCTGAAATACTTTCACAAGCCATGAATTGTAAGGAATCCAATTTATGGTATGATGCTATGAAATATGAGATGAATTCTATGGCATTTAATGGAGTCTGGGATCTTGTTGAGTTGCCTAATGAAGCAAAAGCCATTGGCTATAAATGGGTCTTTAAGACCAAGAAAGACTCGTTGGGCAATATTGAGCGATATAAGGCAAGACTTATTGCTAAGGGATTCACTCAAAGGAAGGAAATTGATTACAAAAGACATTTTTTTTGTATCTAAGAAATATTTCTTTTGCATTATCACGGCACTTGTTGCATATTTTGATTTAGAGTTACAACAAATGGATATGAAAATTGCATTTCTCAATGGAGTCTAGAGGAAGAGGTTTATATAAAACAACCTGAAGGTTTTTTCTCTAGTAATAATGAGCAATTAATATGCAAGCTTAAGAGATCTATATATGGATTAAAACAAGTCTTTTGACAATGGTACTTAAAATTTCATGATGTGATTTTTTTATTTGGATTTGTAGAGAACATCATGGATCAATGTATATACCAGAAGGTCAGTGGAAGCAAAATTTATTTTCTGATCCTATATGTAGACGATATTTTACTTGCAATCAATGATAAAGATATATTACATAAGGTGAAACAATTTCTCTCTGAGAATTTTGACATGAAAGATATGGGTGACGCCTCTTATGTCATTGGCATTAAAATTCAAAGAGACAAACTTCGAGGTCTTTTAGGTCTATCTCAAGAAACCTATATCAATAAAATTTTAAAGAGATTTTGGATAAAAAATTATTCACCAAGTATAGCTCCCATAGTCAAGGGTGGTAGATTCAATTTGAGTCAGTGCCCAAGGAATGACTTTGAGAGGGAAAATTAAAAACACTCCATATGCCTCAACTATTGGTAGCTTGATGTATGCTCAGGTCTGTACAAGGCCTGACATAGCATTTGCAGTTGTGATATTGGGAGATATCAGAGTAACCAGGTTTAGACCACTGGAGAGCTACTAAGAAGGTGATGAGGTATTTTCAGGATACCAAGGACTATATGCTTATGTTGAAATGGATAAAAATTTGGAAGTAAATGGCTACTCTGATGCTGACTTTGTTAGCTGTTGATTCTTGGAAGTCAACATCTAGATACATATTTATGTTTGTTGATGGAGCTGTATTTGGGAGGAGCACCAAGCAGACTTTGACTGCTACTTTCACCATAGAAGCCGAGTTCGTGTCATGTTTTGAGGCTACTTTGCATGGTGTATGGTTGAAGAGTTTCATTTCTGGGCTTAGAATTGTGGATTCTATATCTAAGCCATTGAAGATTTATTGTGATAATTTAGCTGCAGTATTTATGGCTAAAAAAACAAGAGTGGTAGTCAAAGCAAGCACATGACATCAAATATTTAGCCATAAGAGAATGTGTTAGTGATTATAGAGCACGTGAGCGTGAGTTGATGATAGCTGATCCCTTGACTAAAGGCATGCCACTACAGAAGTTTAGGGATCATGTAGACCATATGGGTCTTGGTTATTTTATTTAATTCATTGTATAGATGAATTTTATAATTAATGAAACTCTTTTATGATTGTGATATTTTTTTACATTCAGTTATTTAGTGTACACATTTATTTTGTGATGAGCATCATTAAGTTGGACCTAGAATAAACATAGGGTTTATTCATTAAGTTATATGGGTTTATGTTTGAAAAATGAATACATTGTGATACATGGTAAATAATACTCAATTTTTAGAGGACCTATTGCCATGATTCATGTATTCTGTCTCTTACTATAGTAATAGAATATACGGACCAAATGGAAGAATGTTGATTTTTTCTCCATTAAGCGTATCGGTTAGATACGATTAAGATGGTCCTATATTCCGATATCGAGGGATTACGTGAATTCAAAATTTGAATCCATGATTAAGATAAATATCCCTCAACCATATCCATTTGAAGCACCCTCTATGATGGACAGATAAGATATAAAGAAATATAAAATAAAAAGTCCCTATGCCTGGTCCAAGATTTAGGTGGTAAATATTCAAACATATAAGTGTTCTTTCTTTAATTTATCCTCAATTAGTTTTGCTTTCAATTATTATAAATAACATTATTTTTAAGTCTATATTTTTCTATATATTACCAGATATCCATCTTAACATTTTTTTCAGCAATATTTATGTTATATACATATAATTTTTTAATAACTTAATATTTCATACCATAAAGTATAATCAGTCTTATAATTATTTTATGAAACTTTTTTCAACTAAGTAAATATTCTATGATCATATAATATTCTTATTACCTTCTCATTTTATCCAATCTACTTTAATTTTACGGATAGCATCATCTTCATTCTTTGTTATGAATAATCGATCCTAAATATCAAAAATGATTACTTTTAGAAACTTTATGATCCTTATCATCTCTTTTTTAATTGTACTAAAATTGCATTTCATATATTTTGTCTTCGTTCTATACTTAATCAAAACTTTTATATTCTAATACATTTTTTCATAATTTTAATTTATAATTAACTATAGATTTAGTTTCATCCATATTACCTATAAATAACATGTGTCATAAAGTATATCCTAAATATATTCAGTAAACTTGTCAATAACTAATGAAAAAAGATTAAGAATATTTCACTTCTCTATTTTATCAATCTACTTTAATTTTACGGATAGCATCATCTTTATTCTCTTCTTATAAATAATCGATTCTAAATATAAAAAATAATTACTTTTAAAAACTTTATGATCCTTATCATCTCTATTCCTAATTGTACTAAAATATATTTCATATATTTTATCTTCGTCCTATACTTAATCTAAACTTTTAGATTCTAATACATTTCTTCATAGTTTTAATTTATGATTAACTGTAGATTTAGTTTCATCCATATTACCCATAAATAACATATGCCATAAAATATCATCATAAATATATTCAGTAAGCTTGTCAATAACAAATGAAAAATGATTAAAAATTAAAAGATTTATAATATAAACCTACTATAATTAAAAATTTATGATATTACCATTAGTAGTTCTTATACTAGTAACTACTTTATGGTCAATATCTTTTATTATATTAATATATTAGATATTTTTATCTTTTCTAATACCCATCATAAGTCTTTTTTTGTTACTCTATTATGCACTTTCTTTAAATCAATTAAAAGTATATGAAGATTTTGCATCTTTTTTAATATTTTTATATCAATTTTTAAGAAAAAAATAACTTCTAGAGTTAACATTTCTAGCATAAAATTAAATAATTTTTGATAGTTTTATATTACATCTCAACTTATATTCAATTATTCTACCTCAGAATATTTGATAGATCTTAATGCTAAAATCTTAGTAGAAAAATGATAATAGATCTTTTCCCAAAGTAATGTGAACCTAAGAAAATTGAAAGGGCACTTGCAGGAACAATAAAATGGCATCATGACTTGAATCCTGATGAAACAATACATCAATGATAATTTAGTTTAATAAATAAGTAAATTCCTTCAATTGCAAGATCTTATATACAAATTAAGAATTCAAGTCAATTAAATCTCAATTGTTCAAATAAAGTTCTATACGATTCAAATAGAACTTGCATAAGTGATGCAAGTGAATGTGTATGAAAAGGTTACCGTAAAGTTTCATTATTCATTTCATCATTGAAAGCCAAGCAATAGCAATTAGGATTCTCCGAGGAAAAAAAAGATATTTCCTACATTATCCATAATATATGAAAGTTTTGGTATAATTTTATAAAGTCACTTAGTCTTCCTATTTACTGATTGGACCTCCCTCTCTTCTTGCTATTAAAAGATTTAAACCAGGTTCTATCAATAGTTTGAGAAAAACTATTTGCATAACTAGCTCCATATAGGGCAAAACGTGTGCAAGATTTAGATCAACATTTTGGAATATATCCAAAATTTTCTTTCTTTTTAAAAAAAATTATTTAAATTTTGGTCATTTCTTTAAGCACCCAAGTGGGTAGCTATGTTCAGATTAGATCCAAACTAAAGAAAGATTTTAATCAATATCAACATCTACGCCCAAGGTTTTGATACCAACACAACATTTCACATGTGGAATATGCTGCCGCTGGATCATAATAAAGATATAGCAAAAGTTTGCCCGGCCTACTCCATGGGATTTGCTCACCTTGTCTGATTAAAATTAACAGCATGAGAGAATCTTCTTTTTTATTTTGGTACAGTTGGGAGATCACACAGTCTAGGATGACTCAAGCCCAAACTATCAGAGTATAAAAGTTGGAAAGGATAGGCGGACAACTATCTTCGGGCTGCCACCGCCAGAATCCAGAATGGTTGGCCATCCTAGCGGCAACCCAATCAGCCGCTGAGTTGGCTTCTCTGTAGAAATGACGATCTGGATGCTATGAACCCCCTGAGAGGAGAGCGAATATCAGAGATCAAAGGGTTGGTTGGCAGTTGGTTACCATGATCCTGACGAAGCCACCAAATCATGGTGAGGGCATCCCCTCAAGGATAATACGACGGGCGCCGAGGCTGCGAATAGCACAAAAAACCCCAGCCCAAGTGGTGTAAAGCTCCGCAAGCAGCACTGAGGAATCCAGGAGGCTAAATCCACCAGCAGATAGCAGAGCTCCATCAGATCTCTGAATGACATAACCCGATCCGGCAGATCTACCATGAACACTCCCATCAAAATTGATTTTGACGAACCCTGGAGGAGGGGTACCCAGGAAATAAAGACCGTACGACGGTGCGCTGCGGGGCAGCATGGGAACCCCAGGGGCCAGGGCTATCACAATAACGAACCAGATGCTGGGAGATGTACTCGGAGATAAGGACAAAGCAACCCTCACCACCCTATGCGACGGGGCAAACTCCTGCGAAAAGACAATCCGGTTCCGGGATAACCAAATTTGGTAAGCAATGTAAGCCCTCGTCGAACCCTGCTTACAACAGCCTCTCCTGACATCCTGCCTGATCCAGTCATGAAAGGAAAGACAATGAGAAGAGGAGGCACCATCCCAAGGCCGGTCGCCAGCAATCTCCCAAATATGGCTTGCCCTGAGACAAGTGAAGATGGGTGATCCACCGACTCCTCCTCCATGCCACATAAAGGACACGTGGGCTGGATCCCCAGTCCACGTCTAGAAAGCATGGAACATGTAGGAAGACAATTCCGTGCAAGCTTTCATAGAAAAAGATGAACCCTGGATGAATGGAAGATGCCAAATCTAAGCCATATCAACCAAAGGTTGGGTAGGAGCACTGTAAATCTGGTTGAAGCATTTGGGTCTTGATTGACTCTGAAAAGTCCCCGGGCCTTACTTGCAGAGATGCGGTGCCCGTTTGGGCGATTCCTTGGAGACTTGTCCTTATCACCTTGCGTGAGGGGAAAAGACGTGTGTGGAGCCTTATGTTGGGACCGTCTTCCAAGGTCTTATGGCCAAATTATACCACAGTCATTGCGAGAATCTTCTTTTTTATAATAAGTGAGGAAATGCCCCTTTTTCATGAAAAAATTAAGTGCCGATTGTAAGGTCAAGCCTCAACATTCTGTGGCCTAATTGATGTAATTGTTGGGCCCTCCGAGTCGACTAACAGGACCTTCTCATGTTCCTTCAGGGAAAAGTCTTCATGGACCATCTCATGTTCCTTCAGGGAAAAGTCTTCATAGACCATCTCCCATGCATAAAGGCGGGTGCACCCATTGACTACGAACCCATGCGGATATACATGTAGGGTACGCCATAATTCAATGGGTTATGGCACATGTATCCACACATATGTGTGATTAATAATCGCATTCGGTGCATGCCTTTGTGCACCAAAGGCGATGCACAAAGTCGCTTCCGAAAGAAGTATCAGAAGCACTGTGGTAATGCAGAGGATGGAGATGGCTTTCAATCCAGTCCAAGGTAAAGCTGATAGCCATCTCAACACTGTTTTCAAACACTTAAGAATGTGAGGCAAAAGAAAATTTAATGGTGGTTTTTTTGAACAATCGTACTTTTTATTTCTATTCTCCTAAAAATAAAAAGCATTAATAAAACATGTTCGATTTATGAAAATAAAAATAGTTTTTAAAAAGCATTACTCTGAAATAGCTAGAAACAAAAAATAATTTAAAGATGTTTTCAAAATTTTTTATCAAATCAAAGAAAAAAAAAAAAAGCTAAAAAACATGAAAGTAAATAATTTTTATTTTATTTTTTTTTGCCTATCCTTTTTAGAAAGAGCCATTGATAATGAAAATAAAAAATAAATTCTTGTTTTCATCTATCAAGATAAATTTTTTAGAGATCATAAAGTAAAAAAAAAAAATTATTTTTAAAAAATAAAAATAAAGCATACTGTTTTCCTTCCTTCCACTCCTCTGGCAGGTTATCTGCTGGAAAAAATGTGTCCACAACCCCTCGGCTACCATGCACGCAAAAAAACACATTAATGTTCACAGGATTATCCATGAATCAAGTCCACGCAGTAATTCCCACGCGGTAATTTAAAGCTGGCAAAAATGCTCTCTAGCTGAGATATATGCTTCCGAACTTGATCCATGAATCAGTACGATGGCTTGGCATTAAATAAACTGCATGTCATCAAAAATAATTTGCATGCGAAGTATGGTATCATCCTCCTCATCTCTCTCTCCTTTTTTATTAACTTTGAGCAATTCCAAACAATGAAAAAAAAAAAAAATCAATGTTGAATGCATTAACTGTTTAAAAAGTTATCAGTAGCTAGCCCAAGGTCCCAAGGTCATCTATTGGTCCATAAGGCCCCTCCTTTTCTGTTGACGTCAAGTCGCCTTCCTTCAATGCTAAAAAACAGAGATCCTCCTCCACAGCGAGCTCCTGCAAGAAAGTCCTTGGAGACCGATTGCTCCGGTGGGGACCCTCCGACGCTCAAGTCAGCAACTTGGAAATAGACAAGAATTAACTAGCAGAAAAGAGCTAGAGAACTTGAGTTCAGGATCCTTTCCTCGTCGTGAGTGTGGGCCTTTATACCTATTCGAATGTCTCTTTTTTTCCGTTTCCAGAAGGTTGCTGATTTCGAGGTGCCGTTGTCCAATAACGGACGAAAGGCAAGGCTAACAGTGACAGGTCGCAACCGACACTGGGCATGTCAGAGGTGTCCTGCCTTGCCTGCCACCTGCCAAGCGCAGCGCTACGGGTGGCAGGCGGACCTGGTTGCGTTAGGCGTACGCCGTTACGGGGTATGGCCATGTGCTGTTGCAGGCGAGTGGTAGATCACATGGCCGCTGCAGGCAGTTGGTGGGCCACGTGGGCGTGTCAGGCGGCTCGAGGCAGTGGGTTGCTAGTCCTGGGGACCAGATCGGGATGGGAGCTTGAGGCCGAGGCCGAGGCGAAGGCTGAAGCTTGGGGCCAAGGCCGAAGCTGAAGCTCGGGGCCAAGGCCGAGGCCGGGGCCGGGGCGGAAGTGCGATGCCAGGACCGAGACGGAAGTGCGAGGCGAGGCCGAGGGGAGCTGGGTCCGGGGCCGAGGGGGCCTCGGAGGCCGAGGCCATCCCACGAGGCCGAGGTAGGGCTCCGTTAGTTGCCTTCACCATTTACTCTGACGATGCTGGATCAGCCACATTAGATGCCCCTCGCTCCTGAGACGAAGTGAGCCCACCTCTGCAAGGTGAAAGGGGTGTCACCTCCTGAGTGGCTGATCCCCATTTGCTGCTAACCGCCCTTGGACACGTGTCTCTGGGCACTGCAATAACTTAGCGTGGATGACCTGGGGGATGTGATGGGGCAGTCACTGTCATTCGTCCGATCTGCAGTAATCGTCCTCGAGGCGAGGTTGTCCTCTCAAAATCCATGAAAAGCTGCCGCCATCATGACGCTGACATCAGCGGTGTCCCGTCATTGGCTTGAGGCGGATCGTCTCATGCACCGGGCGCCTGTTGAGGCAACCTAGCCTATAGCGTGAGTCCGCGTGGCTGGCTAGATGAGGCGGGACGATTTGAAACTTGACAAAACCCGGGCGAGGGTTGAATCTCACCACTTTGCTTCAACCATTATCATCTTCCCCTGTCTCTTGACCTCCCCTGCAATCCGAGAACCAGCCTTCGCCATTTCTGTTTCAGGTTAGCTCCCTGACCATTCTGAGTCTTCCTTCCTCTCCTAAACCCCTGCCATGGCTTCCTTCCCATCCTGGTCCTCGTCGGTTGATCCCGAGGACCAAATCTCTTCTTCGAGACTTCGTGCCTCCCCTTCTCCTGCTCTCTCATGGTCCTCCGATCCGAAGGACCACGTTCCTATCCAACCACGGCGTGCCACCCGTAGGGCTCCGACGCGGAGGCATCGGGCGGCCGCCGGCACCTAACAGAGGGTGGGGGCGGAATCCCCGACGGGGACCGTCTTCACGGTAACGGCCCAGGACCTGGCTAATATCAGGGCCTGTTACCAAATCTCCCGAGATATTGGGCTCTTCCTCCCGACCCCCGATGATAGGGTGGTCTCCTCCCGGCTCGGTAGAGTGGCCATTTACGAAATATCCTTTAGGTTAGGTCTTCACTTGCCCTTTCACCCTTTCTTCACCAACCTCCTCGACTACTATTCTCTAACCCCCTCCCAACTGGTCCGAAACTCCCTTCGAACTGTCTGCACCTTCATCATCCTATGCCATTTCAACTGCATCACACCTAGAATCTCCCTTTTTCGATCCTTCTACACCCTCCGGCAGCAGGCGGGTTGGTGGCTGTTCCAGCCCCGACCCGGCCATATCCTCAAGTTGTTCCTCCCTTCTTCTATCAAGGGATGGAAGTTTCGGTTCTTTTTTGCTAACATTGACCAAGTCAAAACCGGGTGGAGGGACCTGGACCTCAGGCCCAACTTAAACTCGACCATACTCCCGGGGGACAAGGAGGCGCTGGGGCAACTCCTTACCGCCGACATCCCCAGGTGCAACTAACTCCTGTCGAAGGACAACCTCCGGCTGGCGAACGTCTCTACCCGAAGTGGTGAGTAGCAGATGTCCCCATACTTAACCAAATTTCCTTCTTCCTTTTCTTCCTCTCTCTTTTTTTCTTTTTTCGCTAACTCTGACCGATGTCGCGCAGTGATGAAGCTCCCGACCGCCAAGCTCAGGAAGGCTGCCATCAAAAGGATGAGGGCCGAGGGAGGGCCAAGCGAAGGGCAGCAGGCCCCAGTCCCCAAGCGTTTGACGGTGCGAGTTTCCCAACCACCCGAGCGCCGAGAGCCTCCAACGGCTCCGGAAGTGGATTTGACAGCCGATACCCCACCGGAGGAGGCGAGGGTCGAGGGGGAAATAGAGGAGCTCTAGTTGCCCGCCGAGCCAACTCCAGTGGAGGCAGAGCAGGGCCGAAGTGTGGGGCCATCAGTGGCGGTGAGCCCGCCCCCAGAGGAAATGTCGGTGGGCAGCCCCCCGCACATCTAGCCCGAGCGCACCGAAGCCGCTGAGGGGAGCAGGGTCGAACCGACCCCCCGTGGATTTTCCCTTATGAATGATAGGCGTCGAGCAGAGCGGCTCAAGTCCCAGGTTATCCTGCCTGAGTTCCAAGAGGAGCTCAGGCACCTAGGGGCGTCCAGGTTCTTCAAGGAAGCCTTCGCAGCCCTCGTCCGGGTAGGTGTCTCTTTTGCCCTTGGCTTCAAATACCTGATGGTTTGCATGACTGACTTTTGAATGCAGGTGACAAACTCCCTGGGAGCCACCAGGGATGTGATCAATGTAGGGGAGGCCATTATCCGCCAGGCCCGGTGGGACGCCGAGGAGGCCTAGGCCCGAGCCGAGGCGGCAGAAAGGTTCCTGGAGGTGGCAAGAACCGACCACACTTCTGAGGCTAGGGAGGCCGCCACCCTAGCGGAGGCCGAAGCCAACCGGCTCCGGGCGGCGCTAAACCGACTGGGGGAGGCCGAGAGTGCAATCGAGGCCCGGAACCTCCACATCATCGAGTTAGGCTCGGCCATCCAGGCGGCCAAGGCCAAGGCCACGCGTGCCGAAGAGGCCGAGAGGTGGGCTGCCTCCCTGACAGAGGAGAAGGAGGCGCGAGCCCGAGAAGCAGAGGCTGCCGCCGAGGCTCGGGTCATAGCAGTGGTGGAAGAGTTCAGGGCATCAGCCCGCTTTGCTGACGAGCTGGTCGAAGCCAACACGGACGCCTATTTTCAATGGTTCCGCGACACTAGCGAGAAGGTGGCCCGGGTTCTGGACCTCCCATGGGCCATGGATATCAAGCCGGACCAAGGGTCCGAGGGGGCCCCCTCTGATGATGAGCCTGCGGCCGACCTTTGATTTTGCACTGTTTTTTCCTTTGTTTTTGTACCAAGTCTGACTCAGTCAACGTTTTGTAAACACTTTAGCATCAATGAAATTATTTTTAGCTAACTGCAATGAGTCGCATTTGAATCCTCGGCTTTCCGATGTGGGACCCCTAGGGGCTTCGTCGGCACCGAGGGGCAGTTTCTACCCATTCACGGGCGACTTTGACTTAGCTATGTAGGGCCAGACCCCCAGGAGAGCCAAGGCTGAGCTAGGGACCATGCCGGCCCCGTGCCACTAGGCGTCGATGGGGCAACGATCCTGTGTCAATGGGGAACTCCATTCCGTTGGAACATCAGCCTTCGGATGCTGAGGTTGACTTAGGCTTTTGAGGACCGATGAAACATCAGCCTTGGAACGCCGAGGAAGACTCAGGCTTCTGAGGACCGATGAAACATCGGCCTTGGGACGCCGAGGAAGACTCGGGCTTCTGAGGACCGATGAAACATTGGCCTTGGGACGACGAGGAAGACTCGAACTTCTTGGGAGCCGGTGGTACATCGGTCTTTGGTGCCAATGGTACATTAGACTTGAGGTGCCGAGCTGGCCTCGGGCTTTTTGGGAGCCGGTGGTACACCAATCTTCGGTGCCAATGGTACATTGGACTTGAGGTGCCGAGCTGGCCTCGGGCATTTTGGGAGCTGGTGGTACACCGATCTTCGGTGCCAATGGTACATTGGACTTGAGGTGCTGAGCTGGCCTCGGGCTTTTTGGGAGCCAATGGTACACCGATTTTCGGCGCCAATGGTACATTGGACTTGATGTGCCGAGTTGGCCTCGGGCTTTTTGGAAGCTGGTGGTACACCGGTCTTCGGCGTCAATGGTACATTGGACTTGAGGTGCCGAGTTAGCCTTGGGATTTTTGGGAGCCGATGGTACACCGGTCATCGGTGCTAATGGTACATTGGACTTGAGGTGCTGAGCTAGCCTCGGACTTTTTGGGAGCCAGTGGTACATCAGTCTTCGATGCCAATGGTACATTAGACTTGAGGTGCCGAGCTGGCCTCGGGCTTTTTGGGAGCCGGTGGTACGCCGGTCTTCGGTGCCAATGGTACATTGGACTTGAGGTGCCGAGCTGGCCTCGGACTTTTTGGAAGCCGGTGGTACATCGATCTTCGGCACCAATAATACATTAAACTTGAGGTGTCAAGCTGGCCTTGGGCTTTTTGGGAGCCAATGGTACACTGGTCTTCAGTGCCAATGGTACATTGGACTTGAGGTGCCAAGCTGGCCTCGTCCTCCCTCATGGTCAGCCAGTAGTACCCCTACCGCAGGGCCTTGTACGCTAGGGCTCTGCCCCCCAGATGACTTCCACAGATGCCCTCATGGATTTCTCGCAGGATGTAATCAGCTTCCGTGGGACCGATGCACTTGAGGACTGGGTACGAGAACGATCTTCGGTAGAGCTTCCCGTCCATTATTAGGAACTTCCGTGGCCCTCCTTTTCTGTTGACGCCAAGTCACCTTCCTCCAACGCCGGGGAACGGAGATCCTCCTCTACGGCGAGCTCCTGCAAGAAAGTTCTCGGAGACCGGTTGCTACGGTAGGGACCCTCCAATGCTCAAGTTAGCAACTTGGGAACAAACAAGAGTTAACTAGCAAAAAAGAGCTAGAGAACTTGAGTTCTGGATCCTTCCCTCGTCATGAGTGTGGGTCTTTATACCTATTCGAAGGTCTCTTTTTCATATTTTCAGAAGGTTACTGATTTCGAGGTATCGTTATCCGGTAACGGACAGAAGGCAAGGCTGACAGTGTCGGGTCACAACCGACACTGGGCATGTCAGAGGTGTCCTGCCTTGCTTGCCACCTGCCAAGCGTGGCGCTACGGGTGACAGGCGGACCTGGTTGCATCAGGCATGCGCCGTTACGGGATATGGCCACGCGCTGTTGTAGGCGAGTGCTGGATCACGTGGCTACTGCAGGCGGTTGGTGGGCCACGTGGGCGTGTCAGGCAGCTCGAGGTAATGGATTGCTAGTCTCGGGGGCCAGACCGGGACGGGAGCTCGAGGCCGAGGCCGGGGCTAGGGCAGAAGCATGAGGCCGAGGCCGGGCAGAAGCTCGAGGCTGGGGCCGGGGCAGAGCTCAAGGCGAAAGCGCGAGGCTGAGGCCGAGGCGGAAGCACGAGGCCGAGCGGAAGCGCGAGGCCAGGGCCGAGGTCAAAGCTTGAGGCCGGGGCCAAGGCAGAAGCGCAAGGCCGAGGCCGAGGGTGAAGCGCAAGGCTGAAGCTCGAGGCCGAGGGATGCTGGGTTCGGGGCCGAGGGGGCCTCGGCCTCCCTCGGAGGCCGAGGCCATCCCACGAGGCCGAAGTAGGGCTCCGTCAATTACCTTCATCGTTTACTCTGACGATGCTGGATCAGCCACATTATTTTCCATTCCAAGGACTCATTGAGCCAAGAGCTTGTGCTCCCTGATGCTCCACAGAACCCTGAAGTCAAACTGGCCTGCCGAGATTAGTTCAAACTCCAAATTTCATGTTCACGACTTTTCTGAAATTCCGGCAGTGGAGTTACCGAGACTAGTTCAAACTTCACCTGTTGCCATTATTCTGTTAGCCCTTGTAGAACAGAGAGACTAATCCCTTTTGATTCCAATCCTGAGTACATCATCCAACTTCTCTTAATCCTTCATCACCGTCTCCGGTGATGGCCGGCTTGAGCTCCAGCCAGCTCTGTTCACGGTGCCGAGATTTGTACCGTGCCAAACTCTGGACCAACGAATCCTTCCTCAGCCTCAGCAACACAAAAAGTCCATGAGTACCAACCACATTCCATGAGTTGCAATTGATGACCATCCAAAAACCATAGAATCCCATCTTACATCCACAAAACAAAAGGGAAAAGAGAAAAGCCATCCAGAAGCCATAGAATCCTATGCATCCCCTGAACCCAAAGAAGTGGTTCTCGTTTAGTTTCCAGAGAACCTTCTCGCAGACCTCTCTCTCTCTCTCTAAATGGATTTGATGGGCATTCAGCGGCCTCGGTACATTGGATTCATGGCTGGACTTGCTCTACGCATTGTTAGTGATATAATTCAAGTTTCACAACAATCTAAAATGAGAAATATCCTAATTCCGCAAGGTGTAAAAGAAAATTTTTATGAATCTTGGGCTGGTCTCTTCACACAGTGCTGCCGCTAGTTCTACCGGAAAGTGATTATCTATAAAATTGATTCCAAAGAGAAATGTTTCATGTAAAATTTTAAGCTAAAGCATACTTTCAACCCTTAAACTTTCACTCGAAATTCATTAATTTGTTTCATCAAATTTCAGTTGCTCCAATTTTAAGAATGTTGCATGCATTTGGAATTAATTAAAATCGTTAGAATAGTTAATGTGTAACCATGATGTTTACTTCTGCCATGTCAATTATTTCATCAATTTAAACTCACATTATAAAGGAGCATTAGATATATAATATTTTTAAATATAAAAAGGTAAGCTGTAATAAAAATTTGAGGATTAAAATAAATTCAATTGAAAGTGCAAGGACCAAAAAACTGGAGCTTTCTCAGTTGTTTTCAAAGAGATCAGCGCTGGTTAGCATGAACAAATAGCCGGACCAGTGCCAACTCTAGCCATCCCAAGCTCCCAGACCAGGATGCTTGATAACTGCATTTAAATTCTACATCAATACTTGCTAGCATTGTGATGGAGCCAATCATGTTATGTACTTAAGCCACCGCCCAAGAAACAGAACCAACATGAACTGAAGTTCGAATGTTTAGAGAAAAACCAGCTCAATAGATTAATTATTACAGCAAAATAGGAAGACAATCGTTTAACTCTTTAGCAATATTTATTATGGTCACAATGCAAACGATTTGACTAAAGAACTTTCAACAAAACCAACAACCAAATATTGAGGATACAAGCAAAGATCAATCAAAATATATCACTACAAGAAAAAATAACTTATTATGACAAATTAATTCATCACCTTAAATACAAAGTTACCGTAATAAGTTATTATGATGATAATATATTTAAAAATTATTCTAATAACTTATTACGATGAAATTATTTTTATCGTAATAAATAGCATAGCATATTGATGAAAATATATCATTGTTATAAATTTTAAAAAATATATATTTTAAAATAAAAATTTATACGACGACTTATTTTCACCATAATAGCTCCTATTACGACAAAATTAAGTCTCCGTAATAGGTTAGACGTTATTACGGTAAATTATTTTCACCGTAATAACGTCTAACCTATTACGACGACTTAGTTTCGTCGTAATAAAAAGCTATTACGGTAAAAATAATTCATCGTAATAAATTTTTATTTTTATTTTTTTTGTTTTGCATCTGTTACAATAATTTAATATAATATTAAAGCAATGATATTAGAAATAATTTTCTGCTTCAAAATTTAATAAAAAATTTTATTCATTTCAATAAATCCATCATATACAATGTTTTTGAAATACATAATTAAAAAAAATATACATGTACTATGGAGGAAATGAGGTCTGCTGAGATCTACTAGGAGAAAATCCAGGTACTAGCTATCACATATAAGTAGTGAGCTGATCAGTCATCGCCTTTAGATCCTCAATGATCTTCTGTTGCTCAGTGATGATATCCTTCTATTGACTCAATTGCTCTCAACATTAATGTAATTTCCCTTGGCATTCATATAGCTTCTTTAATTATGAGTTTTCCGAAGATGAAAAACTACCTATAATTCTCGATGTATCCTTTGGTAGTGGACCTCATCCCCTTTTGTAACAAGATCTAGAACCTAAAACCTCCTCAAAAGCGGCATCCTCATTGATTGGTTCTACTATAGAGTCCTGTGAAGAAAGTTGCTCTACTAACTGTGCCTGCAATGAAAAGAAAATAAATTTAACATATTTAGTATAAAACATTACATTCAAGAATATTATATTTTTAATTGATAAAACTTACATGCGTATCTTCAGCTCTTTCATTTATCCATTGATTCTTTTTTTTTTATCACAATGAAGAGTATTGCACAGATGAAGTCAGGATGGCTCCTCCTCCGTAATAGGATCTCTCTGAAAAGAAATAATAATAGTTTAAGACAATAATTTTATCAAAAAAGAATAATCATAATATGAATACTGGGCAACAAAGGAGGCCACCCAGTCCTTCCACGCAGTTTACATCATTCACTCATGCCGAAGGCAAAAAATCCATGTGCCTAGGTAAGCCACCCTCAGGAAAGGCTCTCTCATAATGAGAGAATATCTACCAAGGAGCCTGCCAAGTTATGTCCTTTTGAGTACCATGGCTCCATACTTCTAAGCCGTCTTGGAAGAGCTAAAGATCAGGACAATAACTTTAAGTAGTGGATTTCTCTTATATCTTGAAACCAAATTTTCTCACAAATATATCAGCATGTTGAACTTATTCCTAGAAACCTAAATGGAAAAAAAGAAAAAAAAAATCCCTTCAGCCATCAGATAGAATCAATTAGCACTAGATCCCTCAGATTCGTGTCATAACTGGAAGAAGTTATAAGAACAAAATAAGCAGTTTATGAGATGGAAAACAAAATAACAAGCAGGCGGAAATCCTAGTCTAGTTCCAAGTTGAGAAGAATACAAGCATGGACTGTTCTTAGCCTATAGATGTCTTAATTTCACAGACAAGAAAACAAATCATTTCTCAATAGTATGGTTAGAAGAACCAGGGAAAAAAAACCTACAATTCTCAACCAGATTGCAAAAAGGAGTAAGCCACCATATTTTAAGTTTTTTTATTAATAAATATTTTGTTCAATATCAATTTAAAAAATCAGAATCGAAATCACGTAAGCATAAACTTGCATGTGAAAATTCTCTGCTTTCCAAAACTTTCCATCAGCTGCACAAGCAATAATATAAACACAGTAGTGATCTTCCTGAAGTATATGCAAGTCCTATTCATTATCATCAATTTTTAAAAAATATTATTGCAATAGTTTATAGACAAATCATTTAGCAATAGGTATTTGCATGAAGGCAACAACTAACAAGGAGTTAACAAATTTCCAGGCAGGCAGACAGAATTCCAGCAATTTTTTATATAAAATGAAAAGTTTACTTAGACCATGTGTACTTCCCTATCACATATATCAAGAATAACTAATGGGTTTCATGTAGCACATAGGAACCTAATGCAAAAATTAAGATAATTAAGCTTGTTTTATAGTAACAAGATCAAACAAACCTCATACCACTTAATTCACTGCTTTTTTAAGAATCCATAGGAGTGCAGCAATAGGTGATGGCATAGACCCAGAGAAAGGGCTCACTAGTATAATAGTTAGCAGGGTCAACAAGATGAGTGTACATCAAACACTGTCAAGCTAAGATGAATCACACATGCTTGAAATCAAAACCATGTCACAAACAAAGAGTATATCTAATATATTATCGGTCATACCTTTACCTGCACTAGATTCAACCTCAAAAGTATCTTCACCCTTATAACAACTATTGAAGCTTAAGATTAAAAAAAAAAAATGAAATTTCATGCTTGGCATTAAATCACATTATATCAAGGAGAAATATATCTGAATAGCATCAAACACCCATCACCAAAAAGTTAACTATTAAACACCAAAGAGCACACCATACATGCAGGAATTAATAGCTTGAGCTTATATACTGAAACCAGAATGAGAAGCTTTCTTTTCTATGCGATGCACATGGAAAAGCTCATTTAAGCTAGATTTTTGTTAGTGCTTTCTTTTCTTGTAACTCTCCTATAATAATAACATTTGGATAACTTTTTCCTTAATCTTATCTTTCCTCATGTGCCAACAACAGATGCTCTTCCCATTGAATATGGTATGAGATAATGATATAATAAAAGCAAGCAAAATGATATTCCTAAGAGCTCAACTCAAGTAATCCAGTGAAAAAAACAAGCTACAGCCCATAAAAGTAATGCCCACTTTTAAAATGCTTCAATGTACCTGTTTTAATTAATAGAACACTCTGGTCTGATCATGGTAAACATGTGTTACTCATTTTATTTTCTTACAATATTTTTTCTTTTTTTGGTTGGGCACACATGAGCAGATATTTGGCTATCAGAAAGAAAGCAAATTTTCCAATGATATGCCGGCTGAACTCAAACTGGACTGACACCTAAGATATAGCTCTAATCTGTGTACATAGCAAACTTGAGCTCATCCATGTCCCACAACTCATCCTCTTGAAGGAAGGAAGTTGCCATATGTACTCATCAACAATTTCATATTAACTAATGGGTCCAGTCTTTTGCAAAGCATTTTCATGTAATCAATCCAATGGATAAATTTACAGATTCACCATTGCCCACTAGCTAGTGGATGGTCTGCAGTAGTTTTTTATAACCTTTTGGAAGGATCTTGCTGCTTGTTACTGGTTATCTTGCTTGGTATAATAGTTGGGTCTTCTTGCCATCTTGTATTGAAAAGCTTTGTGGCACGTGAAAGGACTGGTTGGACAGGGAATTCCTTCTTATTCTATCCTAACTTACTGAGTAGCTGCACTTTTAGGTGGGAAATTGATGTAGTAATATTTAACTAACAACTATGAACCATGTGAGTAGGTTGCAGCATATTATGATGTTGCTAGGTGTCACCCTCAACTAGGGCTGGCGGTGGTTATATTCAGGTTTAAATCTATGTTTATCTGGATCTTACTTTTAACTTGAGTATTTGGATCTGAGCCCACTTTGAATCCAGACACAGGCATGCACTAGAATCTTTTTCCATTCTTTCGCATTTGTACAAAACAAAAGGATCACATTTGTTATTAAATTTTAAGGTTGTGACTTATGAAACTCAGATACGACAAGATCCATGTCAGATTTCATTAAGAATTCAGATGAGATTTTATAGATTAGAAGAAAACCTAATAAACTTTGGAAATCAGAATCAGGTTTTTCTCATCAAATCTGAGATTTTTGATTAAAAAATGATTGATTTTTATCATGTTTGTCCAATCAAATAAAATGTTTCATGCCCATCTGAAACTTACATTAGAGCTACGATGCTATCACCAGCAATCTTTAAACTACATATACTGTAATTAATTGATTGGACTTTTACATGTTGATGGAGATGTTTAGTCGAGGAGGTGCTGTACCAAGGACATCTTTGCATAAATTGTGCTGCACCGATGCTTCATCACCAGCTCCTTGTCTTTGAAAATATATAAGGGAATTTGTGCATAAAACAATAATGACAATGGTAACGACCCAAGCCCTGAGCCCGTAGCACCCACGGACCCGTTCCGTTACAAGAAAGCAAGACGGACAAGGCTCACACCAACTTGAGCCACCACAGCCCAAAAATGATTCAATTGGTACTTGTCCATCTTCCTTAACTGGTTTTCAATTTCTCGATGTGGGACTATTGGGAGAGGCATCACAATCTACCTTCCTTACAGAGGCGACGTCCTTGTAGCCAGAGGCAATTGATCACAACCATCAGGCAGGCAGGATTCTAGAGGTGGCCTTCACAGGTTCAAGAGGTGGCTTCCATCAATGTAGCACTTTGCCCTGTGGCCCCACCTATGGCCCCCACAGGTTCAAAAGATGGCTCCCATCGATATAGCACTTTACCCTATATGGCACTTAGCTCCTACACTTTCGACTGGTGCATGACTATGATACCACTAAAGTTGTCACGCCTCAGACCCAAAATTTAATCCAGGATGACAATCCGCCGCATGCCAGACATGCAAGGCGTCTAAATCATAACCTTAATTCAAAAAAAAGGCAATAACTATGTCATTCAAAGTCAATAACTTTAATACAAGCCATAAATATAAGTTTTTGGGCTATATGCCCTACAAACATAAACTACTGGGGTTACATCAAAATATTGGATCTAATTAATTTTAAGAGAAGCTCCATCTACCCCATATTTTCTTCTTTAAACTTGTGGCTCTGAAAAATATTGTAAGATTTAAATGAGCTCATACTCAATAAGTAAGCCTACCATAATATAATATAAATATTTCAAGACTTTATCAAATCAAGTTTCCATGTAAAATAATGTAAAAGCTTTCAATTTTAAATACAATTGTCATATTATCAGAACATGCATATCATCTGCTCAAAGTAATTTGGAAGTTTAGTAATAAATATCGAAATATGCAATGTAAATAAACCCACTGTATTTATATAATTACCATTTCTTATGTGTCCCATGGCTCTACAACACCCAACTGGTGTATCGCTCTTAAATGTCCCCTAGGAGGAAGGATCCTAGTACCAGCGTAATGCCATATATCATAATCAATCACAACACACCCTACATATGTATGTCCTCCACATATTTCTCCTGTAGAGTGGGTTCCATATTTCTTGGCACATCACATTATTTCATATCTATGAGAACCACAGCGACACATATAGGCATATTTTCAATTATCATTATCCTATTTTGCATGTAACATATCATGCATCAACATAAGCATAAAATTCTTACATATACAGTGGTTTGTATAGAGCATTATATATAATATCAATAGTACCAATATATTTTGCAAAGTTAAACTAATCATATCCTTCATCTTTTGCATATTTATAAATCCACTACTTTGCAAAATATTAGCAGTTGCATATAACCATAGCAAATACTCAATTGCATACTCATACTATTTACTAATTTCAAAATAACCAAATCAAATATCAAAATTTCATTTTCTCATTTCATAAACTAATACACCTATAAATCCAAAAATTTATATATTAAATAATTTATGAAATCATGATAATTAGCTTACTTACCTCAGCACGCTAATCCAAAATGTAACCAGTTATTTGGACATCTGGGTACCTACAGCATCATTTAACACAATTAAATTTCTGAAATTGGAATGACAGTGTCCCCTAAATTCTACCCAATCTAATCCTGGGCCTAACTTTGGGCTCAAATATCTTCAAGAATAACAGTCCAAATGAAGAAACAAAAATTCCCCCAAAAACTAGAATCAAAACTGATCCCAACTATAATCTTATTTCTCCATTCTCGGCTCAATACAGGGCCCAAAATTCAACCCAAAAGGGCTCGCTGGATCGGCCCAACACAGCCCAACAGTCCAAATCCCAAACAGGGCTTCCCCCGTTCCCTCTCCCTTGGTTCACCCGAACCAGGGGAAACCCGTGCCGGCCAATCCCCGGGCAGACCGGCCGTCGGCGACCGGTCCAGAGCTGGCCGCCGCCGTGGCCGTGCCTCCCCCCTCTCTTTCTTCCTCTTTCTCTCTTTCTTTCTCTATATCTTCTGCAGCTCCTTACTGAGCTGGTGGCATGGCTGGCCACTACCGGCCAGCCGGACCCTCACTGGACGCACGCATGGCACCGGGGGGTCACCGGCCGCCCCCTAGGCCCAGTGAGGCGGCAAGCACGCCTCCGGGCCTGAACCAATACGGGAGCCGATTCGGCTCCCGCCCAGGAGAAGGGCCACCGTGGCCCTCTCCACGGTCTCTCCCACGTTCGGTCCCCACCGGATGCCACCTTCGGTGCTAGTGGGGCCGCCGGCCATAGCTCAGGCCCGGCGAGGCGATGGGCACACCGTCAGGCCTGAACCAAGATTAACACGGGAGGATGCCATGGCCTCCTTGCCCATGGCTCCCTCTCTCTCTCTCGCTCAGTTCTCTCTCTATCTCTCTCTCTATGGCATGGGCAGGGGCTTACCAGCGAGGATGCGGACGAGGATGAAGGGCAGGGTCTCCCAGCATCCTCCTTAAAAGCCAATGAAGAAGGTTCGCGACGTCCTTGGTCAAAGGAATCGAGAACCCAATCATCACGCTGAGATCGGGAATCCAGTCATCGTGCCGAGGACTTAAACGTCAGAAGAAAATCCAAGTATCCCCATAATTAATTACCGAGGGTTACATTTTTCCCTCATAAAAATTTTGACCTCGAAATTGATACTCTTCTATAAAATTTGGAATTCAAATATTCTGTCAGAATCAACTAAATGTATTCAAATATCAACAATCATCGATACATCATTTATCTATATTAGGATGCAAATAATTGGGGATATTTCTTTTCATTTCCTCCTCAAGCTCCTAAGTAGCCTTCCTCTCATAATGATGTTTTCACTGAACCTTAACATATGGAATAGTATGCCGTCTTAAAACTTGATCTTGCGGTCCACAATACGCACAGGATGCTCCTCATATGATAAATCTTTCTTCAACTGTATATGTTCAAACTCTATTACATGGCTAGGATCAGGAATATACTTCCTTAACATAGAAATATGAAACACATTGTGTACCCTAGATAGTATCAGAGGCAGTGCCAGACTGTAAGCTACCTCTCCTACTCTGCTCAAGATCTCAAATGGTCCAATATAACGTGGACTCAGCTCTCCTCTAATCCCAAATCTCATCACAACTTTGGTTGGTGATACCTTTAAGAAGACATGGTCCCCAATCTGAAATTTCAATTCCCTTTTGACATCAGCATAGCTCTTCTGTCTGCTTTGAGCTGTACGAAGATGCTCCCTAATCAATTGCACCTTCTCTACTGTCTACTGAATCAGCACAGGGCCTAGCAATTTTCTTTCCTCCACATCATCCCAACAAAAAGGAGATCTGCACCTCCTACCATACAGAGATTCAAATGGAGCCATCTGGATACTGGCCTGATAACTGTTAGTATATGCAAACTCCACTAAAAATAAGTGGTTATTCCATGCTCTACCCAAGTCCATCATACAGACTCGCAACATGTCTTCCAGAATCTATATGGTCCTCTATGATTGTCCATCTGACTGGGGATGATAGGTTGTGCTGAAGTTTAATTTGGTTCCCATGGCTTTATAAAGACTTTTCCAGAACTGGGACACAACCTGGTATCTCAATCTGATACAATAGATACAGAAACACTATGAAGTCTCACGATCTGCTCAATATACAAACTGGCCAATCTTTCACTAAAGACCCCAACTATGAAAGGTAGGAAATGAGCTGATTTTGTTAGTCTATCCATAATAACCCAAACTGCATCATTATTCTTGGGAGTTTTGGGCAGACCAGTCACAAAGTCCATCGTAATCTTTTCCCATTTCACTGTGGAATCTCAGAGATTAAAGAGGTCCCATAGGCCTTTGATGCTCGGCCTTCACTCACTGACACACCAAGCACTTGGCCACATATTGAGTAATCTCTCTTTTCATACCCTTCCACCAAAAATTTTTCTTTAAGTCTCTGGACATCTTAGTGCCACCTGGATGCACAGTATAGGAAGAATAGTGAGCCTCCTTCAAAATTTTGGCTTTTAGCTCTTCTATGTTTGGCACACAAAGTCTACCTTCAAATCTCAGAGATCCATCCTCCATTACATAAAATTCATTCTGAACTCCTGACTGTACAGCTTCTTTAATCTTTTGTAAATCCGGATCTTCTTTCTGGGAGGACTTGATCCTATCTATTAGAGTTGGCTAAAGTACAAGTGCTGCTACAAGCCTATCAGACTGTTGTACTCTCGATCCAACCTCCCAGCTCTCAAGGTCTCTCAGAATGTGAGGCTGGAAAGTAATCATAGTAGCTAACTCTAAAGAGAATTTTCTGCTCAAAGCATCAGCTATTACATTGGCCTTCCCAGGATGATAGTGTAGGTTCAGGTCATAATCCTTCAGTAGCTCCAACCACCTCCTTTGCCTCAAGTTTAGTTCCTTCTATGTGAAGATATATTTTAGATTCTTATGGTCTGTATATATATCACATGATACCCCATATAGATAATGTCGCCAAATCTTCAAGGAAAAAACCACAACATCCAATTCAAGATCATGAGTAGGGTAATTATGCTCATAAGGCTTCAGTTGTCGAGAGGCATAGGCTATCACCTTCTCGTTATGCATCAAAACGCATCCCAATCCTTTCCGAGAGGCATCAGTAGAAGAGTAAATCCTTCAGATCCTGTTGGAAGAACAAGAATGGGAGCTAACACTAGGCGCTGCTTTAACTCCTGAAAACTTTTATCACACTTCTCTGTCTAGTCAAACTGTACTCGCTTTGGGTTTGGCGAGTTAGGAGTAGAATAATGCGAGAGAAGTCCTTCACAAATTTATGGTAGTACTCGGCTAGTCCTAAGAAGCTTCTGACTTCTGCCACATTGGAAGGTCGGCTCCAGCTAATGATAGCTTCAATCTTTTTTAGGTCCATAGATATGTTGTCTTTGGATATTATATGACCCAAGAAAGATACTTGATCCAACCAAAACTCATATTTCTGCAGCTTGGCATAAAGTTTCTTCTCTTGAAGAATCTGTAGCATGATTCTCAGGTGGTCCTCATGCTCCTTTTGGTTCTTGAAATATATCAAGATATTATCAATGAAAACCACCACAAACTGATCCAAGTATGGCTTAAAAATTTTGTTCATCAAATCCATGAATGCTGCAGGGGCATTAGTTAACCCAAACGGCATCACCAAGAACTCAGTGGCCATAACTGGTTCTGAATGATGTCTTAGGCACATCCCCCTTCTTGACTTTGAGTTGATGGTATCCTGACCTGATATCAATCTTTGAGAATATCCGGGCTCCTTGGAGTTGATCAGACAAGTCATCAATCCTTGGTAGAGGGTCCTTATTCTGCACCGTTACCTTATTGATTTTTCGATAGTCAATGCAGAGCCATAGACTGCCATCCTTCTTAACAAATAGAACTAGAGCACCCTAAGGAGAAATACTTGGTCCGATAAATCCCCAATCTAGGAGTTCCTGCAACTGATCCTTCAGTTCCTTTAGCTCAGCCGGGACCATGCGGTAAGGAGCCTTGGATATAGGTCCAGTTCCAGGAATTACATCAATGGAGAATTCGACTTTCCGATCAAGGGGCAAATTAATCAATTCATTTGGAAAGACATTAGGGAATTCTCGAGCTACAGGAATATCCTCCAACTTGGCCTCTTCCTGCTGAAGGTTCTTGACTACAACAAGAAATCCTTGACCACCATTTATCAGATACTTTCCAGCCTGCAGTGCTGATACGAACACCGAGGCTGTGTTTTGACTACCAGTAAAACTGAATTCAGGTTGACTTGAAATTTTGAAGTTCACACTCTTCCTGAAGCAGCCTACTAAAGCATGATAGGAGGCCAACCAATCCATTCCAAGGATAACATCAAATAACTTTAGTGGAAGGACGAATAAATCTGCATTTAATCTTCTATTCTCCACATCAATCGAGTGGGATTTGCATACTGTATCAACCTTCATAATATCTCCGTTTGAAAAAGCAATATGCAACTCTTGCTCTAGAGGAACTTGTGTCAATGATACATTTTTGTCAAGATAGGTGTCAGATATGAAAGAATGCATGACAACCAGATCAATTAAAGTTTAAGCATAAGCAGTGCCTACTTTAATCATTCCTGTCACCACAGAATTAGAGACGGCAGCATCCTGCTGAGTGAGGGTGAAGACCCTTCCCTAGGTCCTCGGTGGCTGCTGCTAATGATGCTGGCTCATCCCTTGATTTGAAGAGGAATGTTGATCCTTCCGAAGGGGACAGGTGGCCATCTTGTGATCTGTTTTCCCACATAGGAAGCAGGCATTAGGTAATCTGCGGCAAGGCCTTCCTGGATGGAAGTGCCCACGGTGAAGGCAACGAGTCTCCTTTTCCGTTGTCCTGCTGGGGCCTGATGTGCACCTCTCTTCTTGGCCTGAGCTGGGGATTGGCTAGAAATAAACCCTTTACTCTCTCTGCTGCTCCCAATCTCTTTGGACTGCATTCATATCCCTCTCAATCACCAAGGCCTTATTCACCACAGCATTGTAAGTGGGAAGCTCAAATGCATTGACTACTTGCCTTAGTCTGGATCACAATCCTTCCATGAATCTGGTGATCTTGGCCATCTCATTGTTCACAATATTTGGAGCAAACCAGGCCAATCTGGTGAACTCAACTTCATACTGGGCCACGAAAAGATTCCTTTGTTCCAATTTAATAAATTTTGATTCCATCTGTCTCTACACACTTTTGGGAAAGTATTTGTCGAAAAATGCCTCCCTAAACTCTCTCCAAGTAATACCACGTCTATTCCGTCGCTGCTCCTCAACTAACCACCAATCATAAGCCTTTCCCCAAAGAAGATAGATGGCAAATCTGATTCGCTCCTTCTCCTGGCTACCATGGGCTGTAAAAGCCTTCTCCATATCTCTCACCACCGCTCAGCATCAACAGGATTGGTAGATCCAGTGAAAGGGACAGGGGGCAAAACTTTTGGAATCAGCAAAGCTACGGCCAACCCCTACCCAGGGTTGAGGTGGAGTAGGCTTGGTCAATGGTACGAATTGAGTAGGTAAGGTTGGCTGAGTTTTGGAGCAAGAGGGATAGGCTAGGTCTGCGGAACAGTAGGAGCAGACTGAGTCTGCGGAATAGTGGGAACAGGTTGAGTCCACGGAATAGTAGGAGCAAGCTGAGTCTACAGAATAATGGGAGCAGGCTGAGTCTGTGGAACGAGAGGGGCAGACTGAATGGATAAAGCCTGCAAGATCTGTTGTTGCATGTCCCGCATCGGCTATGCTATACTCGAGAGAACCTGAAGCATCTTTATCTGGAGTCGCTGGTGATCAGCCCCAACTTGATTGACAGGGCCAACACCTCCGGTAGCTTTTTGGCCTCCCTACTAACCAGCATTACCAACTTGAGAGCCCTCATCATTTTATTGGCTTCTAGTGCGATGAACCATTCCTATCTTCTGATAAATTAATTTTTTATTAATATCGTGATAAATTAAATTTCAGGCTTTCAAAGCATAATACCTGAAATTTCTTTAAAGTTATAATCGTCTCAATCTCATCCTAGTATTTTGCCTAAAGTGTCATCATGTATGTGTCCCTAAGGTCATAACCTAGGCTCTGATAACGATCCGAGCCCTAGGCCCGTTTCATTATAAGAAAGTAAGACGGACAAGGTCCACACCAACTTGTGCCACCACAGATTTGACAAGACCCATATCAGATTTCATAAGAATTCAGACGCAATTTCATAGATTAGAAGAAAACCTAATAAACTTTGGAAATCAGAATCAGGTTTTTCTCATCAAATATGAGATTTTTGATTAAAAAGTGATTAGTTTTTGTCCTGTTTGTCCAATCAAATAAAATGTTTCATGCCCATCTGAAACTTACATTAGAGCTTATGATGCTATCACCAGCAATCTTTAAACTAAATATACTGTAATTAATTGATTTGGACTTTTACATGTTGATGGAGATGTTTAGTAGAGGAGGTACTGCACCAAGGACATCTTTGCATAAATGTGCTGCACCGATGCTTCATCACCAGCTCCTTATCTTTGAAAATATATAAGGGAATTTGTGCATAAAACAATAATGACAACTGTAACAACCCGAGCCCTGGGCCCATAGCACCCATGGACCCGTTCCGTTACAAGAAAGCAAGACGGACAAGGTCCACACCAACTTGAGCCACCACAGCCCAAAAGGGATCCAATTGGTACTTATCCATCTTTCTTAACTGCCGTACAACCAACTTCCAATTTTTCGATGTGGGACTATTGGGAGGGGCATCATAATCTACCCCCTTACAGAGGCGACGTCCTCGTTGCCAGGGGCGATTGATCACAACCACCAGGCAAGTAGGATTCTAGAAGTGGCCCTCACAGATTCAAGAGGTAGCTTCCATCAATATAGCACTTTTGCCCTATGGCCTCCACAGGTTCAAAAGGTGGCTCCCATCGATGTAGCACTTTACCCTACGTGGCACTTAGCTCCTGCACTTCCAGCTAGTGCGTGGCTCTGATACCATATTGTAACGATCTAGGCCCCAGGCCCATTTCGTTACAAGAAAGCAAGATGGACAAGGTTCACACCAACTTGGGCCACCACAACCCAAAGGGATTCAATTGGTACTTGTCCATCTTTCTTAACTGGTTATAAACCATACAACCAACTCCCAATTTCCTAATGTGGGACTATTGAGAGGTGCATCACAACAACCAATAGTGGCAAAATGATGATAAATGTGTTATTGTCTTCGTCAACAGTTTATGATGCCTTTCTATCTAATGGTTGACGAAGATCTTTAGATGTCATAGAATTTATGGATTTATTAGCATATCACATTAGCCCATACCACATATTATGTCCTAGGCTGCACAGATAGAGGCAAAGTGCATAGTTACATGCCTCTCTTAGATGTTCAATTACAAATATGTCAACAGGTAGATCAAATAATGTGCCTAAAAACTATAGACATGAATATGATCCATTCAAAGTCCAAAAGAAGTAGGATAAACATCAGATTTATGAGATAAAGTATAAAAAAAGATGAGTATATTTAACAACAAGCAATGAGTGTTAAATATAGTAAGATGATCTTCAACAAGAGAGGAATCTCTAAGACATAAGTGTAGCTATTTACCTTCGAACAAAGACAAACCATCAAAAAAGCCAAGCAAGTATTCCTTACCATATAATAAGAGAGCCAATATAGATTTCGATCCAGTGAGAGAGTACCATATGGCTGTAATTTTCGATTAAATTTATTTATTTCTGATTTTTTTACATCAAAGAATGGAAAGGGTTACATGAGCTTGTAAAAAAAATAAACTATTAAAATAGTTGTATTGATGTATTTACTTATACTCATCTGAATAAAAGTAATCACATACAAAGTTTTAGTCACTCTACGAGACACGAGATGTCTTATTTTGCTTTGCTAAGCTCACACTTGTGTCCCCACCATAACTAATGAAGTGTAAATGAAGCCGATATCTAAATTCTCGATATACTTTATTCATTTGAAACTCAATACCCTTTTTAATATGATCTAAATCATATCAAGATTGAACTTCTTCTGCAAATATATTTAAAAATTATAAAAGTTATAAGGTATATTAAGTATGTTAAAAGTAATCTAAAAGTAATCTAATACAATTATACTGACCTGAAGTCGATCGATCATAGGTGCTTTCTGTGCATCAGTGATCTCACTCCACTTTTTGACTGCAAATGGTGCCATGTCACGTACAACCAATCCTATATTAGTCAGAAACTCGGAGTGAAACTCTCCTAATGGCCGTCCAACCTCAGGCGGCAAAAGAATAGGCAACTTCTGTCCACCATGCGTATCAATCAGATGTGCGGACTTGTATCCGCGAGCAGGACCTCAGCCCTTCTTCTTTGATGACAGCTGCAAAATATATTAAACTAAATTAGTACAAAATAACATAAAAAAATGTAGCCAAATAAGACAAGTTTAAAGTAGAGTTAGTACATGATGCGATGACAAATGACCCCTCTGTTAAAACTGGAATGTAAGGAGAATCATCTGGCCTCGATATAGTAGGAGTATCCCTCGAAGACATCTGCAAACAAACATACAAACTAGAATTAATAAATAAGAAAGTATAAGAACATATAGTTGCAATAAGTAAAAAAAAAAACATGAATACTACCAAATTAATCACTGTCATCAATAATATGCTCATTGTCTTCATCATCCTCCATATCAGAACTATGTATAGATCCCTCACTGTCATAATCAGCTAGTGTGTCATCCTCTTCAACATCTTCGCATATAAACTCATCTTGACCAACATCACTTTGACCTCTAATGTTTTCTTGAATTGTAACTATTTAAGCATTAGTGTCCGTACACTGAGATGTTATTAAGTCCATGTCATATTGCTCACATGTGAATCGAAGGACTATTGAATCATCTTCTTGATATACTTCTTCCTGAACATCATCTTTTTTTGGAATATCCCACAAATGACGATGACTAACCTTGTATACCACTTTCCAATTAGAAGTGTTCTTCAAATCATCCAAGTAGAAAACCTTTTCAGCTTGTGATGCTAAAATGAATGGCTTATGTTTGTACCATTGTGAACTAATATTTATACTTGTAATGTTATAATGTTGTTGCATTCTCCTGTGCTTTGGTTCAGTTTCAAACCATTTGCACTTGAACATTATCGTTAACAAATGAAATTCAAGGATCTCTAATAATATACCATAAAAGTTAATTTTTTCTCCTAGATGAGTAGAGGGAACACAAACGCCACTATTCTGTGTTTCATGGCTGACATCTTGATTAACAGTGATAAATTTAACGTCGTTCACCACATAGCCAGTATATAAACACACACGACTGTCGGGACCAATAGCCAATGAATAAAGCTCATCAGTAGCTTCAGATGCCCTAGCAAAATGCTTATTTAACATCTGGATAAACCAAACATCAATGTCATTTGAAATAAAGACACATGATATAATAATTTACAATATTAATGAATGTACGTGCTTACTTCATTTTTAAACCACTAAAAAATCTTTCCTTCTTTAATTGGTCTAGTTGTTCCGGTCCAGTTGGATTTAGCTGATCAATGTGTTGGCTATACAGAACATTATGCTAATGAGCACTATAGATAATTTAGATACGAAGAAATAATTTTACAAGTATACTTACTTGAGAAAAATGGTTGCACCTCTGGACAATTATTGATGAGGTACCAATATACTTGTTTTAAAGTTTTATCATCTAAATGTGCCATTCTTCCTGTTTTAAGAGGCCGTCAACGAGTTGAAAATATATTTAATTGCTTGTCCAAATGGCTATCTGAATCAAAATTTTGTTCCGAACGATTTAATCTTGTTTCTATGTCTCGAAGATACATAAAACAAAATGTAAGAGACTCGTTGATAACATAAGCTTCTGCAATTGAACCTTTCGAATGAGCCTTATTACGTGCATATTGTTTATATGTACCAAGTGCCCTTTCGAAAGGATATATCCATCTACTTTGAACAGTTCCGGCAAATAAGGCCTCGTAAGGCAAATGTATTGATAAGTGCACCATAATGTCAAAAAATACTGGTAGAAATATTTGTTCAAGCTTACATAAGATCACCACAGTCTGCTCTTGTAACAACTCCAAATCCATAACATACAATGTCCTTGAACAAAATTGTTGGAAGAAATTAGAAAGCTCAATTAAAGTACTACTCTCATGTTTCTGCAAGAATGGTTGAATGCCAATAGGTAACAATCTTTGAAGTAGTACATGACAATCATGTGTCTTCAAGCTGGATATCTTTCCATCACCTTCATTTATACACCTTGAAATATTGAAAGAATATCCATCGGGCACCTTCACAGATTTTAACTACTTACAGAATTGTCTTCTTTCATCTAATGTCAATGTGTAAGATGCAGGAGGCTTATAAACTCTATTACCTTAAGTTTGTAACCATAACTCCCTTTGGATCCCCATTGAAGCCAGGTCCTCTCTTGCTTTATATGTCTTTTGTCTTACCTTCGATACCTAATAAAGTTCCCACAACATTGTCACAATATTCTTCTCAATATGCATTACATCTAAGTTATGTCTAAATTTTAATGATGACCAATACTTCAACTCGAAGAAAATGCTCTTCTTATACCAATTCAACTCATTTGGTGCACGCTTTCGCTTTTGATGTTTATTGTTTGGATGCTTTCCGGGCTTTTCAGCAGCTATGTGTTCTAATTGCATTAATATTTCTTCATCGGTCAACATTTTTGGTTTGACTCCATGCTCTCTACTTTCATCATGGAGTCTACTATTTCGCCACTTGTGATCAATAGGCAAGTAACGGCGATGTCCCATATAGCAAATCTTGTCTTTCAGCTTTTTGGATGAGGTTTGCTCATTACAAACTGGACATGTCTTATAACCTTTATGCTCCAATCAGATAATAATGAGTATGCTAGAAAATCATTCACAATCCATAATAAAGCTACGTGCATCCAAAAACTCTCTTTCGTACATGCATCATATACATCAACACCTTCGGTCCATAAATATTTAAGTTCATCCACTATTGGCCTTAAAATATATCCATATCCCTTCCTAAAGATTTAGGACCGGGAATAAGTAACGACATCATAAAGAATGTCTCTTTCATATATTTTCATGGAGGCAAGTTATAAGGTACTAAAAAGATGGGCCACATACTGTATGCATTACTCATGTTCCCAAATGGATTGAATCCGTCTAAAGCTAGACCTAACCTTACATTTCTTGGTTCACTAGCAAAATTAGGATACTTTTGATCAAAATCTTTCCATGCTTCTTCATCTGCTGGATGCGTAACACCCCATCTGTGATCGGTCGCTTATCATAGTGCCACCTCATATCTTCAACTGTATGTCTTAGGCATATAGATATTTCAACCGAGTGCGAGTGAAAAAAACCGTATAACTTTATAAGGTATCTTCTTACCTTTGTCTCCAACCACGTGGTACCTAGGCTCATTGCATACCGAACATTTTTCTAAAGAAGCATTCTCCTTCCAAAAGATAGCACAATCATGCTTGCATACATATATGTTCCCGTAGCCTAAACCCAACTCATTCATCTTCTTTTTGGCCTCATAGTGAAAAGAAGGTATCCTAGTACCATTCGGAAATGCCTCTTTCAATAGTTCAAGCAACATATTGAAAAACTTATTTGTCCACCGATTGAGGACCTTAATGTGCATTAACTTCACTAAGAATGTCAAAACAGAAAACTTTTCACATCCAGGATAAAGCTCAGATTCCACCTTATTGAAAAGATCATCCAATTTCTTACTATGATCGGTCCTTCATGGTCAAACATCATCGGATTATCATCATCATTGCCAACCTTAGTATGAGCACCACTTGGGCCAACGATGTCCTGTAATGCTTCAACCATCTCATCTTGTTCCCTTTCTTGGTCATCATCTTCATTCTTGTTTTCATCCGAGACATTGCTTCCAAACTGTTCTCCATGAAAATACCACGTTTGATACGTCTTCGAGAAACCCTTTAACGAATAGTGCAATTTAACTAAATCAGGCTTATGCCATGATCCATTATAACACCGCATATAAGGACAACATATCTTTTCTTCTTCATTAACATAAAGCCTTGCCTTTTCTATGAACTTCTTAATACCGCTGCATATTCAGGACAATTTTGATTCTTTATATGTATCCAACTCTTATCAATCGGCATCATTGGATGATATCAAATCTGAGTAAAATAGCCATAATTCGTTGGATGACATCAAATCAACAACAAGAGCAGTAATAACAAGAGCGGTAATAACATTCGTTGGATGCTTCATATTCTTCTTTGTAAATATCTAAGCCTAAATAGATCATACCTCACTAAATTAATTGAACAATGACCCTCCCTTCCATTCTTCTCTAATAGGACAAAGGTTTAGCTGGTTATGGTGGAAAAAGTGTGAGAAGTATGATGATAGAGAATTCTTTCCTCCTAGCATACAGAAGATGATGAAAGACTTGGATTAATTGAATGATAAACGATGAATTTGAGATTATAAATGATCGCCTATTTGAGAGTGAGCAAGCGTTTTAAAGCATGAATTGGTGCATTGATATTGCATGAGGTTTATGAGATCCTTATACTTTTATGAGATATGGATAGTTTTCTTACATATATTTTTAACGATATGCATCATGATTTTGTACCTGTAATTTTATCAGCATGTTCAACTATATATGCATGTGACTTATGTTCAATTATGATTCTATGATTTTCAGTTATGTATAGATATGATATATTTATATTATGATAGCTTGGTTGTTTATGTTGATGATGTGGAGTTGAAGATTGTTTTGCTATGATTTAGGATGAAGTACTAGTATGGTTGATTCTCAAATATTTATCATCAGAGTGTTCTGCTATGATGATTTAGGAGCCAACTTACTAAAGATGTTGTTTCCAAGGAATAAATAGAGAGAAAGTTGTAGAGACTAAAAGGCAGTAATTGATGTAACCAAACTTGATGATATGATGCACTTGGGAGATTGTACTATGTGGTCAGGCTCATACGAGTTCCTTCGTATGTGTTGATATGTGTAATAGTTAATAGGACTCTACTATAGATGAGGTAATGTATCTCAAATATATTAAGTGATTAAGGATCCATTATCATTTGGTTGTGATAATCTACACAGATGACAATGTTTTCCATAAACGTATAATCTACATAAAATTTACTAAAAAGGGAGGTGTGAAAAAAAAAACTGTTTATGGAACAATGGATGTCAATCCCATAACCTGTGGTATTGGAGGAAATTAAAGAATGCTGATGTAATTGAGTATTCACTGAAACATTACACAAATCAAGTTCAGAAAACATAACATTTGTAAAGGGAGTCAATTATAATAACGAAGGTATGCCACAATATAGAGCAAACATTGATGACTACAGCTATAGCCTTCAGTTAGATAGTTTATTTGGTAGCATAGAAATGTTCATCAGATGCACAGAAGATGGCTTCCAACATCAATACATATGAAGAAGATGTGGGATGTTCTAAGCAGGTGAAGTGTCTAAGTAGAAGTAGGCATACTTGAACCTAGATGCAGGATAGCTGTAGCCAATAATGCTTTTAATTTCTCAATTTTGAGATTCAACATGATCTGCTTGCAATGACACCATAGATTCGGAATTTGTTTCATGTTTCAGTTAATAGGCATTTCTGTTTCCATGGTACTCAAGCAACAAGGACAGTAGTTTAGCTATCATCTCCTACCGATGATTACTTACAGATTTTGTCTTCTGATGCACTGACCACTCATAGATTCCTATTATAGGATCATAAACCAAAATCACAAGAGAAGCCACTCTTACAATATCTAAGGCACTAGCAGCAATGCCTATTTATGAACATGAGATAATACAAAAGAGGATGCACCAACAAGTCAAACAGGAACAACCAAAGATCAAAGCATTTTGAGAACTTACTTCCTTTCTGGGGAATAATTAAAAAATCAAAAGCAGTAAATATGGTATACAGCATATTCTTGCGCAAGAGTTTGTCCTTTCTAATTGCATATAATATGGAACCATTGGATGGCGCAAGGCCCTTGTTTCTAAAAGTGCCATGGCAATACCTCACAAAATTAAAATAGAAGGACAAGTAGATCCGATTCAATAGTTTCATCTGACAACGCAGTTGCATCTTGTGGCTATGCACTGAAGGTTTCTCCAAACAAATAATACTATAATAATCTTGAGATGAAATTAATTAACCAAAATTGAGAGACTTAACTCCATCGTTCAGGATTTTAACTTTTTTGCCCATCAGGGCCTTTATGTTCAAACAAATTATGGGCTGGCTGAAGGTTGGATGGAGGCTCCCTATAACAAGTATAGACATGAAGCTTCCAGGTATAAGTGCAAAAAGTTGATACATAACTATGATGAATCTTAATTACTAATATTAAGTGTCAATGAGTGTCATGAAGAGCAATATGTTCATGCATCCAAAGCCAAAGAATGTTTTTCTGCAGTTGCAGAAAGGATAAAAATGAATATCCTGCAAACCCAAGAGTGTTTTTCTGCTCTACTATATTCATTAACAAACGTATCAGGCAATTATATGCTTGATATAGCATAAGCCAGCAAAGATTATTCTAGAATATGTAAATATTAACCTGACAAAATTTGCCACTTAAAGATTAGCTACTGAAAGATTCTATTACATTACATGTGAATGCCATATCCATATCGAAGGAAAGAGCTCCCTCCTCCACGGATGGTACACAATCCATCAATGAAATCAGTTGGAGCATCAGGAATATCTGCGGGCTTCCAGCGCAACTGAGTAGGTGTAGCAGAGCACCAATACCCTGCTTACACTACATTATGAGATGGGGAAGTGGGGAAATGTTGATAAGGTCAGGGCTCAGATGAGAGCACTTCAGGTGCAGAAGGTACCCGGGTGTAGTGCGGTTGAGCTTGGTAGAATGGTTCATGAATTTAGCGCAGGAGATCGGTCACATCCAAGATCAAATGAGATTTATGGAGCTTGGGATGAGCTGGTTAAGCAACTCAAGATCTTAAAAGGCTATGAACCGGACCGGGGAGCTTTACTTAAGAACTTGGATGAAGAGGACAGAGAGGAAGCTTTGTATCGGCATAGCATGAAGTTGGCCTTATCATTTGCGCTCATTAGCTCAGAATCAAGATCTTCAATTAGGATCATTAAGAATTTAAGTATTTGCAATGACTGCCACAGGGTTATGGAGCTGGTGTCGGAGCTCCAAGAGAGGGAGATAACAGTTAGAGACTGAATTCGGTTTCACCATTTCAGTGCAGGGCGTTGTTCTTGTGGGGGCTATTGGTGAAATGGAAGGCACTTGCTAAATTCAGTATTTTGGAAAAGATCTTTGGCTCACCTGATCTCTTAAGGAGAGTTGATCCAAGCAAAATTAATGTTGAAAGAGAGGTCATAGCTTTCCACCCTTGGATGGCCAGCCTATACGCCATGGGCAAAGATTTTTACAAAGGTTGTGCCACCTTGGTCGGCTAACAACTTCTGAGTTCTAATTAATGTATGCCCCCAAGTCTCAATGTTCCCTTCCCTTGAGTGCAAGCATTATTCAAGACCAACTTTAAAACGGACATGATGTTCACAATGAGATCATGCACAGCTTTTTCAAGATTAAATTCCTTGATCTCGTGGAAAGAAAAACTATAGAAACGAGTGACCGACCTTTCTTTATGAATCATCACACATTCAGAAATACAAATTTAAACACAGCTTAGTATTGCAAGCATTATTCCATTGCTGTGGATTATTATTCAACAAGCTATACAGAACTGAGGAAGAAAACAGAACAGATAGCATAGGACTTAAGAGTCAAACAGCACTCCAACCTGCCAAGCCAAAGAATCTTAAAGTTCCATGGTACCATGAGATTGACTGCTTTACACCCATAAGCAGCGACTGCATGCATGACCCATGATAACAGTTTATATCCGGCCTTGACATGATAACAGATCAGAGGGCTTACCGTTTGGATTGAAGAAGGAGAAGAGATCCGGGGAGAAGAGGTCCGGCGAATAGAGGAGATCCGGGGAGAAGAGATCCGGGAAGAAGATAACGGCCACGGCGGCAGCGACGGAACCCTTGTCGATCTTGGAGAAGAGATCTGGCGAGCCGAGGGGGGAGCAGCTTGCCTGAGCAGGAAATCAAAGGAAAATCGGTGTGGATTAAACAAAAAGAAAGGAAGAGAAGAGAAGAGAAAGAGAGAGAGAAAACCTTCGTTGCCGGTTTCAGAAAAAGGAGGAAAATCGCTAGAGAAGAAGACGGTGGTCGTTCGAAAAAGGGATAGTATATATTTCGTTGTAATATCTTGAATAATTTTTTTAATAAAAACTTTACTCATAATGGCGAAATTAGATTTCACTCCTATATAATAGATATATTAGGCGACATATAAATATTGTCGTAATATAAATAATTATTACGATAAAAATTATATTTTATCGTAGTAACAAAAAATAAAATTCTAAACCTATTATAACGAAAAATAAATTTCATCATAATATATATATTTATTAGAAAAAAAATAATTTTCATCATAATATTAAAAATAAAAAAAATGAAATTCTTAATCTGTTACTGTAAACAAATATATTTTGCTGTAATATATATAATTATTACGGTAAAATTATGTTTCATCGTAATAATAAAAATAAAAAAATAAAATTCTTAACTTATGGCAAAAAATATGTTTTGCCTTAATAGCATGAAAAAATAATAAAATAAAATTCTTAACCTAACGGTGAAAATGCAGTAATAGTCAGAAGAAAAAATAAAAATAAATAAAATTTGTAACTTATTATGGCAAAAATTACTTCTCCCCCGTAATAACATAAAAATAAAATAAAATAAAATAAAATTTTTCATTATAATAAAAAATATTTGCTTCATCATAATAATTAGAAATAAAAAAATAATTTTTTAACAAAAATCCTTACCTATAACGAAGAGACAATATGTTGTCGTAATAACTTGTAATAAAAAATTTTATTAAACTTCATAACTATAACAACGAAACGATATTTCGTCGTTAGAAAGGTATTAATAATGATGAAAATATCTACTTCGTTGTAATAATTAAAAATAAAAAAATAATTTTTTCTATGAAAATTCTTACCTATAACGATGAGATAATATATCATCGTACTAACTTGTAATAAAAAAAAATCTTTTATTAAAATTTGTAACTATAACGATGAAACGATATTTCGTTGTTCTAAAGGTATTTATAACGATGAAAATATCTGCTTCATCGTAATAATTAAAAATAAAAAAATAATTTTTCTATGAAATCCTTACCTATAACGATGACAATATATGTCGTCGTAATAACTTGTAATAAAAAAAAAATTTATTAAAATTCGTAACAATAACGATGAAATCATATTTCATCGTTATAAAGGTATTTATAACGACAAAAATATCTGCTTCATCGTAATAATTAGAAATAAAAAAAATAATTTTTCTATGAAAATCCTTACCTATAACGATGAAACAATATGTCATCATAATAACATGTAATAAAAAAATCTTTTATTAAAATTATTAACTATAACGATGAAACTATAGTTCACCGTGACAAATAAATTTATAATGGCAAAATTATTTTTCATCGTAATAAAGTATTATTACGATAAATTTAATTTTTATTTTACCGTAATAAGTGAAACTATAACGATGAAAATAATTCACTGTAATAAGGTCGCCACAATAAACCAATTTCCTGTACTGTATATATACGTTTCCAATCTACTTAGTAAATTCAAGGACCCAGGCAGTGGCGAAATGTTCTACAGTGTTTGCTACAGTTCTTTTTTTAGCACACCCGATTCTTAAACCAAATTCCATGTGCTTTGAAATTAGTGCTTTGGTCTTTCTTCGTCTCGATCTTCGGTGATCGTCGCCGATCCTGTTGATGGCCTTCGGTGTACGATGTCGTCTGCCACCGCTACCCCACCGTCCGGTGGTGATTGTCGTCAAGCCACTGAGGTTCCCTCGTGACGACAGGGCGATCATTTGTTCACCTGGTCTTCTCTGGCGCCCTCTCTGGCCGAAATCGCTGATCTGGAATCAAGATTTCCGGACATCTTCCAGCTCCCCACTGAGGCTATTGCTCTGGAGTCTAAGGAGTGGACTGTTTCTGGGTTGATTGTGCGGAGTCTTTCACTGTGGGTTCCCCCGGAAGCTGTTGTCCGGGAGTTTCGCTAAGCTGGTCTTGCTGGCCGTATCTCCACCATCAGTCTTGCTCATTGCACGTCTTTGGTGAAGTTTGAAGTTCCGGCTGCCAGAGATGCAGCATTGGTCCAGCATGGGTTGTCAATGGACAGCCGTTTGCGGTTGAGGCTTGGCGTCATGATTTCGCCCCTACGGATGATGCTCTGAGGACGGCCCTGTTATGGATTCGTTTGCCTAACCTCCCAATTAAGTAATGGTTTGAAGAGACCCTTCGTTCCATCCTCTCGACGGCCGGTCACTTCATTGCTGTGGATTCCTTCACGAAGGAGAGACGTCGGGGTGGATTTGCTCGGGCCTGTGTGAGGGTGGATTTGAGCCTTCCTTTTCGTCCCGGTGTGCGATTCCGAGCCAACGGATCCCCGTTCTGGCAGCAATTCACCTATAAGCATGTTGATGGCATTTGCCCCCACTATGGCTCTCTCCACTTGTCTGGCCCCTGTCTGTCCTCGTCGGAGCCGGCATCTTCCTCCGCTGAACCTCGCTTTGGCCCCTAGATGGCAGCGCTCCGTCACCGTAAGCCACCCTCGTCTCTAGTCCCTGGCACTCTCCCATCTTCGTTGGCTTCACCGGTATTACCAAGGTGGTTACTCAAGATAGGAGTGATGGCTGGCTGAAACCAAGGAAAACAACTCGTAGAAGTATTGTTCTGTCATCTTTAGCCGATCACTTGAAGGTCACTCGTCCAGGATTTCAAAGGAGTCAGGGCCTATGCTAAGAAGTAATGATCGTGTCGGTTACTGTAGCATCTATTGTTGTTTTTAGAGCTGCTATTCTGAACTCAGCCTCTGCAGCTGGTGACTCAGGGCAGCTATCTAATTCTCTGAAGGTGGTTAAGGGAGCTAGGCAGACCCAATCTCTATCTAATCGAAGAGGGAAGGATCCTTGTAAGGATTCTATGTTTAAGTTCAATGCTATGGCCCCAGAGTCCCCTTCCAAGGTTCCCCTGCAGGGTCCTAAGGAAGTTGTGGAGTCTAGTGTAGCTTCACACAGAGGGATTTGCCTCAGGTGGAATCCCACAACTTGGAAATAGGAATGAAGATGGTTTTCGAAAGAGAACTTGTCTATCAATCCCTTCGGCCTTCTTAGATCGGACCATTGGGCCGGTCGGCCCAAGGCATGGGAGGACACCAATCCTTCTTCACTCAAACGGGCCCGGGCTGTCGAGTTCGCTGCCCCTAGGGTGGTTTCTAAGGCTGGCGAAAGCCCACCTAGTGATTATTGTTGATCCTCCTGCTTCTGCTAGGGAAATCCGTTTTGGTGATTTCTCGGGTGTTACCCATTCGCTCCCCCTGGCCAGAGATGATCATGATACTGTTGTATCTTCTTTGAAAGAGGCTATATTGGCTTCCACTCCTGAATGCCGGGACTCTGGGCCACCTAGATCGGATTATTGTGGTGACGATGCTATGGAGCTTTCTTTGCAGATGATTCCTTCTGACCCGGGTTCTCGGGGAGTGGGTCCTTCTGCAGTTGGTTCTATCGATATAGATATGGGTGGGACCCTATCTAGGATCATGGTACCCCCCAAACTGATTAAATGAAGATCCTCATTTGGAATGTTCGAAGGGCTCTGAAACCCTCTTTCCGCTCCTCGTTTGGTTAGCTATTACAGCTTCATCATTTTGATGTTTGCATTTTATTGGAAACTCGATATTAGGACCTGGCTTTCAGTGGTTCCGGCGGTGAGTTTCTTGTTCTTGGAGTTCCTATGCTGTGGATTCCAATGGCTTATCTGGGGGCAATCTAGCTTTATGGCAGGATCTCTCTATTCGTATTGATGCTTTTCATCGTTGCCACCAGCAGGTGGCCCTGGTTGTTTCGGAGGGGTCTGCTCCTCCCTGGCTGCTTTTGGGAGTCTATGCAAGTATGGATTATCGTGAGTGGCGCGGTCTTTGGGCTGAGATTCTCTCTTTATTATCTCAGGGCTTCCCCTCCCTCATTGCTGGGGATTTCAATTGTATTGTGGGTGCCTTAGAGAAGCGTGGGGGTCATCGGTTCATGGATTCTCCGAACTCTAGTGAATTTCACTCCTTTATATCCTCTGCGAGGCTCTTTGACCTGGGTTTTTCGGGCTCGCAGTTTACTTGGTGTAATAACCGTCAGGGCTCTGCTCGAGTTTGGGAACGTTTGGATAGGGCTTTGGCCTCTTCTAGATGGTTGCAGTCCTTTCTCTGAGCCACCACCGCTCATCTCCCTCGGATAGCGTCAGACCATTGCCCTTTGCTCATATCCACAGAGCCGTCTTCTCTGCATCGGGGACCCTTTCGGTTTGAGCAATTTTGGATGCTTTATTCTTTGGTTCGGTCTTTGATTCATCAGGTTTGGCGTCAGCCGGTTCGAGGGAGTTCTACCTACAGTCTATCTTGCCACCTTGAACTAATGAAGCGTAGTCTTTTGAGGTGGCATAGTAGGTAGGTGGGGGATATCCTGTAGTGAGTGCAGGCTATGTAAGCTGATATTGTTGCTTTTCAGATGAAGGAGGATCAAGATGGTTGCCTTTCAGACACAGATCATCGGTCTCTTTGTTGGTATTTGGCTCTGCATCACTCATTGCTCAGTCAGAAGGAAACCTTCTAGCGTCAGCGGTCCCGGATTTAGTGGCTTCAGGAGGGTGACCGCAAAACCAGTTTTTTTTCATCATGCCACCTTAGCCTGGTGTGCTGCCAATCAGATCCGGTGCATCTGTGATGAGGAGGGGAATATCCTTGAGGATGATGAGGCTATTCGGGAGCAGATTGTCCACTTCTTTCAGTCCCATTGGGCGGAGCAGTCAGTCAGCTGCTTCCCCCTTATTCATATATCTCAGGTTGCCAGGGTTTCTAATGCTGATAATGGTATTCTTACGGGTATGGTTACGACGGAGGAGATTCATTCTCATGTTTGGGCTCTGGGGCCTGATAAGGCCCTAGGACCCGATAGATTTCCGCTTGTCTTCTTTCGTCACTACTAGGATATAGTGGGGCAGGATATTATTTTGGTTGTTCAGTCTGTTCTCTCCTCTAGATCTCTCCCTCGGGACTAGTAGCGGACTTTTGTTTCCCTTGTCCCTAAGCGATCAAATGCTTTGCTTCCCCAGCATTATCAGCCTATCAACTTGTGTACCACCCTTTATAAAGTCTGTGCTCGTTTATTGGTCACTAGGCTGCAGGGTGTGATTCCCTGTCTGATATCTTTGGAGCATGGGGCTTTTATCCATGGTTGTAGCATCACTATAACGCCCTCATTGCCCAGGAGTTTATGTATGATCTCCACCGAGCATATGCTAGTCATAGTCTTATGGCTGTTAAGTTGGACATGGAGAAGCTTATGACAGGATTAGTTGGATATTTCTTCGATAGTCACTTCGGGAGTTCGGGTTTGCTAATCTTTTCATTGATTGGGTTATGGCATGCGTCCAGAGGCCCACTTTTTCTATTCTTATTAATGGCTGTCTGACTGGATTTTTTCCCTCAGCCATGGGTCTCTGTCAGGGTTGCCTCCTCTCCTCCTTCCTTTTCATTCTATGTGCTGATGATCTCTCTATTGACCCAATTATTGATTTTGATTATTAACAAAAGATATGAGTATATTCATTATGTTTCTGATAAATTTGAGAAGTGTTTCAGGCATTAAGAATGGTTAATCAGTCAAAAGGAATAAGAAAATAAGTTTTGAATTAATTTTAATGAAAATTATTTAAGTTCAGAACTTAGAGTCGACACCTCATAATCTGGAGCCGACCCCAGGGTGTATCAGAACCTTTTTAGAATTTCGGCACGGTCCGGAGTTGACACCTGAAACTCTGGAGCCGACTCCAACCTGAGATATAGAGAAGTGCCTTCTTCGTCAGTTTTTGGAGCCGACACCTGGAGTTTGGGAGCCGACACCTGAGTTTCTGGAGCCGACTCTAACCTGAGTACAGAGAGCATATTTTTTGGACATTGTTAGAGTCGACACCTTTGGATTCTAGAGCCGATTTCCCAAAACACCGAGCCGACACATTGCTTTTTCGGAGCCGACTCCTTAATAACTTTTATTTACTATTCTTGGACATCCCGATCTGGAGCTGACACATGAAAATTGGAGCCGACTCCAACATATCAAATACAGATTTTCAAAAGTGATAGATCAGCTTCAACGGTAATATTTTTCTCACCTAACCTCTAACGACTATTTTTCTTTATGTGTAGAAACATCCAAGTATCTCACAACGGCTAGTTTTCCATCAAAACCTTGGATTAAGAAGTCTATAAAAAGGGGATTCGTCCGTTTGAAAAAGAGAGACAGAAAAAGAGAAAATTTTGTGAAAAATCAAAAAATCTTGTGAAAGAAAGAGAGAGAAATCAAGAGAAAGACTCAGAGCTCAAATCCATCAATCCTAGAGAGTCCAAAGAGAAATTCAAAGCATTCAAATCAAAATCGAAGGATTTCCCAAGTGAAAAAGGAAGAAAGAAAAGCCATGTTTTTCTCCAACTTTCTCAACTGTGATTTTTGTGAGGAATCTGAGCTGAGGCCTGATTCAATCATTCAAGAAGAAGAGGAAAAGAAGAAAGAAGAAAAGCACACATCCAAATCGCTTCAAACAGGCTTTTCTTATCTTTGTTTATTTAATTGCATATTTGCTCATTTGAGGAGTTATTTTGTATTCAAAACTATATTTTTTATTGTTGTTTGCTAATTCAATCGGGGATTGAATTAGCGGAGGTAGTATACCTCGGGATAGGCTAAGATAGCTTGTGGTTAGGTTTTGTGCTGATGAGCCTGTGAAAACAAGCTGAGTTCATTGTGATCCCGGGCAAAATAATAAGTTAGAGTTGTGAGCTTGTAAAACAACTCGACTGTAATCGGTGGGATTATAGTGTGGACCCAAGAGTTGCTTGGGAGTGGACGTAGGTGTTGGATACACCGAACCACTATAAAATCTTTGTGTTTACCGTGCTTTTGTCTCTATCTCTCTCACTTATATTGTGCTCTTTACTTACTGCATCACCTTCACTTGTGCACCTAATTGGCTTTAAGTTTTAAAGTGTTTTAAATTTTTTAAAGAACCCAATTCACTCTTCCCTCTTGGGTTGCCATCTGGGCCAACAATTAGTATCAGAGCTTGTGCTCATTTCGGCTTGATTACACAATCAAGAGTCAAAGATCCAAATGGCAGCTCAAGTTGGATCATCCTTTTTAGAAGGTCAATCCACTAATAGGCCACCCTTTTCAGTGGCACCAACTATTCATATTGGAAAGCAAGAATGAGGATATTCATTCAAGCTTTAGATTATGAATTATGGAGTGTCATAATTAATGGACCTAGCACATCCACACACATAGTTGATGGTTCTATTGTTCCTAAGCTCGAAAGGGATTGAATGAAATGATAGAAAAATGGCTCAGCTTAATGCAAAAGCCATGAATGTTTTGTATTGTTTCTTAGATGCAAACGAATTTAATCATTTCTACATGTATTTCTGCAAAAGAAATGGGATAGGTTAAAGGTTACCCATGAGGGTACAAATCAAGTTAAAGAATCTAAAATTAATATTCTTGTTCATAAATATGAATTGTTTAGCATGGAACAAACTGAATCTATAACCTGCATGTACACTAGATTTACTGATATTGTAAATGGTTTAAAGAGTCTTGGTAAGACCTATACTAATTCTGATTGGTTCAAAATTCTTAGGTCTCTTCCAAGATCATAGAAAGCAAAGTGACTGCAATCCAAGAAGCCAAAGACCTGAATGCCTTACCTTTGGAGGAGCTACTTGGATCATTGATGACCCATGAATTGACAATGAAGCAGCATCAAGAGGAAGACGTCAAGAAGAAAGAACATTGCTTAAGGCTGCAAAAATGAGAAAAGCAGCAGTGAGATGAAGATGAATGATGATGAGACAGCTCTCCTTGCTAGAAAGTTTAAAAATTTATGCAAAGAAGGAGACCCTTCCACAAAAAGAAATCTGAATAAAATTGAAAGGAGAAAGAGAAAAAGAAAGGACAAGACAAAGAAAAAGACCCCTTAATATGTTATGAATGTAAGAAACCGGGGCATTTAGATCTGAATGTCCTCAATTGAAAAAGGAGTATAAGAAGAAGAAAAAAAGGCATATGTTGCAACATGGAGTGATAGTGAAGAATCTTCATCCGAAGAAGAACAAAAGGAAGTTGCAAACATTTGCTTCATGGCAAAAGAAGACAATGAGGTAAGTTCTGAAACTCATGACTTTACATTTGATGAATTATTTGATGCATTTAATGAATTAGTTACTGATTTCAAGTTTTGAAAACAAGAACAAATCTTTAAAAACTGAAAATTAAATCTTCTCAAAGAGAAAAATGAATTAGTTGAGATTAAAATCTGAAATCTGAAAAAGAAGATATTTTAAAGGAAAAGGAATCAATTTCTAATGAAAATATTAAGTTAAAGAAAAAATTGAAAAATAGAAGGAATAGTTGATATTTACTTTAAGTTCTTCAAAATTAAACATGATTTTAGATAGTCAAAGAGTTGTTTTTGATAAACAAGATTAGGATATAACCTCTTAGGAAGCAAAAATATTTAAAAATTTTTTGTACGTGCTGGTCAATCTCTTAATATTATTTTCAAATAAAAAGGACATAAATCATATGAATGCAATTTAAAAAAAGCAAAAAATTTGATGATTAAAGGAAAGGAAATATGGGTTCCAAAAGGAACAATTTTTATCGCTACTAATCATGAAGACCCAAGAAAGCTTGGGTACCTAAACAAAGTTTGATTCATCTTGCAGGAGTGTCTTGTAGCCAAAGATCAAAAAGAAATGGTATCTTGATAGTGGCTGCTCAAGGCACATGACGGGTGACAAGGATCAATTCATCATCCTTGAAGATAAAAGAGAGGAGTTGTTACTTTTGGAGATAATGGCAAAGGTCAAATATGGGCCTTGGTAAAATTCAAATAACTCCATCCACTTTATAGAAAATATTTTATATGTTGATGGCTTAAAACATAATTTAATTAGTATTAGCCAATTGTGTGATAAAGGTTTCAAAGTTTCATTTGAATCTTCTATTTGCACTGTTTCTAATCCCATTAACAATAGCATTATATTTATTGGATATAGAAATGGCAATGTATACTTAATAGATTTAGACAATTTATCTACTAGTAATTATTGCTTAATTGCTGATAATGCTAATGAATGAGATCGGATGGTTATGGCATCGTAGATTAGGTCATGCAAGCACATACCTAATTTCAAAATTAATTAGAATGGATTTAGTTAAAGGACTTTCAAAGTTAGATTTTGATAATAAAGAATTTGTGATGCATGTCAATTTGAAAAACAACTAGAAATTCTTTTAAATCTAAGAAATTATTTCCACTTCTAGGCCACTAGAGCTACTTCACATGGACCTTTTTGGACCTACTAGAACCACTAGTTTAGGAGAAAAGAAATATGGTCTTGTGATAGTAGATGATTATTCTAGATTCACTTGGGTATTATTTTTGGCTCACAAGGATGAGACTTTCTCGATATTTCTGAAATTCTTCAAGAAAGTCACTAATGAGAAAAACAACACCATAGTGTCTCTTAGAAGTGATCATGGAACAGAATTTGAAAATTATTTATTTAAAAATTTCTGCACTGAACATGACATTCATCATAATTTTTCTGCACCTAGAAACCCCAACAAAATGGAGTCATAGAAAGAAAAAATAGGACTTTAGAAGATATAGCCCGTACCATGCTATGTGAAAGCCAACTCCCAAAGTACTTCTAAACATAGCATGTTACATCCTTAATAGAGCTTTAATTAGGCCAATTCTTAAAAAGACTCCCTATGAACTATGGCATAATAGAAAACCAAACATTAGTTATTTTCATGCATTTGGTTGTAAATGTTTCATTCATAATAATGGTAAGGACAACTTAGGAAAATTTGATCAAAAATCTGATGAAGGCATATTCTTAGGATATTCAACAACTAGTAAAGCCTATAGAGTATTTAACAAGAGGAACTTAATAGTAGAAGAATCTATTCATATAGTTTTTGATGAGTCTTAACATCAAGTTCAGAAAAGATTGATGATGAGGAAGATACAATTTTGCTAGAAAGAGATATTGAAAAATTAAATATAGATGTATCTTCAGACCATGAACAAGAAGCTAAAGATGATGATTCTCCTAGGGTTGATGTTATTGATACTAATCATAATGATGTAGATCTGCCTAGAGATTGGAGATATGCTTATGGTCATCCTAAGGATTTAATCATAGGTGATCCATCTCAAGGAGTAAGAACTAGATCATCTATGAGAAATATCAATAATCATCTTGCATTTGTATCTCAAATTGAACTAAAATATCGAAGAAGCCGAAAAGATAGTAATTGGATGTTAGCTATGCAAGAGGAAATAAATTAATTTACTAGGAATAATGTGTGGTCCTTAGTTGATAGACCTAAATATCACTCAGTTATAGGATCTAAATGGATATTTAAAAATAAATTAGATGAAAATGGCATAGTAATTAGAAATAAAGCTAGATTAGTTGCAAAAGATATAATCAAGAAGAAGGAATTGATTTTGATGAAACTTTGCACCTGTAGCTAGATTAGAATAATTAGACTATTACTTGCATTTGCATGTCATATGAATATCAATTTATTTCAAATGGATGTCAAAAGTGCATTTTTAAATGGTTTTATAAATGAAGAAGTTTTTGCAGAACAACCATCTGGTTTTGAAGATCATGAATTTCCAAATCGTTTTAAATTACACAAAGCACTTTATGGTTTAAAACAAGCACCTAGAGCTTGGTATGATAGATTAAGCAAATTTGTAATTGAAAATGATTTTTCTAGAGGAAATGTTGATAAAACCTTATTTTTGAAGAGAAAAGATAAAGATTTATTGGTAGTACAAATCTATGTAGATGATATTGTATTCGGTGCTACTAACAATCTCTTGTGTCAAGAATTTGCTAAGTTAATGCAGGGTGAGTTTGAGATGAGCATGATGAGAGAACTCAATTTCTTCCTAGGACTTCAAATCAAACAAAGTAAAGAGGGGATTTTCATCAACCAAATAAAGTACAAAGGAAATTCTCAAGAAGTTTGGAATGGAATCAATCAAACCCCTTGGAACACCTATGAGTCCTTCATGCAAATTGGATAAAGATGAAGATGGTAAGAAAGTTGATCAAAAGCATTATAAAGGTATGATCGGATCTCTACTTTACTTAACAGTAAGTAGACCAGATATTATGCTGTCTGTCTATGTGCTAGATTTCAGTCAAAACCTAAAGAATCTTACTTAATTGCTGTAAAAAGAATACTTAGATATTTAAGTGGAACTAAAAATGTAGAATTATGGTATTCTAAAGACTTAATACTAAATTTAATTGCTTATTCAGATTTGACTATGCTGAATGTAAATTAGATAGAAAAATACAAGTGGTGCATGTCAATTTTTAGGAAGTAACTTATATCTTGGTTTAGCAAAAAGAAAAATTTGGTTGCATTATCAACTGCTGAAGCTGAATATGTTGCAACTGGAAGTTGTTGTGCTCAAATCCTTTGGATTAAGCGACAACTTGAAGATTATGGCATAACACTTGATAAAACTCCTATTAGATGTGATAATACTAGTGCAATCAATTTAACTAAAAATCCTATAAAATATTCAAGAACTAAACATATTGAAATTAGATATCAATTTATTAGAGAACATGTAGCTAATGGTGACATTTGTCTTGATTATGTTTGTACTGATGAACAATTAGTTTACATATTTAAAATCTTTGAGAGAAGAGAGATTTTGTTATCTTAGAGGAGAATTAGGGATTTGTGATCCATTGGAGTGATTTTGAAACACCTAAGGAATGACTTTAGAATTCATCAATTTTCTTGAAAAATCTTTTATGGTTCTAAGGACAATTCATCTAGATATTTGAACCATTTGATTCTCTACATTCCAAGGATTTTATCCAAAATTTATTAATTTCTTTTGACAAGTTTCGGATCTTTGAAACTCTCATTTTTTCGAAACTGTCAGTAGAGTCGACACCCCAGTTAGTGGAGTCGACACCTTGTCTGTGTCACTCTCGGTCTGAGACCTTGGAGCCGATACCTGCTTATGCGGAGCCGACTCCAGTTCGAGCGCTAACTGAGTTAGCGACTTGGAGTTGACACCCGACTTTGCAGGAGTCGACACCTTGTGGACCCATTTTGGCTATATTAGGGCAGAGTCGATACCCTTTCGGCCCTATTCACTCTCCATCTTTTTCATAATCTCTCCAAGCCTTCTAAACTTAGAATCCCTCAAATCTACTATTCCCTAGGTCTCAATGGCACCTAAGCGTAGGGGATCAATTTTTGGAGCTCCCGTGGCAATGAGGAAGCGGACCGTGAGGCATCATGTCCATGAGCCTTCGCCAAGCACGGATTCATCTTCTTCTTCCTCAACGCCTAGCACCGTGCCTGGACCTACTTCTTCTCAGGTAGATTTACTAGCTGGTAGAGTCATAACAATGGGAAGAAAAGTCAATTTGGGATTATTTGAAGATGAGGGTTTTCAATTGGAAGACAAGATATGGGTTGGGAAAAAATCTGTTCCCTAGATGTTCTGAGATACCCCGCATTGGTTAAGGAGTTCTATTCGAATCTTTCCAGAGGTGATGGTGGGATTGTCAGTTTTGTCAGAGGGGTTAGGGTTCACCTTATATCTGATTTTGGGAAATCTGCTGGAAATCCCTGTTACCGGAGTTATAGCGAATGTCATAGCAACAGGAGTGTCGCATTGTCAAGGATGTTAGGTAGAGATGTGGAAGAGTTTGAAGAGATAAGAGCTAACTAACTGCCTTTGGAACTGAGATTGCTTCACAATATTTGCAGTAGGATCTTGTTTCCAAAAACATGACATTTTGAGTATGTCTCGGAGAGAGACATTGCTGTTATGGATAGTGTGATTACCGGTCAGCCTATCAATTTGCCTGGCATGATAATTTGGTATATAGCTGAAGCTGGTGGTAAAAAGAGATCCTCCCTACCCTACGGTATGATTTTGACCTTAGTATTCCAAAGCCAAGGAGTGGTAATTTTTGACAGTGAACCCATAAAAAATCTTAGGCATACAGACTACTACAGCCTTGCCACTATTCATCGGATGGGCTTTGTGAATATTAATGGTTAGTGGGAGAGGAAAGGTCATTCTGAAAACAGAGTAGCTAAGACTTCTGAGCCTGGCCCTTCTGAGGCAAGACCATCAGTGAGGCATAGCTCACCTGGCCCCAGTCATTGTGTACCTCCTGCTCCACCTGCTCCTTCCTTTGTTCAGTCATCTGTTGGTTTTTCTGCTATCCAATTAGAGCAACTTAAATAGTTATTTAGTACTCATAAAGAAGAAATGAAGACTGAGATAAAAAATAGTCTTATGAGCTGAGAGAATTGTTTTATTCATTGGATGACAGAGTGAGCAAGATTGAGTCTACTCTTGGATCTTCTTTAGAAGCTTTGAAGACTAATCTCATGCATATATTTGAGGAACTCAAAGAATTGAAGGAGATTCTGAGATTTATTCTAGATGCAATGCAGAATTACAGGAGAAAATCATAGTGGCATCTGCATTCTTTGATAGAAGGTTAAATAAATTTATCAGAGTTCAAAGGGATGGAATGGAAAATCTCTTAGAAGAACTCAAGAAACATTTTAGAATTTGATGTTTCTACCTTTTGTTGTTAGATTCACTTTGATATTCTACCTTTTGTTGTACTGAAGTTTAGTTTGAATTTTTGATGTAATGAAGCTTTTCTTTTGATGTAATTAGAACTCGATGTTTAGGATTTTGATGTAATGGAAGCAACATTTTGATATAGTTGAATGATGTATGAAAGTATTTATGATGTAATGTTTTGATACTCTAATGAATATCATATTTGCTATCCTAGAACTTTGATATTGAGTGACTTGAATTGAATTTTGATTCACTTATGTTTAATGCATTGATCTATACTACTTGCAACTTCTTAACCTTTTTGTTGATTACAAAAAAGGGGAAAAAGTAAATGATATTTGTATATGCATAAAGGTTACAATTAAATGTATAAGGGGGAAAGAAGATTATATATATACATTGAATGAATTTCATTAAGTAATTGGTATCAAGCATTAAATGAACTTAATTGCATTGACTGTTAAGAAGAAAAGATGTTAAATTGAGTATCATAGGGGGAGCTATCTCATTCAGGGGAGCTTAACTATAAGAACTTAAATTTTCTTTGAAACTTTCATTGTTTAATCATTCATATACTCAATGTTTTTGTTATCATCAAAAAGGGGGAGATTGTTGACCCAATTATTGATTTTGATGATTAACAAAAGACATGAGTATATTCATTATGTCTCTGACAAATTTGAGAAGTATTTCAGGCATTAAGAATGGTTAATCAGTCAAAAGGAATAAGGAAATAAGTTTTGAATCAAATTTTAATGGAAATTATTTAAGTTCAGAACTTAGAGTCGACACCTCAACAGTCTGGAGCCAACCCTAGGGCATATCAGAACCTTTTTAGAATTTCAGCACGGTCCGGAGTCGACACCTGAAACTCTAGAGCCGACTCTAACCTGAGATATAGAGAAGTTCCTTCTGCGTTAGTTTTTGGAGCCGACACCTGGAGTTTGGGAGCCAACACCTGAAAGTTGCGGAGCCGACACCTGAATTTCTGGAGCCGACTCTAACCTGAGTACAGAGAGCATATTTTTTGGACATTGTTAGAGTCGACACCTTTGGATTCTGGAGCCAACTCCCGAAAGCGCTGAGCCGACACATTGCTTTTTCAAAGCCGACTCCTCAATAACTTTTATTTACTATTCTTGGACATCCCGATCTGGAGCCGATACATGAAAAGTTGGAGCTGACTCCAACATGTCAGATGCGGATTTTCAAAAGTGACAGATCAGCTCCAACGGTAATATTTTTCTCATGTAACCTCTAACGGCTATTTTTCTTTGTGTGTAGAAACATCCAAGCATCTTACAACGGCTAGTTTTCCATCAAAAACCTTGGATTAAGAAGCTATAAAAAGGGGATTCGTCGTTTGAAAAAGAGAGACAGAAAAAGAGAAATATTTTGTGAAAAATCAAAAAATCTTGTGAAAGAAAGAGAGAGAAATCAATGAGGAAAGACTCAGAGCTCAAATCCATCAATCATAGAGAGTCCAAAGAGAAATCCAAAGCATTCAAAGCTCAAAATCGAAGGATTTCCCAAGTGAAAAGGAAGAAAGCAAAAGCCCTGTTTTTCCCTAACTTCTCAACTACGATTTTTGTGAGGAATTTGAGCTGAGGCCTGATTCAATCATTCAAGGGAGAAGAGGAAAAGAAGAAAAGCACACATCCAAATTGCTTCAAACAGGCTTTTCTTACCTTTGTTTATTTAATTGCATATTTGCTCATTTGAGGAGCTGTTTTGTATTCAAAACTATATTTTTCATTGTGTTTGCTAATTCAATCAAGGGATTGAATTAGTGGAGGTATACCTTGGCACAAGCTAAGGATAGCTTGTAGTTAGGTTTTGTGCTGGTGAGCCTTGAAAACCAGCTGGGTTCGTTGTGATCCCGGGCAAAATAACAAGTTAGAGTTGTGAGCTTGTAAAACAACTCGACTGTAATCGGTGGGATTATAGTGTAGACCCAAGTGCTTCTTGGGAGTGGACGTAGGTGTTGGATACATCGAACCACTATAAAATCTTTGTGTTTACCGTGCTTTTGTCTCTATCTCTCTATCTCTCTCACTTATATTATGCTCTTTACTTACTACATCACTTCACTTGTGCACCTAATTGGCTTTAAGTTTTAAAGTGTTTAAATTTTTTAAAGAACCCAATTCACCCCCTCCCTCTTGGGTTGCCATCTGGGCCAACACTCTCTCGTGCTCTTACTGAGGCCGTTGGGGCACTCAGCTGCAGCCTTATATGCCTGGGCCCCATGGTCCCCCTCCCTCTCACCTTCTCTTTGCAGATGACTGTATCCTACTTAGCCCTACTTCTGGTCAGAATGCGGCAGTCTGCTCTGCGATCCTTCAGTCTTATTGCCAGGCTTTTGTTAGAAGGACAACTTACAAAAATATGTTCTATGTTTCAGCCCTTCAACCTCTCCCCGCCATCGTGCTATCATCGCCCAGTTGTTTGGAATCTTGAGTTTCTCTGATCGTCTATCTTACCTTAGGATTCCCATTATGGGGCATCGTCCCCGTCAGCATGATTTTGAGGACCTTGGTCATCAGATTTCTAATCGATTGGATTGTTGGCAAGTCTCTGGTCTCTCTATGATGGGGCGCATTACATTGCTTCGGTCTATTCTTACATCTCTTCCCCTTTTATGTTGTCCAATGCCCTAATTCCATCTATTTCTCTTCTCATGATAGAGCGTCGTTTCGCAATTTTCTCTGGGCATCGATGCAAGGGGGTCATGGTATTCACCTTCCTTTCTGGGATGTTATTTATTGGCTTACTCGAGAGGATGGATTGGGGATTAAGTCTTTAGCGGTTCGTAAAAAGGCTTTTCTCGCTAGGCATGCTTCCAGATTCATTATGGATCCTTATTATTTTTGAAGCTCTGTCATACGAGACAGATATGGTGGTTGGACTTCCGATTCAGTCTTTCGTCCTTCCAGAGGCTGTTCCTTCTTTTGGAGAGCGATCTGCCATTATGCCCCTACTATCATGTCTGATATCTACTGGATGATTGGGGATGGTAGTTCTGTTAAGGTTACTCAGGATAGCTGGATAGCTAACCTTCCTCTATCCCGCTGGCCGTCTTTCCTCAGCTCTGATATTGATCCATCTGTGCCAGTTTCTGCTTTGATTTGCCACGATAGCTCGGCCTGGCATGTCCCTTTGGTCTCCCAGTTTTTTGGGGCGGAACTAGCGCATAGGATCTTTGCCATCCCTCTTGCTTCCTCTGCTGTTACTGATACCAGACTCTGGGGTCAATCTTGCCTCCCACGTGCCCCTTCCAGAGACCTTGTTGACCATTTTCTGCCTCAGATTTTGGGTCTGGATGATGTGGCTTGGATATGGCATTTGCCCATCCACCCCAGAATTTAGCTCTTTTGTGGAAGCTTGTGTGGGATCGGCTTCCTACGTTTTCTCTTCTAGTTGGCCGCGGTCTTCCTATTTCGTCTCTTTGCCCGATATATAGCCTTCAGGATGAGACGGTTGAGCACGCCATCCTCACCTGTTCTCATGTGTTATGGATTTGGCAGCAGCTTCATTATACCCCGTGGATTCCAGAGGAGGGACCCACCCGGCTTTCTTTATTGCGTGCCATTCGTCTGTCTGCTCTGCGAGGTCCCCGGCCTCACGTTATCCTTTCTGCTTATCTGGCTCATCACATTTGGCTGACCCGAAACCAGATTGTCTTTGTTGAGGAGACGGCTTTGTCTCAGGTGGTCACCCGCTCAATCGTCTCCCTCGCTACGGAGTTCTTTTGTTCAGATTCTGCTATTTTGGCAGCGCACCATTCTACGGTCTCTATCTCTTGGGAGCCCCACCCATGGGTTATGTCAAAGTGAATTTTGATGGTTCTGTGTTGGGCTACCATGCTGGATCCTAATTTATTATTAGGGGGCCAGAGGGAGTGTTGCTCATGGCAGATGGTCATGGTTCACTCGACATTTTGGTCCCTATGGCTGAGCTTCAGGCTGCTTGAGCTGGCATTACTTATGTTGTTCGTCATTTCGGCTCTTGCCGGTTGGTTATTGAGGGAGATTCTCTTACGGTCGTCCGCTGGATCAGGCGGGATGTGGATCTTTGCTTCCTCCATAATCCCCTTCTCTGTGATATTTGGGCTTCTCTTTAGGCTTCCTGTGCACCTCTGATCCAGCATATTTATCGGGAAGCAAACGCCACGACCGATTGGGTTGTTTTTGTTGTAGCTTGCCATTCTAGGCAGTGGGGTTGGCAGTTTGGTGATCTCTGCCCTATTATTTTACAGCTATTGGGCTTGACTCACGCTAGAGTGGTGTGATCGCCCGTTTGTATTAAAAAAAAAAGGTAGCTTTGAACCCTTTGAAGCCGGCTTCCTTGGCCAAGGCCTCGTACTCCTCGGCCCTCTCTTTCCCACCAGGGTTGTGAGCCAACATGATCATGTCCACATGGAAGACACCCTGAGCTAAGGTTGTTGGCTCCGGAGCCACGGGAAGGATACATTCGCAGAGGATCACCTTTCCATTGTCTGGCAGAGCTTTGTAGAAATTCTTCAAGATCTTCGCATAGTGCTCGTCGCCTCAGTCATGCATGATCCACTGCAAGTCATATTACATTCAACTTTAGTTGCTAAAATCAAGGTTAATCTTGGGACCAAAATACCATTTTGGACTCAAAAAGTGATGCCACTGGACCAAAATTTTCATTTCCGGGTAGGCTTACTTGGGCCTCCAGCAGCCCTATTGGGTTATCTTCAGGATTCATGCACCAAATATTTGAGGAAAAGACTTTGTACACTGCCCCCAGTGCAGCAAGTCCTACGTGGGCTGCACCGCTCCTTCCTATTGGTCCACATAGATCCCATGTGGCCTGACATGATGGGACAGAATAGCAGGGAGATAATGTTACTTTTTAATCATACATCCATTAAAAGTCGTTCAGCCTTTCACCATTGGTGTGAAGACGAAAATGCCCTTTCTCTCCAGCCTACTTCAACCCGCTATCTTATTTGGATTTTGCTGATAAAAAATCGTAAGGTTCTGGCCTGGAAGAAGAGTATCCGAAGGGGTGGCAAAGCTCTGCCAGACGACATCCTTGTGCGCATTCAAGAGAACAAGATTTTCATCGTCGCGGAGACTGGCTGAAGCGATGGAGGAGTTGTGAGTATTGCTGCTCCAGACCTCAGCTCCCTTCGAAGAGTTGAAGAGAACGAGACCTCCGGCCTCATTGAGTTGAAGAAACGAATTATATCCGATAAAAACATGAGCACCGGCAACCCATACAGGTGCCTGCTCGGAGGACGGGATCGATCTCGAGTTGAAGCGAATGCCGACTTCATACTGGTTAGGTTCGTCAGGGCGGCTAAGGAACTCCAATGCAAAGTTTCCATCGATTCAAAACCTTAAGACAAAGCATCACTTCAAACCCATGACACCCTAGTTGGAAACCCACGATACCCTAGTTCATAACACACGACACCCTAGTTCAAAACCTTAAGACAAAGCATCAGTTCAAACCTACGACACCCTAGTTGGAACCCACGACACCCTAGTTCATAACCCACGACACCCTAGTTCAAAACCTTAAGACAAAGCATCAGTTCAAACCCACGACACCCTAGTTGGAAACCCATGACACCCTAGTTCATAACCCACGACACCCTAGTTCAAAACCTTAAGACAAAGCATCAGTTCAAACCCACACCCTAGTTGGAAACCCACGACATCCTAGTTCATAACCCATGACACCCTAGTTCAAAACCTTAAGACAAAGCATCAGTTCAAACCCACGACACCTTAGTTGGAAACCCACGACACCCTAGTTCATAACCACGATACCCTAGTTCAAAACCTTAAGACAAAGCATCAGTTCAAACCTACGACACCCTAGTTGGAAACCCACGACACCCTAGTTCATAACCAATGACACCCTAGTTAAAAACCTTAAGACAAAGCATCAGTTCAAACCCACGACACCCTAGTTGGAAACCCACGACACCCTAGTTCATAACCCACGACACCCTAGTTCAAAACCTTAAGACAAGCATCAGTTCAAACCCACGACACCCTAGTTGGAAACCCACGACACCCTAGTTCATAACCCATGACACCCTAGTTCAAAACCTTAAGACAAAGCATCAGTTCAAACCCACGACACCCTAGTTCAAAACCCATGACATCCTAGTTCATAACCCATGACACCCTAATTCAAAACATTAAGACAAAGCATCAGTTTAAACCCACGACACCCTAGTTCAAAACCTTAAGACAAAGCATCAGTTTAAACCCACGACACCCAGTTGGAAACCCACGACACCCTAGTTCATAACCCATGACACCCTAGTTCAAAACCTTAAGACAAAGCATCAGTTCAAACCCACGACACCCTAGATGGAAACCCACGACACCCTAGTTCATAACCCATGACATCCTAGTTCAAAACCTTAAGACAAAGCATCAGTTCAAACCCACGACACCCTAGTTGGAAACCCACGACACCCTAGTTCATAACCCACGACACCTAGTTCAAAACCTTAAGACAAAACATCAGTTCAAACCCACGACACCCTAGTTGGAAACCCACGACACCCTAGTTCATAACCCACGACACCCTAGTTCAAAACCTTAAGACAAAGCATCAGTTTAAACCCACGATACCCTAGTTGAAAACCCACGACACCCTAGTTCATAACCCACGACACCCTAGTTCAAAACCTTAAGACAAAGCATCAGTTCAAACCCACGACACCCTAGTTCATAACCCACAACACCCTAGTTCAAACCTTAAGACAAAGCATCAGTTCAAACCCACGACACCCTAGTTGGAAACCCACGACACCCTAGTTCATAACCCATGACACCCTAGTTCAAAACCTTAAGACAAAGCATCAGTTTAAACCCGCGACACCCTAGTTCATAACCCACGACACCCTAGTTCAAAACCTTAAGACAAAGCATCAGTTCAACCCACGACACCCTAGTTCATAACCCACGACACCCTAGTTCAAAACCTTAAGACAAAGCATCAGTTCAAACCCACGACACCCTAGTTGGAAACCCACGACACCCTAGTTCATAACCCATGACACCCTATTTCAAAACCATAGACAAAGCATCAGTTTAAACCAACGACACCCTAGTTCATAACCCATGACACCGTAGTTCAAAACCTTAAGACAAAGCATCAGTTCAAACCCACGACACCCTAGTTGGAAACCCACGACACCCTAGTTCATAACCCACGACACCCTAGTTCAAAACCTTAAGACAAAGCATCAGTTCAAACCCACGACACCCTAGTTGGAAACCCACGACACCCTAGTTCATAACCCACGACACCCTAGTTCAAAACCTTAAGACAAAGCATCAGTTCAAACCCACGACACCCTAGTTCATAACCCACGACACCCTAGTTCAAAACCTTAAGACAAAGCATCAGTTCAAACCCACGACACCCTAGTTGGAAACCCACGACACCCTAGTTCATAACCCACGACACCCAAGCTCAAAACCTTAAGACAAAGCATTAGTTTTACCCACGACACCCTAGTTCATAACCCACGACCCTAGTTCAAAACCTTAAGGCAAAGCATCAGTTCAAACCCATGACACCCTAGTTGGAAACCCATGATACCCTAGTTCATAACCCATGACACCCTAGTTCAAAACCTTAAGACAAAGCATCAGTTCAAACCCACGATACCCTAGTTGGAAACCCACGACACCCTAGTTCAAAACCTTAAGACAAAGCATCAGTTCAAACCCACGATACCCTAGTTGGAAACCCACGACACCCTAGTTCAAAACCTTAAGACAAAGCATCAGTTCAAACCCACGACACCCTAGTTCATAACCCATGACACCCTAGTTCAAAACCTTAAGACAAAGCATCAGTTCAAACCCACGATACCCTAGTTGGAAACCCACGACACCCTAGTTCATAACATACGATACCCTAGTTCAAAACCTTAAGACAAAGCATCAGTTCTAGTTCATAACCCACGACACCCTAGTTCAAACCCATGACACCCTAATTCAAACCTTAAGACAAAGCATCAGTTCAAACCCACGACAACCAAGTGGAAACCCACGACACCCTAGTTCATAACCCACGACACCCTAGTTCAAAACCTTAAGACAAAGCATCAGTTCAAACCCACGATACCCTAGTTGGAAACCCACGATACCCTAGTTCATTACGACACCCTAGTTCAAAACCTTAAGACAAGCATCAGTTCAAACCCACGACACCCTAGTTCATACCCTAGTTCACCCATGACACCCTAGTTCAAAACCTTAAGACAAAGCATCAGTTAAACCCACGACACCCTAGTTTGGGTTATGAACTAGGGTGTCATGGTTATGAACTAGGGTATCGGTTTGAACTGATGCTTTGTCTTAAGGTTTGAACTAGGGTGTCGGGTTATGAACTAGGGTGTCGTTGGTTTCCAACTAGGGTGTCGTGGGTTTGAACTGATGCTTTGTCTTAAGGTTTTGAACTAGGGTGTCAGGGTTATGAACTAGGGTGTCGTGGGTTTGAACTGATGCTTTGTCTTAAGGTTTTGAACTAGGGTGTCGTGGGTTATGAACTAGGGTGTCGTGGATTTCCAACTAGGGTGTCGTGGGTTTAAACTGATAAGGTTTTAAACTAGGGTGTCGTGGGTTATGAACTAGGGTGTCGTGGGTTTCTAACTTGGGTGTCGTGGGTTGAACTGATGCTTTGTTTAAGGTTTTGAACTAGGGTGTCATGGGTTATGAACTAGGGTGTCGTGGGTTTCCAACTAGGGTGTCGTGGGTTTAAACTGATGCTTTGTCTTACGGTTTTGAACTAGGGTGTCATGGGTTATGAACTAGGTGTCATGGGTTTTCAACTAGGGTGTCGTGGGTTTGAACTGATGCTTTATCTTAAGGTTTTGAACTAGGGTGTCGTGGGTTATGAACTAGGGTGTCGTGGGTTTCCAACGTGGGTTTGAACTGATGCTTTGTCTTAAGGTTTTCAACTAGGGTGTCGTGGGTTATGAACTAGGGTGTCGTGGGTTTCCAACTAGGGTGTCGTGGGTTTGAACTGATGCTTTGTCTTAAGGTTTTGAACTAGGGTGTCGTGGGTTATGAACTAGGGTTTCGTGGGTTTAAAGTGATGCTTTGTCTTAAGGTTTTAAACTAGGGTGTCATGGGTTATGAACTAGTGTGTCGTGGGTTTCCAACTAGGGTGTCGTGGGTTTGAACTGATGCTTTGTCTTAAGGTTTTGAACTAGGGTATCGTGGGTTATGAACTAGGGTGTCGTGGGTTTAAACTGATGCTTTGTCTTAAGGTTTTGAACTAGGGTGTCATGGGTTATGAACTAGGGTGTCGTGGGTTATGAACTAGGGTGTCGTGGGTTTGAACTGATGCTTTGTCTTAAGGTTTTGAACTAGGGTGTCGTGGGTTTCCAACTAGGGTATCGTGGGTTTGAACTGATGCTTGTCTTAAGGTTTTGAACTAGGGTATCGTGGTTTATGAACTAGGGTATCGTGGGTTTCCAACTAGGGTGTCGTGGGTTTGAACTGATGCTTTGTCTTAAGGTTTTGAACTAAGGTGTCATGGGTTATGAACTAGGGTGTCGTGGGTTTCCAACTAGGGTGTGTTTAAACTGATGCTTTGTCTTAAGGTTTTAAACTAGAGTGTCGTGGGTTTGAACTGATGCTTTGTCTTAAGGTTTTGAACTAGGGTGTCGTGGGTTATGAACTAGGGTGTCGTGGGTTTCAAACTAGGGTGTCGTGGGTTTGAACTGATGCTTTGTCTTAAGGTTTTGAACTAGGATGTCATGGGTTATGAACTAGGGTGTCGTGGGTTTCCAACTAGGGTGTCGTGGGTTTGAACTGATGCTTTGTCTTAAGGTTTTGAACTAGGGTGTCGTGGGTTATGAACTAGGGTGTCGTGGGTTTCCAACTAGGGTGTCGTGGGTTTAAACTGATGCTTTGTCTTAAGGTTTTGAACTAGGGTGTCATGGGTTATGAACTAGGGTGTCGTGGGTTTAAACTGATGCTTTGTCTTAAGGTTTTGAACTAGGGTGTCATGGGTTATGAACTAGGGTGTCATGGGTTTCCAACTAGGGTGTCGTGGGTTTGAACTGATGCTTTGTCTTAAGGTTTTGAACTAGGGTGTCATGGGTTATGAACTAGGGTGTCATGGGTTTCCAACTAGGGTGTCGTGAGTTTGAACTGATGCTTTGTCTTAATGTTTTGAACTAGGGTGTTGTGGGTTATGAACTAGGGTGTCGTGGGTTTCCAACTAAGGTGTCGTGGGTTTAAACTGATGCTTTGTCTTAAGGTTTTGAACTAGGGTGTCATGGGTTATGAACTAGGGTGTCGTGTGTTTAAACTGATGCTTTGTCTTAAGGTTTTGAATTAGGGTGTCATGGGTTATGAACTAGGGTGTCGTGGGTTTCCAACTAGGGTGTCGTGGGTTTGAACTGATGCTTTGTCTTAAGGTTTTGAACTAGGGTGTCGTGGGTTATGAACTAGGGTGTCGTGGGTTTGAACTGATGCTTTGTCTTAAAGTTTTGAACTAGGGTGTCATGGGTTATGAACTAGGGTGTCGTGGGTTTCCAACTAGGGTGTCGTGGATTTAAACTGATGCTTTGTCTTAAGGTTTTGAACTAGGGTCGTGGGTTATGAACTAGGGTGTCATGGGTTTCCAACTAGGGTGTCGTGGGTTTGAACTGATGCTTTGTCTTAAGGTTTTGAACTAGGGTGTCGTGGGTTATGAACTAGGGTGTCGTGGGTTTGAACTGATGCTTTGTCTTAAGGTTTTGAACTAGGGTGTCGTGGGTTATGAACTAGGGTGTCGTGGGTTTTCAACTAGGGTGTCGTGGGTTTGAACTGATGCTTTATCTTAAGGTTTTGAACTAGGGTGTCGTGGGTTATGAACTAGGGTGTCGTTGGTTTCCAACTAGGGTGTTGTGGGTTTGAACTGATGCTTTGTCTTAAGGTTATGAACTAGGGTGTCATGGTTTATGAACTAGGGTGTCGTGGGTTTAAACTGATGCTTTGTCTTAAGGTTTTGAAATAGGGTGTCGTGGGTTATGAACTAAGGTGTCGTGGGTTTCCAACTAGGGTGTCGTGGGTTTGAACTGATGCTTTGTCTTAAGGTTTTGAACCGATGGGAACTTTGCATTGGAGTTCCTTAGCCGTCCTGACGAACCTAACCAGTATGAAGTCGGCATTCGCTTCAACTCGAGATCGATCCCGTCCTTCGAGCAGGCACCTGTATGGGTTGTCGGCGCTCATATTTTTGTCGGATATAATTCGTTTCTTCAACTCAATGAGGCCGAAGGTCTCGTTCTCTTCGAAGGGAGCTGAGGTTTGGAGCAGCAACACTCACAAGTCCTCCGTCGCTTCAGCCAGTCTCCGCGACGATGGGAATCTTGTTCTCTTGAATGCGCGCAAGGATGTCGTCTGGTATAGCTTTGCCACTCCTTCGGATACTCTTCTTCCAAGCCAGAACCTTACGATTTTTTATCAGCAAAATCCAAATAAGATGGCGGGTTGAAGTAGGCTGGAGGGAAAGGGCATTTTTGTCTTTACACCAATGATGAAAGGCTGAACGACTTTTAATGGATGTACGATTAAAAAGTAACGTTATCTCCCTGCTATTCTGTCTCATCATGTCAGGCCACATGGGATCCATGTGGACCAATAGGAAGGAGCGGTGCAGCCCATATAGGACTTGCTGCACCGGGGGCAGTGTACAAAGTCTTTTCCAATGTTTGATTATTTTGTTAGGTTTTCAATCAAGTTACGAAACGCCTATGTAATACATCAGATCCTTGAAACGTTAGGATTGTAATTTTGTAACAATGATAAGTTTGAAGATTAAAAATGAATTTTAAGTGAAACTTTGAACTTTCTTTTCTTTTATTTTATTTTAAATTAAAATTTAGTACAAAAACCGCTCACATTAAAGATAAAAGAAAGACAAAGTATCTAATAGAATTACTTTATTTTAAAACTTTCAACTAAGCCGGAAAAAAAAGTGGATGCATTGATTTTTGTACTTTTTTTAAAAAAAGTGTGTTTGAGGAATTTTATTTTTTCTCAAGATTTGTTTTCAACCAGGCAGTTGTTAGAAGAGTTGAAAAACAATCAATAAATGCTCGTTACGAATCAATAGGTTCTAGTATTCTACCACACGGATCCACCTCTGAGTTTTCTTTCAATTAAGAGGGATCTCGTCTAGCATTTGACGTGAAATAAATGCTCATATTTTTTCACGGAGATCTCAGGGCATCGGCCGTGGCCATAAAAAATTAGTTAGTGAGACATCGAGATAAGTGAACGGAGAGAAAGAAAGGGAGATGTGGACATCTCGTCTTAAAGATCGCCACTGAGGGTGTAACGATCATCATGCTTCATACTATTTGAGCTAGGATGACAACCCATCGTATGTCAGACATGCAAGGTATCTCAATTTTGACACATAAATCAATATAAGGCAAGAATTATAAATATCCAATCCAAAATCCATGATTTATTACAAACCATAATTATCAATTTTATGCTACTAGCCTTACACACAAGCAATACTGGGGTTACATCAATATAATGGATCTTAATTTATTTAATAGAAGCTCCATCTACCCCAAATATCCTTCTTCACTCTTGAGACTCTGAAAAACAATGTGAGAATTATATGAGCTCACACTCAATAAGTAAGCCTAATATAATTTCAAATCATATCTTATCATATCATATCAAGATATTTTCAAATCACATTTTCATAAAAACTTTCAATTTCAAATACATTTATCATGCTATCAGCACATTCATATCATCAGCTCAAAATAATTTGGAAGCTTAATTATACAATAAATACTAGAATATGCAATATAAACAAACCACTGTTTATATCTTCATTCTTTTCTTATATGTCCCACAGCCCTACATTACTCATCTAGTGTATCACTCTTAAATATCCCCTAAGAGGAAGGGTCCTGGTACTAGCGTTATGCCATATTACAATCAATCAGAACACATCTTACAGATGTGTGTCCCCCACATATCTTCCCCTGTGAAGATGGGTCACGTATCACTTGCCATTTCACGTTATATGAGAACCGCGGCGACACATACAAGTAATTTCAATGTCATCATCATAATTGCATATTATCATCTTGATAGTACCAATATAATTTTGCAAGATTAACATAATTACATTTTTGCATAAACATATATAAGCCATATCTTGCAAAATATTATCTGCTATATAGTCATAACAAATGCTTATTTGTCAATTTGTGGTACTATTTATTAATTCAATATAAATGAAACTTCATTTTTCACATTTCATAAATATGCATCTAATTATAAATTTATGATTTATAAATTAAATAATTTATAAAATTATAATACTTGGCTTACTTACCTCAGTACGCAAATCCCAATTGATAAACCTGCTATTTGGACACCTGGGTACCTACAGCATCATTTTACATAATTAAGTTTCTAAAATCTAAATAATAAAGTGACTCTTAAAACTCTACCCAGACTAATCCACGGGCCCAACTTTGGGCTCGAATATCTCTCAACATATACACCCAAATAGGGAAGCAAAATTTTCTCAAGAAATTAGAATCAATCCTGATTCGGGCCATATAATTATTTTGTATTCTCGGCCCACTACAGGGCCCAAAAAGCGGCTCCAAAAATGGCTCACATACTGGCCCAACGGGCCCAACACCAGCTCAGCCCAGCCGGCCCAACTCCTTCTCCTTGTTGCTCCCCTGTTTCAACCGAACAGGGGTTACATCGCGCCGGCGGCCAAGGCCGCCGCTGGCCAAATTCGGGGCGGCCCGACCGCCGATGGCCAGACCAGAGCTAGCCGCCGCCGCGGCCGGCCTCCCCTCTCTCTCTCTAATTTCTCTCCTATTTCTCCTTTTCTCTCTCACGGTCCGCCTCAGCTAGGATTCATGCCGGCGGCACGGCCGGCCACCATGGCCGGTCGGACCTTCACCAGACGCACGCTCGGCGCTGATGGAGGTCGCCGACCGAAGCTCAGGCCCGGCGAAGCGACGGGCACGCCGCCGGGCCCGAACCAAGGATCGAACCAGCTGCACACCCATTATAGGCTCTCTCTCTCTCTCATCTTTAATCTCTCTCTCTCTCTTGTCTTCGGCACCCCACCGGATGCCGCTTCCAATGCCGGTGGGGCTGCCGGCCAAGGCTCAGGCCCGGCGAGGCGGCAAGCACGCCGCCGGGCCTGAATCAAGTCAGCACATGAGAAGAACGCGTGTCTCCTCCACGCTCGGCTTCCTCTCTCTCTCTTCCTCTGACTCTCTCTCTCTCCTTTCCTGGCATGGACAGAGGAACTTACCAGGAGAAGGTGCGCGCATGAGGATGATGGGGAAGAAGCGTCTGTATCTTCCTTTAAGAGCGATGCAGACTCCTCAGATCAAAGGATTCAGGACTCCATTCGTTACGGGGTGATTTAAAATTCAAACACCTCGTGCAACTGTGGGAGTCCTTAGCGTTAATCATTCCGATCTTGCAATCAACTCTCGCAAGCAAGTAACATAATCCCAGGGATTATAGAGGGAAAACAACGACTTTCTAACTTTCTGACGTCAAATTTGCCACCAGACCTCGGGCTTGTTATATTGGTCAATGTGAACAGCAATTAGCAAAATTAGCACTTGTGATGTATTCTACGTATTGCTCTGAGGAGACTTTGCAATTGCCATTTGCCAGTGTACTTCTTGTACTTGCTTAAAAGCTAGCATTTGATGTTGAACTTTAAAAAAATAAGGGTTAAGATTAGATAAATGAAATCCTTTTGTTTCAAATGTGAGTTGAGAGTTATATTGCAATGGTGGAATGCATCAATTCAGTTGTGTATACACAATCTGAAATCATAAGAAACTCTTCTTCTCTAAAGTTTTCGCCCTTTTATTCTTCTTCTCTCTTCTTTCTTCTTCTCAACCCTAGAATTCCATCTATTTCAGCCCTCATATGAGAGAAGCCATCAAACAATGATAACCTTTGGATCAACATATTCTAATAGCTCAAAATGATAATGTAAAAGTGGATTAAATAATAAGAGAGGTCTTAGGATTTGGTTTTACCAATCCAAGTGAGCTTAACTAACCCAACACATTCCAACAATCTTGCTATTGAAGGCAAATATCTATTCTTCAATATATCCGATCTCCATATTTAAAATATTTATCACTCTTATGTATTGTTCCCCTAGCTATATCTCAGTCAACTTAAAAAGTCTCTACACAATAAATTCTTTTCAACAAGCATAATCTGCGTCAACATATTAGTAATATTTCTTTTTTATGGACCTTTTCTACAAACAAATCATGATTCTTCAAAATAAATCAAATCAAATGGTATCATAGATCCATATGCTTCATTCTAGAGTGATAAGCTACATTCTTTGCATCAAAATTGCACTTTAAATATTAGAATACAAGGTCCATGTCGTTGGCGGTCAAAAATAAAACCTACTCACTACTATAGCTAGTGATGAATTTGGATCATATCCTCATGGATTATGGGCAATTATTTCATGAAAAGAATAAAAAATATTTATAGAGGATTATATTAAGAGTAACAGTTATTAATAGATAACAACTAATTAATTAGTGAAATTAAAATAGTAGGAGAAGCAACCCAAGAATCTGAATCCATCATGAGAACATGTTTTATCTTCTTTTCTTTATGTTGCAATAGTAATAATTTTTGCACATTCAAGGTTAGAATAATTTATCTCTCGTCAGGCACGAACCGTATCAAGAGATCACGGCATGTTCAGTTAGAGTATAAACTATCTAATTATTTGCAAAGTTAAAGGTCTAAACTACCATACTACGATCTATCTTTCTTAGTCACGTACCATATCTCGAGATTATGGCACGTTGATAAAGGGTTTAGGTTATGTATGCCAGATCAAAACCTCAATCAGAAAAATAACTCAAAAGATATATGAAAGCAGAACATAATATTTATTGCATAGAAATTAAGAACAAAAAAAAAGATAGAGCCTGATTACAGCTTCATCATTATCCCAAGTTAAAAGAATCTAGCCATGCATGCTATCGCCAGCATTTTCTCTATAATTTTCTCTCCTAGGCCTAAATACAATGATCTAAATAAAAGAAAAAAAAAAACTTTGTAGAAACTCCTCCTTCTGGACTACTGCCTGAAGATCTTCTTTTATAGAGCTCGTCTAGAGCTTCCTTTCAGTCAAAGTTGGAGTCAATTGGGCTCAAGATCGTTCAGATATTATAAAAAAAAATTTCGGCCATCCATTCTATATCAACTGCCTTAGTTTGCATCGAGAATCATGTGAAATTATCTCTTTCTTCATTTTTAAGCAAATATAGTCATAATTTGAGTGTTATCTACATCATTAGACTCCCAAAAATTAAGCTTTTTTCATCTATGGGCTCCTTTCTATAAAACATCAATAAAAATATCAATCTTAATAAATCCAAAGTAATTAATATTTATTTAATGGTTAAATTAAGATAATTAATAGACTTATCATACCCTCGAATTTAATCATTATTAGTCCCTTAGCAATATAATTAAAATAAAATCATGTGTCACTAAGATTCTCTTTTGCAAAATTAAATATAGGCTTAAGGTTGAAAGAAGCTAGCCAGTATTACTAACTAAGTATTGAATTTTTGAAATAAATTTCATAGTCAGAACTATCAAAAACTTTTTTTAGAGTTCATCCATAGATCTACAGTACTTATATTTATGATGGCTAACTTAGCATTTCAGTATCAACTTGTAAGGAATAATGATATTTTCGCTTATCACCTACTTTGGTCAATTTTCTATACATCCTCAAATTAAGCACATGAGCTAAGATAGCTTCCATACTGCATAATATATGTTTTTTATTATTTATTTATTATTTATTTTTTTAATGATATCTTCACATTGCCCACATTTTGATGTGAACAACGCTTACTTAGGCGCAGGTGCCCGGTTACTCGATGAAAAACTAATGTTTAGACTTACTTTTTTTATTTTTTATTTTTTATCGGGTAGGTAGCTCTTTCCTCAAATTTAAGTTTTTCTTATTGGGATGCATATCAATTACATTTTCAGTAATAATTGAATCTCCAATTGACCTTACAACTAATACCTAGTTTATCTCGTTAGTGTGCATATGCAATGAAAGTGTTAATAGTCTTTAGATGACCTAAGTAGGTTGCTAAAAGTTTGACTAGCTAGTCTACTCATTGGCTCGCTACAGTAATTAGCCCATACTTTTTAACTCTATTACCTTTTCCTAATCAATTTTGCTTAAAATTTTTTTTATGGCACATGATTTATAAAAAATTCTAAAATTTTTAAAAATTACTAAGGTGTTTTCAAAATATTTTTTAAAAAAGTTTTTCCTTACCCTCAACTTAATTCTCATTGTTCTCAATGGAGTAAGGAAGAATAAAATAAGAAGAAATACCACCTAAAAAGATATACCTCGTGTAATGTTAGGAGTGACCATGCGAAGCAGTCTTTTATTCCTAAATAAGAATCACTAAAATAAAGGTCAAAAAATAAAAATTTGGATTGCCTCCAAAAAAGTACTAAGTTTAACATCTTCAGCCAGATGTCATGGCTTACTCTGATTAATGTTGTTAAGAAGTTTGATGATCTCTTTCTTTACTGCTTCCTTCATGGCAGGGTTAAGTTTTCTTTGGGCATCTCTTATAGGCTTGACTTTCTCCCCTAAGTGAATCCTATGTTGAATGATCGAGGGATTAATCCCTTTTATATTAGCCATAGTCCATCCTAACGCTTCTTTTCTATCCTGACGCTTCTTTATTTTCTATTAGAACATTAAGTAGTTTTTCTTCCTGTGAGGAGTTTAGGTTGGCTAAAATCATAGGTAGGGTTTCTAACGAACCTAGCTAGATATGCATATTTAAGGTGCTTGGAAAATAGTTTCAATTCTAATTTGGATGCTTCCTCTGTTAATGGTTTGAGTAATGGTTCAGGTACTTTCTCTATTGGTTCAGTTAGAAGTTTTCATTTTTATTTTCTATCAATTTTAGAAACCTCATTAATTTGCTTCCCATCTTGGTTCATGCAGATTTCTAAGTCAAGTTCTTCGTCACTAAGGTCAATTGGATCATAAATAGTATTCTGAACATAATTTGAGTCACTCATTTGATGTGTATTGGTAAGATTAAAATATTAAGATCAATTGACATATTTTCAAAGGAAAGTTTCATTAATCCATTTCGATAATTAATTAGGGCATTAGCTATGGCCAAAAATGGTTTACCTAAAATCACTAGGATATGGCTCTTTGGGTTCATTACTGATTCGGTTTCTAAAATTACAAAGTCCATCATGTAGATAGAGTCACCAATTTTGATCAACACATCCTCTACTATTTCCCTGGATATTTTCAAAGAGCGATCTGCTAGTTGTTGGGTCATTTCGTTGGTTTTAATTCTTTCAATCCTAGTTGCTCATATACAGAATATGGCAATATATTAGCACTCGCCCCTAAGTCTAAGAGAGCCTTGTTTATGAGGGTGTTCCCCACAATGCATGAAATAGTGGGTGACCTGGATCTTTGTATTTCACTGGCATGTAGAGCTCACACTTGCTGCCAAAAAGGCTCTCTTGGGTACATTGGTGGTCTTCTTTTTGGTACATAGATCCTTAAGGAATTTGGCATAGGGTAGGAGCTGTTGGATCATATCCAGTAAGGGTATGTTCACTTTAACTTGCCTAAATACCTCCAAAATCTTATCGAATCAGGCTGAATTTTGGTTGGGCTTAAGTCTATTTAGGAATGGTGCTACAACCCTAATTTTTGGTTTATCTCCTTCTGGTATGGGCTCAGCTGATGGGTTGGGGATTACATCAAACTCTGATGCCTCAAGTATTTCAGGCTGACCCGGCTCAATAAGTTATTCAATTGATGAAACATTTAATTCTTTTTCTTCATATATATACCCACCTAGTTATCTATTTGTTTTTCAGATCCTAATGTATGAATGCCATTTAGTTGGTTAATTTGGGCTCCTTATTTTGATCCTTGGATGCTTAGGTTTTTAGGGTTAGCTTTGGGCTGACTCGATAGCTTGCCCCATTCTCTTTCACTTATGGTTATGGCTAACTGACCTACCTGCATCTCCAAACGAGCTATAGCCTGAGTATTAGCGGATAGCTATTACCCTGTGTTTTGCATAAAGTTATTTAGGGTGGCGTTGGTGCTATTTATCATGGCATAGGTGTCAACTTGGGATTTAACTAGGGTTTCTAGGGCTTTGTCTAGGTAACTATACCTACTTTCATTCTCATTGACTGATAGATTGTTTCCTATAGGATTGGGCCTTGGGTTAGGCTGGTTAAAGTTGGGACCACATGCACTAAGACCTTGTGACCAAGCAAAGTTTGGATGGTTCTTTCACCCTGGGTTGTAGGTTGGTGCATAGGGATTATTGGTTGTTCTTTGATAGGTTGCATTCACCTGTGCACAACTATTTTCAGTTTGGATCATGAAGTGGGGGCACTCTTCTACTATATGTCATGGCTCATTGCATCCAGTGCAAACAGGTGTGGATACTTAGTTTACATGATTTATTAGGGCCTATCCCTTGAGTTCCAAGACTTCTATCCCACGAATCAAAGATGCCATCTTAGCTTCTTTAACTATAGATAGAGAGAATTGGTGCATACCGCCTCTTGATAGTATGGGTTCAGATTCCTTAGTTTTCTTCTATTGTAGACTCTTTTCTGCTAAATCCTCTAAAAATTGCCAAGCTTCATTGGGTGGTTTTTGCATAAAGTTGCCCTGACACATCGACTTGAGTATGGTTCTGGACTTTAGGTTTAGAGCTTCATAGAAGGTTTGACATAACCTCCAAGTCTCTATCCTATGGTGTGGACATTAGCTTAATAGGTTTTTAAATCGGTCTAGACCCTAAAAGGCTCTCCCACTAATTGATAAAATTGGATAATTTCATTTCTCAACTTGGCTATTTTATGATGCGAAAAGAATTTTCTTAAGAATGTTTAACAAAACCCTCCCAGGTTGAGATTGACTGAGTAGATAAACTATACATCCACTTTTTAGCATTTTTCTTAACGGCAAAGTTAATTAACCTAAGTTTCACAGTATCTTCTGAGAGTTCATGCACTCTCATAGTATCACATACTTCTTTAAATTCTATAATAAAAATATAAGCATCCTCAATTCCCGTGAATTTAGGGAGCATGTTGATAATCTGAGGCTTAATCACAAAACTGGCAGCATTTGTTTAGGGTAGTCAAATGCACGATGGTGGGCAGATCCAATTGGATAGCAGTATTCTCTTAGGCTAAGGGGATATCCTAATTCCTCCATAGTTACTTTTTTTGGTCAAGGGTAGGGTTTAAATCTATCCTTACTAATCGACCGGATTCTCTTTTCCAAGTTACAATTTTGAGTTTTTTTAATATTATGTAGGGAGAGAGAAGAGAAGAAAAAGGAAAGAAAGAGAGAGAGAAGAAGTCTAAAGATGAGAATCTAAGGAATCCTAGATCTAGAGATGATAAGAAGAGTGTCTTAATTAGGTTAAAGTTTATGTTAGAAAAAAAAAAGAAGTTGTTAGGCACTGGAATTTCTACCCTAGGTTTCCCTTATATCTAGACAGTTCTTAACTGCCAAGGTTGCCTTTGAATCTTCGAAGTCATATACTAACTAGCAACTAGCCAAGTAAGGTAAGGTCAGTGGGGGTCCGCCATATTACTTTTCTTATACACCAAATTAATTGGCTATGTCAGACAACGAAACCAATTAAAGAACCACTTTCCTTTAGGGCTGCATGATCCTTGAAACCCTTTCCTAGACACCAGTGAACTAGTTAATACTGAGCTAGTCCAACTCTCAGGGTCCCTTATCCTAGTGAACTCGCACGAAAGTCCTTAGAGGCTACTGTCTATTAATTTTAAATTAATGGCTTAGGGTTATGAAGTATGCAGGATGATGGTTTGTGGGTCAAAGAAGGGTGATAAAACCCCACCTTTTGTTATTTAGGAGTTGCACTCTTAAAGTATTTTAGAAAAATGCAATGCAAGTCAAACAAGGTATCTAAACAAGTTAGAAATTTTTTAAAGTTTATTATTTATTTTTTTTAATTAATTATATTTTATGAAAAGTGTCTTAAGGTTTTCTTTTAGGTTATTTAAGGTAAGTAAATTAAAAAGAAAAAGTTAATTAGGTTAAAAGCAGATTTGTGACAAGAAGAAAAGTAAATTTTTTTATGTTAAAAGAAGATAAGAAAATCTAATAATTAAGGTAACTAAAAGCAAGAATAAACTAAAGAGAGCAATAACTATTTAAAAAAAGAATATTTTTTACTCTTTTTTTATGTAAAAGCATGAATAATAATAAATAATAAGAGAGAATAAAAAAATCAAAGATAAGAATAAAATTAAGAGAAAATTTGTGGCAAATTTTTTTATTTTTTTTCTTGTGAACTAATCATGCCTAGATCCCTGGTAACGGTACTAAATTTGATCGCTGTGGTAAAAAATAAAACCTACTCACTACTATCGCCAGTGATGAATCGGGATCGTATCCTTAGGAATCAAGGGCAATTATTTATGAAAAGAATAAAAGAATTATTTGTAGAAGATTATATTAAGAGTATCGATTATTAACAGATAACAACTAATTAATTAATAAAATTAAAATAGCAAAAAAGTAATACAGAAATCTGAATCCACCATGCAAACAGGTTTTATCTTCTTTCTTTATGTTGCAATAGCAATAATTTTTGCAAATTCAAGTTTAGAATAATTTATCTCTCATCATGCATGGACCATATCAAAAGATCATAGCACGTTCGCTTAGAGTATAAACTATCTAATTATTTACAAAGTTAGAGGTCTAAACTACCATACTATGATCTATCTCTCTTAGGCACGTACCATATTCTAAGATCACAGCATGTCGATAGAGGGTATAGGCCGTGTATGACAAATCAAAATTTTGATCAGAAAAATAACTCAAAAGATATATTAAAGGAGAGCATGATTTTTATTGCATAGAAATTAAGAATAAAAAAAAGATAGAACCTAGTTACAAGCTTCATCATCATCCTAAGTTGAAGGAATTTAGCCATGCATTGCTGCCGCCAGCATTTCCTCCATAATTTCTCTCTTCCAGGCCTAAATACAATGATCTAAATAAAAGAAAAGAAAAGAAACTTTGTAGAAACTCCTCCTTCTGGACTACAGCCTGAGGTCCTTCTTTATAGAGCTCATCTAGAGCTTCCTTTCAGTCAAAGTTGGAGTCAATGGGGCTCAAAATCGGTTAGATTTCATGAAAAAAATTATCAGCCATCCATTCTACATCATCTACCTTAGTTTGCACCAAGAATCATGCAAAATCACTTCTTTCTTTCTTTTCAAGTAAACAGAGTCCAAATTTGAGTGTCATCTACATCATTAGACTCTAAAAAATTGAGCTATTTTCATCTAAGGGCTCCTTTTCTATAAAACATCAATAAAAATAGTAATCTTAATAAATCCAAAGTAATTAGTATTATTTTATCAATACATATCGTATTTTTCTTATCTTACTCTAAGCTAATCAACAAGTCTCCTTAACTAAATCATTTCTTTTGTTACCTTTGTCAAAACAATATATTTAACTTTAGTCGATGATAAAGCAGCTTCATCATACAATCGTGACATTAATAACTGCACCATTAGCAATTGTAAAAATATGTTTGATCATAAATCTTATTGTATCCCTATAACCAATGTGATTTGCTTCAACAAAATCAACAACATCCACAAAAGTGCCTCCAAAACACAAGCTAAGATTTCTGATCCCTCTCTATTATCAAAGGATCCATTTATAGTTTGCTAATTTTCCTATCCTGGGTTTGATATATATCTAGATACAACTCCCACCATATAAGAAATATTAGGCTTTGTGTATATTATAGTATACATCAAGCTACCTACAACAAAGTATATAGAACACTCTCTATCCTTTCTCTTTCAATATCATTCGTCAAAGTACCCTCTTTGATAACTTGAAGTTCCTAGCTAGGTGAGTAGAAATAGGTTTATAATCAACCATTCAAAATCATTCAAGAACTTTATGTTGACCCTACATTGATTTTGATGTTTACAAAACAATTAAGCAATGATTAATTCTATTTATCAAGCTTGTTGCAGGAAAGTTCAGATGCTCTACAAGTAAGTATCTTCATGCAAAATTTTATGTGAGTATATATTCATTTTATTTTGCCACCAGATTGATATCAAATGAACATCTTTTAGCCCTGGCCATTTTTTGGCTTGAGAGTTAGCTATTTAGCTAGCTTGCTCTTTCATCTAGCTAGTTGGCATAACAATTAGCTAACTACCAAACTATGTATGTGACTTGGCCGAACGGTTGATCATTTGAGCTAGCTGGTTAGCTAGCTTGTTGCTTCGTTAGCTAGCTGGAGTTCATTTTAGCTGCTGAGGTGCTTGTTACAATTGCTAGCCGAGCTGTGTCATTTTGAGCTAGCTGGCTAGCTAGCTTGCTCCTTCTTTGGCTAGCTAGATTTCCTTGTTAGCTAGCTTGGCCTCTTTGTGAGTTAGTTGGATTTCATTTTAGTTAACTATGGATTGAATGCCTCTATGCCAGCCGATTGCTTTGGGTATCAGTTAGCTAATTAGCTAACTTGACTTCCCTGATAGCTAGCTGGTTTGCCTTTTAGTTACTATCATTCCCTGTTAACTATTTTGGCTGAGCGCCCCTCCTTTTTAGCTGACTGGTGAGCTAGCTGATGCTTCTCTTAGCTAGCTAGCCTTCCCTGTTAGTTGATTGCTTTGTTTTGGAGCTAAATGGTTTCTTTCTTAGCTAACTATTATCTTTTCACAGGGAATCTAAGCCGAGCACCATTCAATTTTAGTTAGCTGGAGTTAGCTGACCTTTGGTTTAGTTAACTGGAAAGCTAGCTCCTCACTGGGCGTATGGCTGCCTTTTTTTATTAGTTAGCTGATAAGCTAACTCTCTTGGATGGATGCTTTATTGCCTTTTGAGTTCAGTTAGCTGGGAAGCTAACTACCAGTTGCTTAGTTAGCTGAATAGCTAACTCATCATTCTCTGACGTTTTTATTTCTCCTACAGACCGAGAGCCATTCAAATTCAGTTAGCTGGAGAGCTAACTATCTGTTGGCTTAGTTAGCTAAGTAGCTAACTGATAGGACTTGACTTTTTCTCCTGAGCCGCATGGATTGCTTGCTAGTTAGCTGGGAAGCTAACTAATCGTTGCTTAGCTAGCCAAGGAGTTAGCTCCTCCTCTCCTGAGCCTTTTTACTTTTGGCGTGTGATCTCTGGAAGCTAGCTTGTGAGCTAGCTGAGGACTCTTCCTCCTCTCTGGCCGATTGTCTTCAATACTCTCAGCTGCCTGGAATTAATTCCAATTAGCTGCCTTTCTAGCCATTTTTTGGCATGGTCCTTTCTCTCTCTACTTTATTTTGATCACTATTTTCAACTAGACTAACTTTAATTTTGAATTATGACAGAGTTCTTCCTACCTCAAATGGATTCATGCATTCAATGCTTAAGGAAAATAATCTCAGCGGTTATCTTTTCTTCCCGTTTTTTTTTATTTGTTTCAATTGTATCTAACGGATCTTTTGCTATTGGATTGTTATATATAGCTGAGATTAGAAGCAAAACATGACGAATTTTGAAAAAGAGAAATACAAGAGAGATATCCAAGAAAGAAAGCTTTTATTGCATATTTTCGGAGTGGTTGAAAGCTGGTTGTTGTGCATTGAAGATCATTCATGCTGAAAAGTCATCCAGATCTTTTAAAGCCTTCAAGCAAATCAAAATTCAAGCCACCTCAACTTTGTTCATTTATTGCTAAAGATTTGCTACAAATTTGTAAAGTATTCTCTGAATATTTGCTCATTATAGGAGCTACTTGTCATCATTTACTTTGAATCTTTTGTAAAAAGGTTAGTGTTAACCCATCGGTTCTTGTTGGCTTCTTGTGCCATTAAACAAGAGGACTAGCCAGGAAAGGCTAGAGATTTTGGCTGCCTTGTGCCTTGTAAAACAAGAGGGCTAACCGGGGAAGGCTAGAGGTTGTAATCATTGTGATACGATTAGTGAAATTCCCAAAGGTTTAGGGGAGTGGACGTAGGTGCTGAGTTTGGCACCGAACCACTATAAAATCTCTTGTGTTTTGTGGTTGTTTGATTCTCTGATTACTATCTTGTGCATTAGACTACACCACTGCAAATCAAATTTAAATTAGGGTTAAAGCACATACTTGCATAGTAATTAATTTTTTAATACCTAATTCACCCCCCTCTTGGGTTGCTACATCTAGACAACAAGTGGTATCAGAGCAGAGTGCTCTTGATTTCTAGCTTTGATTAGCTTGAGCCAAAGATCAGTAGTAATCTAAATGGGATCTATGTTGATTGTGATAGAGATATAGACTAAAAGATATGCTTTATGTCTTTACATTTTAATGAGAATTCATTTTGAGCAATGTGTGCCATTTACTATATATATGTGCATGTGTCTAGTATTCCAAAGAGTATTTGATCTAGTGTGTAGAGTACGGCTTACACACAGAAGACTAGATCATCGGTTCTTTTGGAATACAAGTTTATTGTTCACAGTTTAGATGGAATTGGACACACCATCGGTAGAGCTGTAGCACAAATTTAAGTAGGTCTGTCTTGACTACGGGGAATGGTTTATTCTAACTATTTGTGCTAGTATACTTTGTGTATTGAACAGGACCCAGTTGAGTTGATTATTTTATACTGACTTTATAAAATAATTTAGAACTCATGAATATTATGATTACTTATGCTCTTAATCTGAATTCTATTACTAGACACGTGTGTGTAGTGATTATTGCTTTGATTACACATAGAGTGAGATTCTATATGAGTCAATAATCTCAGTGGGTTGGGCAATAACATTTATATATGGTGAACATTAATAGTTGAAGGAATCCACGTCCGGTTAATTTGGACTGATGATATCCCCTTGAGAAAGCTTATAAGTTTGATCGTATCAAATCTTGCAAGTGGATTTTGAATCCGATACGTCAAATAAGTTAGTGGATAAGTCTCAAGGATAATAACAGCCAATTAAATTATATTGTCAGTATTTAAATTTAATTGGTGGATATCTATAATCTTAACGTGGGGAGATAATAAGTATTTAATATTAAGGCTCGAAAATAAATTCGAATATGATTAGGAGTACAATTATAATTCTTTAGTGGAATGAATTATAATTTACGTAATTAAATCCTAACCTGGGATAGGATTAGGAGATTTAATTACGTGGGAAGTCCTTTTCATATTTGCCTATTTGGTCCCTATTGTAGCCCTATAAATACCCTCTCAATTGGTTGCTAGGAAAAACGCTTTTGAGAAAAAGAAAAGCAAGAAACCCTAGGTCGGCCGAGAGAGATCCCACCATCTTGAGAGAGAAGAAGGTATTTCGGGAATACGGCGGAAGGCCAAAAGGTTGAGGTCGAGCAATCAAATCAAGTGTTCCAGCGTTCAAGTCTGAAGGTATAATCTTATACTCATAGATTAGAATGGTAAAAGATTTTTGCATTACTCATATACGCTATAGCCGTGATCTTGGGGGTATTCCGCGCTCCCCAACAGATTGAAAGATGGTCAACTAATAGACCACCTCTGTTCAGTGGAACAAATTACACATATTGGAAAGCACGAATGAAAATCTTCATTCAAGCACTAGATTATGATTTATGGAGAATCATAATTAATGGACCACACACACCCACTATGATGATTGATAATATTAATATTGCAAAACCTGAATCTGAATGGGATAAGCAAGATAAGAAACTAGCTCAATTAAATGCAAAAGCTATGAATGTTCTTTATTGTTCTCTTGATGCAAATGAGTTCAATCGCATATCTACTTGCATATCTGCTAAAAAAATCTGGGATAGACTTGAAGTCACCCATGAAGGAACAAATCAAGTCAAGAAATCCAAAATAAATATGCTTATTCATAAGTATGAATTGTTTAAGATGGATTCTGCTAAGAATGTTACTGATATGTTTACAAGATTTACTGATATTATTAATGGACTAAAAAGTCTTTGAAAATCTTATGCTAACAGTGATTTGTTAGAAAAATCTTAAGATCTTTACCTAGGTCATGGGAAGCCAAGGTCACTACAATACAAGAAGCAAATGATCTCAACACTTTATCACTTGAAGAGTTAGTCAGTTCTTTGATGACTCATGAGCTTCAGCAATGACAACATATTGATGAAGATGAATCAAAGAAGAAAAGAACTATGGTATTAAAAAGTGCAACTCAAGATGATGAAAGTGAGGAAACCATAAGTGACAGTCAGAAAGATAATGAAATGACACTTATCTCAAGGAAATTCAAAAAGTTCATGAAAAGAAAAAAATTTGGAAAAAGAAAACATTTTATCAAAGGAGATCATAGCAAAGATAAAGAAAAGAGTGAACCTCCTACATGCTATGAGTGCAAGAAACCTGGACATATCAGACCAGAATATCCACTATTAAAGAAAGGATCTAAAAGAGTAAAGAAGAAAGCAATGATGGCTACATGGAGCGACAGCGAAGCTATAAGTTCAGAAGAAGAAGAGAAACTGAAATTGCAAATGTTTGTTTCATGGCTGATAATGATGAGGTAAGTCCTAGCTTTCTAAATGACTTTACTTTTGATGAATTACATGGTGCATTTTATGAACTTGTTGATAATTTTGCAAACTTAAGTTCAAAGAACAAAGATTTGAAAAATGAAATCAAAAATCTTATTCTTGAAAAGAAATAATTTCAAAAGAGAATGAATCATTGTTAAAGGAAAACCAAGATTTGAAAAATGAAGTAAATAAGTTAAAACCAATTGTTGATAGATTTACTTTAAGCTCTGAAAAATTAGAGATAATATTGAATAGTCAAAGAGCTGTTTACAATAGAGCTGGTCTTGGATATAATCCTTTTGAAAGACAAAAATTTTTAAAAAATATCTATGTGCATCGTAATGACTCAACCAAAATTACATGTTTTAAATATGAAAAATTAGGACATAAAGCTTATACTTGTCACACACACAAGGTGAGAAAAATATGGGTTCCAAAAGGAACTATCTTGACTAACCCTAAAGGACCCAATAAAGCTTGGGTACCTAAGAACAAAATTTGAAATTATGTATGCAGGTATGTCTTGCAACCCGAGCAATTAAAAGACAATGATACTTGGATAGCGGGTGCTCAAGACACATGACCGGTGATGAATCACAATTCATCACTTTGGAGTCAAAAGATGGAGGTGTTGTTACTTTCGGTGATAATGGCCAAGGAAAAATAATTGCATTGAAAAAACACCTCATGCTTATATTGATAATGCCTTACTTGTGAAAGGACTGAAACACAATTTACTTAGTATTAGTCAATTATGTGACAAAGGATTTAATGTTACATTTGAATCATCTTTATGCATTGTTAAAAATCCTGCAAATGAAATATGAGATTTGTTGGTCAAAGGCATGGTAATGTATACATTGTTAATCTAAATGATTTGCATGATCAAAATATTGATTGCCTAGTTGCTACAAACAATAAAACTGATAATAGTTAGTCATGATATCGTAGGCTAGCTCAGGCAAGCATGGATTTATTATCTAAATTAATTAAGAATGATTTAGTACATGGTTTGCCAAAACTTATTTTTGAAAAAGATAAGATTTGTAATGCTTGTCAATTTGAAAAATAAACCCGAGTATCTTTTAAATCAAAGAATTTAGTTTCAACCACTAGACCTTTAGAACTCTTGCATATGGATTTATTTGGTCCTACAAGAACTAGTCTAGGAGGAAAAAGATATGGTTTTGTTGTTATTGATGATTTTTCTTGTTTTACATGGGTTTTAATTTTAACTAGTAAAGATGAAGCATTTCCAGCATTTCAAAAATTATTTAAAATAATTACAAATGAAATGAATTCTTCTATTTTATCAATTCGAAGTGATCATGGAAAAGAATTTGAAAATAAATCTTTTGAAGATTTTTGTAATAAAATGGAATTGAACACAATTTTTTTGCACCAAGAACACCACAACAAAATGGAGTAGTAGAAAGAAAGAATAGAACTTTAGAAGAAATGGCCTGAACCATGTTGTGTGAAAGCAATCTTCCAAAATACTTTTGGGTAGAAGCTATCAACACTGCATGCTATGTTTTAAATCGTGCATTGATTAGACTGTTTTGAAAAAGACTCCATATGAGCTTTGGAAAGGAAGAAAACCTAATATAAGTTACTTTCATGTTTTTGGATGCCGATGTTTTGTTTTAAATAATGAAAATCAAACCTTGATAAATTCGATGCTAAATCTAATGAAGGAATTTTTCTCGGTTATTCTTTGCATAGTAGAGCTTTTAGAGTATTTAACAAAAAGACTCTAGTAGTTGAAGAATCAATTCATGTTATCTTTGATGAATCTAATGATCTTCCATTAAGGAAGAGAAAAGATATGAATGATGCAGATAAAATTGAAGATCAGCTCAAGGACATCACACTGAAGGACAAAAATGACTCAGATACACAAGAGGTAAATGAAGAAGGGAACGCTGACCTACCTGAAGCCTCACAAGTAATGATGAATTAGAAAGAGGATGGAGGTACGTTCTCAGTCATCCTAAAGATCAAATTATAGGTGATCCATCTCATGGAGTTAGAATTAGATCATTATTTAGAGATGCTTATAATAACTTAGCATTCGTATCTAAAATTGAACCTAAATGTTATGATGATGCTAAAAATGATGTTGATTGGATTAATGCCATGCATGAGGAACTTCATTAGTTTGAAAGAAATAATGTATGGACTCTTACTGAAAGACCTCATGATCATCAAATAATTGGAACTAAATGGGTTTTTAGAAACAAATTGGATGAACATGGTAATGTAATTAGAAATAAAGCAAGATTAGTAGCTAGGGGTTATAATCAAGAAGAGGGAATTGATTTTGATTAGACTTGTGCCCCTGTTGCTAGATTAGAAGTTATTAGATTACTTCTTGCTTATGCTTGTTTTATGAATTTTAAACTATATCAAATGGATGTTAAAAGTGCTTTCTTGAATGGATACTTTGCTGAATAAGTTTTTATGGAACAGCCACCCGGATTTGAAAATCACTTGTTTCCAAACCACGTTTATAAATTGAACAAAGCTTTATATGGTTTAAAACAAGCACCCCATGCTTGGTATGAAAGATTAAGCAAATTCTTGGTTAGTAATGACTTTATTTAAGGAAATATGGATACAACTTTATTTATTAAAAGATAAAATAAAGATATATTAATTATTCAAATCTATGTTGATGACATCATATTTGGTGCCACTAATGATTCTTTGTGTAAGGACTTTGCTAAGCTTATGTAGGGAAAGTTCGAGATGAGTATGATGGGAGAGCTGAACTACTTCCTCGGACTACAAATCAAACAAAGCAAAGATGGGATCTTCATAAGCCAATCTAAATATATCAAAGAAATGATCAAGAAGGTTGGCATGGGGACATCCAAAACGATCGGTACTCCTATGAGCTCATCATGTAGACTTGAATCTTATAATACTGAAAAGTCTATTATTTGAAATTATATAGAGGCATGATAGGATCATTGTTATATTTAACTGCTAGTAGACCATATATTTTATTTAGTGTTTGCATGTGTGCTAGATATCAAGCCAATCCTAAAGAATCACACTTGCTTGCTGTTAAAAGAATATTTAAATATTTAAATGGAACAGTAAATTTAGTTTATGGTATGACAAACAATCTAGCATTGACTTAATAGGATACACTGATTCAGATTTTGCTAGATGTAAACTAGATAGGAAATCAACCAGTGGAACTTGCCAGTTTCTAGGTGTTAACTTAATTTCATGGTTTAGCAAAAAGCAAACTTTAGTAGCATTGTCTATGACTGAAGCTGAATACGTTGCCGCTGAAGTTGCTGTGCTCAAATCTTATGGATTAAGCAACAGCTAGAAGATTATGGTATTAAACAAAAAGCCATACCTATAAAATGTGATAATACAAGTGCAATCAGCTTAACTAAAAATCCTATTCAACATTCCAGAACCAAACATATAGAAATTAGACATCATTTCATTAAAGATCATGTTAATGAAAATGTTGTTATTGAATTTTTAAATACTGAAAACCAAATTGCTGATATTTTCACTAAGCCTCTAGATGAAACAAAATTTTATGAAATTAGAAGAGAATTAGGAATGTTTGATCCTAATGCTTAATAAATCAATTGATAAAATACTTTCATCCTTTTTACCTAAAAACTAAAGTTGCATGACATCTTTCAATCAAATCTCTTTATGGAATTGAATGCATTGAGTGTGCTAGAAGTTAACTAGACTTTAAAGTTGAATTAATGGAAAATCCATCAACCGGTCAAATCCTCTTTTGAGATTTAAAATGCTTTACATTCAATCCACCAACCAGCCAACTCATTCCTCATTTATTCCTTTCATGACAGGTAACCAACCAGGCAACCAAACAGTCACCTGTCTAGTTAACCACCTAGAGCTTCCTCTATATATAACTTTCATATCAAGAAACCACCCGTCTTCTTCATACCATCTCCTCATCCGGTTCTTCATCATCCGGTTCTTCTCATCTTCCAACTGATCCTCCACCAAATTGTCTTCTATCTTCTTCCATCTAACTTCATTCCATCTTTCTTCCTAGCTCTTTTCTCTATCTATCTTTCAAGAAGATCGTGATGGCTCCCAAAAAGAAAGCAATCTCGAGGGATGTTGATTCTAATCTTTGAAGGAAGTCTTCCTCATCTTCTTCTCATATCAACACTCTAATAGCCGCCAAAACATTTGCTCACGGTAGGTTAGTAGACTTTAACTTCCTAGATCAAGAAGGTTTTAAAATTGGAAAACTTTTTACAAATCAAGATTGGGCTAAACTATTATATACCAAAAGACCTATATATATATTGAACTAATTAGAGAATTTTATGAGAATATAACCTTTGGTAGTGGAACTATTTCTTCCTGTATCAAAAAGACTAGGATTGACCTTGACTCTAAAACGTTAGGTTCCACCTTAAACATTCCTTGTGATGGTATCTTAGAAATCCTTCCTAGTGAAGGGGGTTATAAACTTGGTATGATCCTTAACATAGATGACAATAAAGCTAGCAACATAGATACTCTTGATGCAAACATGTTGTCAGTAGAAAATAGACTATTTCATAATATTATTGCCAAGATTCTTGCCCCTAGAGCTGGTTCATTTAATGTAGTAACAGATAGAGACATATGCTTGATGTACGATATTCTAATAGAAGACTCAGTAGATCTACCCTATCTTATGATGACTATAATGAAAGAATCCCTGAGTAGGTCAAAGGCTGCATTGCCTTACGGTATGTTTCTCACATATGTGTTTGAGTTTTTCAATATAAAGCTTAAAGAAGAAACTATGGTAGCATTATGTCATACTGACGTGTTTAATACTCACTTGCTACACCGTATGGACTATGCCAAAAGAGATGGTGTTTGGATTAAGGTTAGATCCAGAACTAGACAATCTAGTAATATGCCACCACCTAATATGCCTGCTCCTGCCTGTTCACCTCAAAACTTCTTTAACTTTGATTTCCATCAACCAAATCCATACATTGCAGCTATGACAGTTGATCAAAATCCATTTTTATCTGAACCTTCTGATGTCACTGCTACTGGACCCTCCTTTCGAAATGATAACTCTGCTCCTGATCCTCCTACCATTCGTATCTATGAAGAATAACTCCAACAAATTATCCATGAATTGTCCCTTGCCAATTCCAGTCGAAGCTCTGGAGAAAGTGCTTCTTCAGTTAATGATCAAACTCTTGTACCTCATATTTCATCAGTTTTTGAAACTCTTTCTCAGTTCAAGATTATTCTAAGCCAACTTGTCCACGATGTTAACTTCTTAATGGTCGAGTTTTCCATCATAATGAATTTTGATCTTGAAGGAGATTAATTTCTTAAAAACTAAAAATGAAAACTTTGAGACCAAGGCTGAATGGGTAGAATATCATATGCGAGCTAATGCAAGCCAGACTAGGAATGCCACAAATGCAGTTGATCACTGGACCGCATCTCTCACTAGGCTGAGCCGGCTTGTGGAAACCTATATTGCTCTTTTTGCCACTTCAGCTCCTGATGCCTCATATTCACATCCACACCTCTGGTCTCCTCCAACTCAACCTTCTCAAGACAAGCCAGGAACCTTCAGAAAGCAAGATGAATCCTCAGTACAAATTTCTTCTGATGATGATGAGAAGTTAATGTATTTCTTTCAGTGATGAATGTTTATGACTCTACTTTTTGTATGACTTCAAACTATGACATGTAATATCTGTATTGACTTTACTCAAACTTGTAATGCTCTGTATGAATATTATGCATATGTCTAATGTTTACATTGTCTTGATGTAGTATGCTTGAATTCATTGCAAAATTCTTCAATCTTCTTTTTGATCAATGACAAAAAGGGGGAGAAGAATACTGCATACATTAAGGTAATGGAGAAAAGTAATAACTCCATATATTCAGGGGGAGTTTACTTATTCAGATTGTTAGGAGGAGAAAGTAGTGTTTTTCTATTTCCACTCCTGCTTGTTCATATTACTTCCCATATTTTCTCTTTGCATGCTTAAGTGTTTTGTCATCATCAAAAGGGAAAGATTATTGACCCTACATTGATTTTGATGTTTATAAAATAATTAATCAATGATTAATTCTATTTATAAGCTTGTTGCAGGAAAGTTCAGATGCTCTACAAGTAAGTATCTTCATACAAATTTTATGTGAGTATATATTCATTTTATTTTACCACCAGATTGATATCAAATGAACATCTTTTAGCCCTGACCGTTCTTTTTGGCATGGGAGTTAGCTATTTAGCTAGCTTGCTCTTTCATCTAGCTAGCTAGCATAAAAATTAGCTAACTACCTGTTGTTGCTGGAATCCGTCCTCCGACTTGGGCACAGTCGAGCTTCAGGTTGGGCTCCCTCCTGGGCGAACCTGCAAAATAATCCTTACGTGAGAGGCGTTGGGAGTGGCCCTCTGCGGAAGACCCTTCGACGCTCAAGTCAGTAGAGATCAACAACGAACAAATATGGAAAAAAGGCTCTCCCTTAAGAGTCCCTTTAGGGTGGCCTTTTGGGAGCTCCGAGCATAGCATTAATGGTGGAAAGGGGTGAGCAGAGATAGAGTGAGAGTAGTGATCAAAATGCGTCAGGAATACCTTACCTTAGAGAATCTAGGACTGTGCTATTTATAGGTGATCACTTGATTCTTTGAGCGTGTCATAGGAGGTCTGAAAGTTGTTGGGATTTGAGACTGATTCGAATCAGGTTGTTGTGAGGTCGATAGGATCCATATCTGGTTAGTTAGAGGATCGACGGCCAAGGGGGCTATCCGGCGCTTTGAGATTTAGTGATCATATAGGCTCTAGGCCATTTCTGGTAGTATAGGCATGATTACCTATGTGGATTCTTGTTCGATCATCGTGGCTCCGCAGAGGTAGGTGCTTGAGTGCCTCGATCGGGCCGAGGCACAAAGAATGGCCTGATCCGCTAAAGTATGGAAAGGCTCAATTTGCCGGGGTATGAAAAAGGAGTAAGCTGGGTGTAAGGATGGTTTGATTCCGCAGGGGTGTTGATATCGCTCAGGCAGGCCGAGTTATGGACCGCTCGAGCATGGGCCGAGAGATATGGATCGCTCGAATTAGGACCGAGAGATAGGGATAGCTCGGCTAGAGCTGAGAGATAGGGATCACTCGGACTAGGACCGAGACATATGGATCGCTCGGCCTAGGATCGAGACATATGGATCGCTCGGCCTAGGACCGAGACATAGAGATGTAATATGTACCCGAAGAATCCTTGGTTCACCGAGGGCCTAAGGTGCCTCGATTCATTGAGGTATAATGGTTGGTTCATTTCTTACGGGCACCACGCAACGAGTGGGAGTCAGGGCTGATCCTAACCCCTTGCACAGTTATCAATGCAATGATGATTTTATCCCTCAACATATGCCCCCCACTCTCTAGTTCGAAGCATAGGTTCGAGTGTAGGGAGTGTAGCCCCAGATGGCACAATTCGGATGGAGGGATCTAGATTTGACAGCCTGCGTGATGATGCCCTAATTAATGTCGTGTGGCCGCCCTGCCCTTATGGGATGGATCCATCGTTTCTTAGGGACAACGGTCGGGGAAGCACCACATAGCAAATCCTGATTTTCACGACACCTGTGATGGCGGTTCCGGGTACCTCAGTTGAGATGCCTTATCTTCCTTTTGAAGTGGTTTCTTTTGAGGGAAAGCAAAGTCGAAGCAGCGCCATTCCTGTTTGCAGCGCTTTCTCGTTTCTTCTTGAAGAATTTCGTTCCCCTGCTTCTTCTGTAACCCCATTCGGTGTCCCTTTTGACCTAGCAGTATGGTGAGTCCCAGCGACATGGTTTCAGAGATTGTTGCCGAGGACTTGGGGAGAATACGCCAGAAGTATGATGTTCCTTCAGATGTCCTTTTGCGATTGCCAAAACCCGAGCACAGGGTCTCGCAGGAACTGGAGCATGGGATTTTTCTTTATGAAGATAGCCTGATGGCAAGCCTCCAATTTCCCCTTTCATCCCATGGTGAAGGAGATTATGAGGTTTTACAACATTTGTCCAATAATGGTAGCTCCTAACATCTAGCGCAGTATCATCAGATTTATCTCGATGTGTAGCCAGGTTCAGGTAACAACAACTCTTCCCCTATTCCATGCCTGTTACTATCTGATGTCTAGGAGAAACTCGAAGTGGTCCTATATCAGACTTCGGAAATCGTTCAAGACGATAACGGATAAGCCGTCGTCCATAAAGGAGTGAAAGGTCTGATTTTTTATTGCCGAGGAAAACATCGGCTCCGACTTTCCATGGGGATGGAGAAACTTTGTTAGGGACATGGAAGTGCATCCAACTTTATCCAAACAGGAGAAGGAGGACCGAGAGGTCCTTCGTGATGGCCGAATGTTTTCGGCTAATGACTTACTATCGGAGGAGGCTCTTTTCACCGCCGGGCTTAGCTTCATCGACACACAAGGTAAGTCCTCTCCTTTTTTTCTATTGATTTCATCCGAGCAAGTATATCTCGGTTTGATTGTTTGCCCACTATGCTTGCAGCCATGAGATTTGCGCTGGTGGGCCGTATAAAGAAGGAGTTGGGCAAGCACCCAAGAGAGACCGGTAGTGGTGAAAGATGCAAGTCTGAGAAGAAGGTTCACCTTTCTGAAGAGCACACGCCGAAGGCTGGGCGAGTTAAGGTTAGCACGCGCTCCTTGTCACCGAAGAAAGAGAAGGTGGGAGCACCAGCCATGAAAGAGGGATTTTCTTAGTTGGGGGAAGAAGTGATAGTTGCGACGGAGGAGCATAGAGCAGAGGAGGACTCAAGGAGGATCGCTGAGATCCCTTGTCCTTCGGTGGTGGAGATAGTGGACAGTTCGGACGAGGCTCCGTTGGCTTGTCCAACAGTCCCTCTTCTGGAGATGAGTTGTTGCCAGGTTTGACGGAGGTCAATATCCCGAGGGTTCCCTCCCCGAGCAAGAAGATGTCTCTAGCTTCGGTAGGAGAAATGGAGGGGGCAATTGTAGTCACCGAGGCTCAGGATGAGCCTACCGTCGAAGGACCTCATTCGGAGGTGTTAAGGAGCGGTGATGTTGGGCTGACAGCGGCGAAGGCTCGAGAGGAGTCTCCTGCTGGAGAGCTTCCTCCTGAAGAGGTTGGAGGAGCTGGTGAGAGGATCGAGGCTTTGGTGGAGCCCGTGGGGGAGGAGCAAATGCTGGTGATCGAGGAAGAACCCTTGGACGAGGGGGAGAACAAGATAAGAATCTTCCAATCGAAGCTTCTCCCACTAAGGCTTTGGGGATATTGGCGCCTAGGCTGGCTGAGGTATCCAAAGAATCCCAGGCCAAAATTTTGCTGAAGGAGGCCAGGCGGTTGAAGGCTTCTCAGCCTGAGGTGGTCCGGACTGGTCCTTTGGACGTGCAGCTCGGTAGTTTGGACACAGCCATCGAGGCAGCATTCACTGCCCTGATAAGGTCGGCATTGTACCCGAGCATGGGTCCCTCGGCAAATGAGTTCGCGGACTTGGATCTCATCGACGCCACATTTGGTCAGCGGAATGTAACGAAGGATGTCCACCTCCTCCCTGAAATCAACAACTCCGCCCTTATGGAGCTCGCTAGGTCTTACTTCTCCCGGGTGAGTTGCTGTTCTAGAGTAATGGGTGCCTTCTAGTTGACTTGATTGTGCTTTCTTACTTGTGTTTTGTTTCATAGAGCGCTTTGATCACTAGGGCGCTATGCTGGCGCTTGAACCTGGCAATAGGGGCCAGTGTCCAGGCTAAGAGAGTCAGCGCCGAGCTTCGGTTGCGAGCGGAGGCGTATGATAAACTCGAATGAGTTCTGGATTTTGCCAACGAGAACTTGGTGAAGGCAAGGGTATTGCATTAGGCCGCCCTCGATGAAGCATCCAGGCTGAGGCTCGAAGTTAGGGAGCTACGTGAGCTCCAGATGAGGTATGACGAAGCATGCTTAGAGCTATTGCGAATCAGATCTAGGTATGCTGGAGAAATGAAAACTGTTAAGAAACAGTTTGACGAGAGCGGGATAGGCTAAGGAAAGATGCTGCCGAAGAGAGAAGTCACCTGAATAGAATGCTCGACGAGACGGAGGAGAAGATCCGGTAGCTACAACATTGCGTCATTGCCAGGGATGGTAGGATCAAATGGCACCAGGATAAATAGCCAAGCTCGACGATGAGCTTTCCCAGTCCAGGGAATAAGCTAACAATAGGCGGTCAAGAATCAATGACCTCAAGGATAGGATCGAGCAGGTCAAGAATGATAAGCTAACGGCCTTCGGCGAGGTCGAGGAATTGACCGAGAGAATAGCCCAATAGGAGGGAGAGGTACAATATCGTCTTTTAACTTTCCCTATTTTCTCATTGTTGCACCGACTAATCCTATGCTTATAGAGAAGAAGGTGAGACTCGAGGGCCAAAGTCAATTAGAGACCCTGCAAGGAGAGCTAGCATCGAGTCGCTGGAGGAGCTTGGAGCTCGAAGGCCAGGTTGCTGAGACCGAGAAGCAAGTCGCCTCACTTTAGAGTTAGGTTGCTGAGGCTGAAAGGCAACTCGCCCTACTTTGGGGTGAACAGGATGCAACCTATGCTGAGGAATTCCATCTCGGCATGGAGGAGGTTCGAGCCAGGATATCTTGGGAGCACCCGGAATGGGACCTCTCTTTCCTTGAGGTGGAGGGTCATGACGTGTGGACCCCTAGGACCGAGTTATCAGCAGAGACCAAATATGAAGAGGTCTCGGATATTGACGTAGATGCCCTCCTGGGGGCTGATGCAACTGTAGACTTGGGTGTGGATGGTCGGAAGGGGGAGAGCCATCCGAGCGACGCAGGGGCGCCCGAGGCTCATCGATCGGCCATCTTCGAAGTGGGCGGACCGAGCCACGTTTCTCCAGTGTCGGTGCTAATGCCCCTGAGGTTGGGCCCGTGCCCTGATAACTGAGGGCTGGTTCAGATTTTGTATTATCTTTCTCTTTGTTGGCCGTCTATAGAAGACTTCAATGAAAATTAAAAATTTCCTTTATCTCTATTATGTGCCTTGTTCCTCTTTTTCGAGTTATTTCGAGGATATTTAGTTCGAAGGAGTCCGACAGATCGAAGGGAGCTGATCCCAAGATGGGGGTGCCTCTCGAGCGCCTTGTTGCTATTTATTGATCCTCTTCGGTGAGGGGGCGCAACTCTTCATTTTCTGCGAGCGCCCACTAAGGTGGTGACGCGTGGCGAGTTTCTGCGATAGTGACGTTGGAGTTGATAGCTCAGGCGATCGAAATACTCGCTAGAAGTAGTTTAAATACGGATGGGGGGATGCCATCGTTAATCACTTCTTCTGTTGACCTCCCGAAATTTAGGATAGTAGGATGGCTTCTGAAAATGAAGGGGGGTCTACTGGAGCGCTAGGTAATGGCGATAATGGCCACGGGGGGTAGGCCCCTCCGCGAGGGGGCCCCCATGGGAGCTGCATTCCGATAACTATCGACAGGGAGGGCCTATGTTCTTGCTCGCGGGCCGCGACCAACTCCAGAAGGTGGTCGAAGAATACTTGGCCATCTCCATGAGGAGCACGAGCTCCTTCGTCAGATCAACAGTCGGCTGAAAGGGCAAGTGGCGACTCTCCAGCAACAAATTGCTATTCTCACCGCCGATCTAAGTTTGCGGCATGGGGAGAGCTCGGCAGCACCCGGTGGAGACGATAAGCCCCAATAAGGGCCCGTGTGTCTTTTTCTTTTCTTTTTATTTTTCTTTTTATGATGAATAAAAATTTTTTGCAACTTTCGTGTTCGCTGCCATCTTCAAAATGTTCGTTGTCATCATGTGAGTCTGACGAACGAACCACCCCCTTGGGGGATCTCTGGTGACCTTGTCGAGACTAAGGTATGGTGTCCCCGTTTTAGCCGAGGTAAGGGAACTTATAAGTTCCAGTCGAGTGTAGTATGTCGCTCAGTTTTGCCGAAGCATAAGGAATGTCCCGTTAGCATTGGTGCAAGAATAGCTATCTCAGTTTGGACAGGGGAATAAGGGAACGTTCAGTTTTTACTGAATCGAAAAGAGATACCTCGATTTTTTCCAAAGTAAGGAGACTATCTCAGCTTTGAGTTAAAGCAAAAAGTGATGTCTCGGTTTAGGCCAAATATAACAGATGGTTTGGCTTCAGGCTGAAGTAGGAGATATTGGCATGTCTTTATTGAGGAGTACTTGGCTTCTGCGCCTTTTTTATTGCTCTACCAGCGCTTTGTCTTTTTCAAGGCAAGTTGGCTTTACATGGGCGACAAGCATCCGGCTTTCATTGGGGGACGTCTTTTTCAGTGGGGATTTCCTAGGCTCGTCCATATCTCGAAGATCTGCAGGCAATTTTTCTGCATTTAAGGCTCCCGATTCGAGATTATGGGGAGATCTTTTGCCTTCCATAATGACTGAGGGGTGCGCTTGGCGCGCTCTAAAGGCACTCTTTTATCCTGAACCACCATGTGGTAGCGTGGCCAGGGCATTTTGAATCCCGATGCTTCCTACTTTAATGACTGCTCCCGGTCTGTTTGCCTATAAAATGGGGAGAGTGGGCCATGTTAAGCTATCTCCTAAGGCCCTTCCTTTCTGTGACTTGCAAAGGCTTCCATGGCATCCGTTTCTTTGAATTTGAGAGTGGAAAGATCGAGCTTTCCTTTTGAAAGCTGATCCATCCCAGATAGCTGGGGTGATGAAGAAGCTATTGAAGAGCGAGCAGTCCTCAAGGGAGGAATTTTTGGAGGTTATATGGAGAGCGCACGGGAGGCCCGCAGAGGTCATATGGGGAGCACACGTATGCGCTTCTTGTGTGTCCTTTGTGGTTCGCCATGGGGACAACCAGAAATGCAAAGCACATGCAATCCCCATGGGTTACATGAACTTCCCCTCCCCTCACAGGGTGAACTGAGGGACCCAATATGAGGAGAGGCGTCGGTCTGCTGGTCCCCTGTCTATGTCTCTAGGCAGCGGTTAGCAGCCCAGCATCCCACTATAGGGGGAAGGAGCCCTCAGCATCGGCATCCATAGGTCTTTGGCCCAGTTTGGGTCTTTTGGCTTGTCTGTCTGAGGGATCAGCGACTCAACTGGAGTCGTATGATTTCTCTGATTTCTTGGATGCTGCAGCGACACTAAAGGCCAAAGCTTCTTTTTAATTCATTTGTTTTTACTTCCTACGCTGTAGTGCGCTTGTAATACCTCTTTAGAGGTTGTATTTCTCATCGATTAACAGAATAAAGAAAGTTTTTTGTTCTTTCTTTTTTCAAATGTTTGCTTTCCCTTTTGGCATGACCATGCAGTCTTGTTTGTTTTAGGCATACCGAGTCATGCTCGGCTCATAAACCTTCGATTGTGCTTGGCTAGCACTGGTCTCTGTTTAAGTCAGAGAGGCCTAGGTGACCTTACCGATTCAAAAGATAGGCATAGCTTGATAAAAAGGGGCTAAGTAGGTCTTTCCTTAAGGAGGAGAGACTTGCACAACTATGCTGATGAGCAGAGAGAGGGATTGCTTACTTGCGCCGAAGTATGATGAGATGCATCAATTGCGCTAAAATGTCTGAGCAATCGACCGACCTTGCTGTTATTGCAGAATCGCCAGGCCACTTGGCTTTGTCCAAGTCTTCAAAGATTAATAAGAAATTCCATTCGGCTTTGGCTGAGGGTTCTGATATGTCACTCGGTCTTAGCCAAGGTTTCTGTTAATAAGAGATGCACTTCGGCTTTGGCTGAGGCTTTTGATAATAAGAGATGCACCTCGGCTCTGGCTAGGCTTTTGATAATTAGAGATGCACTTCGGCTCTGGCCGAGGCTTTCGATAATAAGAGATGCACTTTGGCTCTGGCCGAGGCTTTTAGGGAGCCATTTGGGCATGACAAGGCTTTGGGAAGCTACTCGAGCATGATAAGGCTTTAGGAACCGTAGAGTGTATACCTGGTGGTGCCATGGAGCGGGGAACATTGCTCGGCCCTGCTGAAGTTCGAAGACTGTTCGGAGATCACTTGATTCGGCCGGGGCTCGTAAGCTGCTCGAATTCGACCGAGGCTTTTACGCCGTTTGGCCCGGCCGGGGCTTGTAAGCTACCCGAATCCGGCCAAAGGCTTGCAGATCACTTTGTGGAATAGGACTCGGCCCAGTTGAGGTATGGAGATTTAGCTTGGCCCCTGGACATACCGGGAGTGCTCGGTCATACCGAGTCTTTGTGGAATAGGACTCAGCCCAGCCAAGGTATAGAGATTTAGCTTGGCCCCCGGGCGTACCGGGAGTGCTCGGCCATACCGAGTCTTTGTGGAATAGGACTCAGCCTAGCCGAGGTACAAAGATTTAGCTTGGCCCCTGGGCCTACCGGGAGTGCTCGGCCATACCGAGTCTTTATGGAATAGGACTCGGCCGAGCCAAGGTACAAAGATTTAGCTTGGCTTCCGAGCATACCGGGAGTGCTCGGCCATTCCGAGTCTTTGTGGAATAGGACTCGGCCCAGCCAAGGTACGAAGATTTTTTGCTCAAGAATGCAGCTCGGTCATGCCGAGAATTGGTAAGCAATATCTGTTTTTCACTATGACTTTTCGAAAAAAATGATTGTAGCGACTGTGCAGCGGATCAAAGAATCAAGATGCCAATACTGTAAACGGAGCAAGTCTATAGAAAGCGTACCCTACTGGTGGTATATGCAGAGATTGTCTGAATTCCATGTCCGGAGAATAGATTTCCCGTTCAGATCCTGGAGTTTGTAGGTACCGGGCCCGATGACTTTCGCCACTTGATAGGGGCCTTCCCAGTTTGGAGACAGCTTTTCTTGTTCCAGTGGTTTGGAGACGGATGCTTTCCGAAGGACAAGATCGCCGGGCGAGAAAGATTTCCCTTTGACTCTGGAGGCATGATAGCGAGCCACTCTTTGTTGATAGCAGCTACTCTGATCCGAGCTTTCTCTCTGATCTCCTCCACCAAGTCGAGGTTGGTGCGGAGCTGCTCGTTAGCCTTCTCGATTAACTCTCCACCCACGGAGAGGGGAGTCCTATCTCCATGGGAATGACGGCTTCTGTCGAAGGCCATCCGGAACGGGGTCTAACCTGTGGGAACTCTTTGGGTGGTGCGGTAGGCCCATAGGACGTGGTGAAGTTCGTCCGACCATCTGCCTCGGGCTCTGGCAAGCCAAGCCTTGATCCTTTGAAGTAGGGTCCAATTAGTTACTTTGGCTTCTCCGTTGGCTTGCGGATGCCCAACTGATGTGAGGCGGTGACAGATTCCATGCTCCTCATAGAACTCTTAGAACTTAGTGTTATCAAACTGCTTGTCATTGTCGGTGATGATGGTATGCGGAAGGCCGAAGCGATAAATAATGGATCTCCACACGAATTCCTTAGCCCGAGCTTCGGTTATCTGGGCAACTGCCTCAGCCTCGACCCACTTGGTGAAGTAGTCAATGGCGATAAATAAGAACTTTATCTATCATGTGGCGAGGGAAAATGGACCAAGGATGTCCATCCTCACTTAGCAAAGGGCCAAGCGGAGGAAATAGGGACCAAGCTAGCGGAGGGGAGCCTCTGGATATTAGAATGTCTCTGACAAGGGTCGCAGGTTCGGACGAGATCGTCAGCATCCTTTTGCATGGTGGGCCAATAATACCCCTGGCGCAACACCTTGTGGCATAAGGATCAGCTCCCAGTGGTTGCCGCAAATTCCCTCATGCACTTCCTGAAGAGCATAATCAGCCTCAGATGGGCGAAGGCACTTAAGCAGAGGCATGGAGAAGGACCGCTTATACAGTTGGTCATCGATCAGCACATAATGGGTGGCCTGCAATTTCAGCTTTCTTGCTTCCTTTCGGTCGGCTGGGAGCGACCCTTCTTTAAGATACTTAAATATGGGGTTGAACCAGGATAGTTCAACCTCGACCTGCATCACTCAGCCAGCCTCCACGATGCTGGGCTTTTCCAGAATCTCTAGGGGAAACTTCCACTCGGAATCCATCGATTCTGTGGTTTCCAGTCGGGACAATAGGTCGGCATGTGCATTCTTGGATCTTGGGATTTGAATGACTTCAAACTCGGAGAAATGGGAAAGTAAGTCCCGCACCTCTTGAAGATATCGAATCATGTTCGGTTCCCAGGCTCGAACTCACCCCGCACGTGACCGGCCACCAACCGAGAGTCGGTAAAGGCATTCAGCTTCTTCACTTTAAGGTCACAGGAATTCGGAGTCCAGCGAGTAGAGCTTCATACTTGGCTTCATTATTGAAGGCTGAGAAGGAGAAGCGGATGCCGTATTCGAAGGTTGCCCCCTCTGGGCTGGTGAGGATTAAGCCAGCACCGGAGCCATTGGCATTAGATCATCCGTCAGCATGGAGCAGCCACAGGGCATCAGATCTCAGATGCTCAGAGGAGTTCAGAGTGGAGCCATCCTCGGGGATAGTGCATTCAAGGAGGAAATCGGCTAGAACTTGGGCTTTGATGGCCGGGCTCGCTTAGCTCGATGGCCTATTTGGTCATTCTCCCTGATGTCTCCGGACGATGGACCACCGCTTTGATGGGTTGGTCGGTTAGGACATCATAAAATGTGCTTGAAAATACGGTTGCAGCTTCCAGACTGACGTTATCAGGGCAAAACCAACTTCTCGATCCGGGTGTACCTCATCTAGGCATCTCGGAGTAGTTTGCTGACATAATAGATTAGCTTTTGGGTCTTGTTTCTTCTCTGACCAATACTGAGCCAATGGCACCTTTCGAAACTGCTAAGTACAAGAACAATATTTCCTCCGGATTCGGACTACTAAGGAGGGGTGGAGAGCCAAGATACCTTTTGAGGTCCTCGAATGATTTCTGACACTCGGGAGACCATTGGAAATTCTTAGCTGATCGGAGAGCTTTGAAGAAAGGGAGGCATCTCTCGGTTGACCGAGCCACGAAGCGGTTGAGGGCCATGATCCTCCTAGTTAGGCGTTGGACTTCTTGATGGACGCTGGAGGCGTCATTTGCTGAAGGGCCTGGATCTTCTACGGATTAGCCTCAATGCCTTGGGAAACCATGAAGCCTAGAAACTTCCTAATTGATGCCGAAGGCATTTAGTCGGGTTGAGCTTCATTCGATATTTTTGGAGTCGTGAAGCTCTCCGAGAGATCCTCAATATGCTGGGATGCTTCTTTGCTTTTGACCAGCATGTCGTCGACGTACACCTCTATGTTACAGCCGATCTGCTCCTTAAAGACCTTGGTAACTAGCCTTTGGTAAGTAGCACCTGCATTTTTCAGACCGAAAGGCATGACACGGTAACAATAAGTACCTCGGTCGGTTATGAAGGCGGTCTTTCTTCATCCTCAGGTGCCATTCGGATCTGATTGTAGCCCGAATAGGGTCCATGAAGGCCAGCATCTGGTGATCCGAAGTGGGTCCTAGAAGCTGTCGATCCGGGGAAGAGGGAAGCTGTCCTTTAGGCATGCCTTATTGAGGTTGGTGAAGTCGATGCAGATCCGCCACTTGTTGTTCGACTTCTTCACCATAACAATATTTGACAGCCAGTTAGGATAATTTACCTCCCGAATGAAATTCACCTTGATAAGCTTGTCGACTTCTTCCTCAATAGCCTTCTGTACCTCTGGGGCAAAGCTCCTTTCTTCTGCTTGACGGGCTGGGATATCTCATCCACATTGAGACGGTGGATGAGAACGTCTGGGCTGATCTCCGGCATATCAGAAGCGGACCAGGCGAAGACATCAGCATTCTTTCAGAGAAAGTCGATCAGCTCTAGTTGAGGTTTCCCCTTCAGTAGCGACCCGATCTTTATAGTTCGGTCGAGCCAAGCTTCGCTTAGCGGTACCTCCTTCAGCTCTTCGGCTGGCTCTCCTCATTGCTCGACAAAATCCTTTCGAGCATCCAGCCCGTCAACCTCGGGCAGTTTGGACTGAAGGTTGGTGATGAAGCATTGTCGAGCCATAGCTTGGCTTCCTTGAACTACACCAATTCTCCATTTGGTGGGGAATTTCATGACTAGATGCGGGATGGAGATAGCAGCTCTAAGGGACATTAGGCCGGGTCTTCCAATGATTGCATTGTAGGGCGACCAAAGCTTGGTCACCAGGAAATCCATGTGAACAGTGGCACAGGGGCCAAGTTCCTGCTCGGACCGTCAAGGTCATGACTCCCTCTGGGGTAATAACATCGCCGGTGAACCCCATTAGGGTGGAGTCCACGGCTCGGAGACTCTCCATGAGCAGTTTCATCTTCGCAAACACATCGAGGTACAAAACATTGACAGAGCTCCACTATCAATAAGAATCCAGCTTACATCATAATTGTTTAGATTGAGAGATACAACCAGCGCATCATCATGCAGGAACTGTATCTTTTGGAGGTCATCATCAGAGAAGGAGAGCTCATCAGTCTGTGCTCTCTTTGGTGCCGAATCTTCTTTATCATCCCGCCGGCCCAGCGGACTACCGACTGCCTTGATCACGTTGATGTGGCCAACAACCGGAGGATTTGGAGGAGGCTGCTGAGGCTTAGGCTGGTGGTCACCCCCATTTCTTGGCTCGGTGCTCCCCTGAATTGGTTCAGCGCTCCACTAGATGAGCCTCTCGATTCATTCTTCAGCTGCCAGCATTCTTCGGTGTCGTGGCCATGGTCCCGTGGTAGCGACAGTACTTGGTGGGTTCTCTCCGAGTCGCATTCCCTCAGAAAGGAGGCAGTCGAAGAAGTTGGTGCTCTATCTCCATGAGGATCTGCACCCTCGGGGCTGTGAGCAGGGTGAACCGATTGAGCCTCCTAGGCGGGCTCCAGGTGCGGTTCCTTGGCGGTGGTGGCGGAACCCTTTGGCGGCGAGGTGGGCAGTTGACGGATAGATCGGTATTTGTCCGAGCCCTTAGATTCCTTCTTCCTTGCTAGCTCTGCGCGGGCAGTCCTCCGCGATTCCTCGACTCTGGCATACTTGTCTGCCAGGGTAACTAACCTCCAACGCCAGGTAGAAGTCACTCTACTTTAACACTCCGCCCGCTAGGGCGAACATAGCCACTTCATGGTTAAGGTGGTCCACTTCTAGCATGGCTGTGTTAAAAGACTGAGATAGTTCTTCAAGAATTCCCCCTCTCTCTGCTTAACCACGGAGAGGGAATCAGATCTCTGCTAGTGACGGTGGCTACTGATGAACTGGCTGATGAAGAGGCGACTCAGCTTGTCGAATAAACCAACGGAACCTGGTTTTAAGGTGTTAAACCAGGTTCGAGCGGACCCTCTAAGGGTGGAGGGGAAAGTGCAGCAGAGAATCACATCTGATGCCCCATGGAACATCATGATCGATCGAAAGCTACTGAGGTGGTCGTCGGGATCGAAGGATCCGTGATAAGGCTTGATGGCGGGCAACTTGACATAGGAGGGAATCACTTCCCCCATGATCTCCTTGGAGAAGAGAATGTCCTGCTCCGCCTTATGCTGAAGCGGATGGGCTTGCTTGGCAGCGTCCAACTCCTGGCGCATCTCTTGAATCTATCGGTGGATCTTCTCTTCAAGCATAGCAGGAGGGGCTGGGCGAGGAGAATGCAGAAACGGTGTTGAGTCATGGCGAGAGAACACCGGAGAGAGGGATCGGGCCTACCGAGATCTAGGGAGATCCTTGTCATAGACCCCTTGCGGGGCTGGCCTGGCTACCTTAGGATGATGAGGGGGTTCCGCGACTCCATGCGGACCGAAAGAAGAGATTGCTGGGGGAATGGAGGCTACTGCCTCCTCAGGAAGGTGCAAAGTAGGAGCAGCTGGACGGAGAGCTTTGTGGCGTCCTTGAATTAGATGGGTCAAAGCTTGGACCTACTGGACCAGTGTAGCAAACTGGTCCTGGGTCACTAGGGCCGCTGGTGGCGATGGAGTCTCAATTGGTGGTGACGGCGGTGCCACACTGCTCACCGGATTAGGTCTTTGGGAGACGATCTGGTCCTGGGCTTCAGAAGTAGCCCTTCTTCGATTGGCCATTGGAGGGGTTCTCTTCAAGATCAAGATCATTATCTCCTTTTTTTAAGTTTATGGGACTTGAGGGCCCTTCCTCTAGCACCAATTTGTTGTTGCTGGAATCCGTCCTCCAACTCGGGCATAGTCGAGCTTCAGGTTAGGCTCTCTCCTGGGTGGACCTGCAAAACATTCTTCACGCGAGAGGCATTGGGGGTGGCCCTCTGCGGAAGACCCTTCGATGCTCAAGTCAGCGGAGATCAACAACGAACAAAATAGGGAGAAGGCTCTCGCTATAGAGTCCCTCCACGGTGGCGTTTTGGGAGCTCCGAGCAGAGCGTTAATGGCGGAAAGGGGTGAGCAGAGATAGAGTGAGAGTAGTGATCAGAATGTGTCAGGAACGCCTTACCTTAGAGAATCTAGGATTGTGCTATTTATAGGCGATCACTTGATTCTTTGAGCGTGTCATAGGAGGTCTGAAAGTTGTTGGGATTCAAGGTTGATTCGAATCAGGCTGTTATGAGGCTAGTAGGATTCGTATCTGGTTAGTTAGAGGATCGACGACCAAGAGGGTTATCCGGCGCTTTGAGATTCAGCGATCATATAGGCTCTAGGTCGTTTCTGGTAGTATAGGCATGATTGCCTATGTGGATCCTTGTTTGGTCATCGTGGTTCCGTAGAGGTAGGTGCCTGAGTGCCTCGGTCGGGCCGAGGCACAGAAAACGATATGATCTGCCAAAGTATGGAAAGGCTCGATTTGCCAAGGTATGACAAAGGAGTAAGCCAGGCGTAAGGACGGTTTGATTCTGTAGAGGTGTTGATATCGCTCGGGCAGGCCGAGTTATGGACCACTCGGGCTTGAGCCGAGAGATATGGATCGCTCGAACTAGGACTGAGAGATAGGGATAGCTCGGCTAGCAAGGCATAGAGATTGCTCGAGCTGGGGCCAAGAGATAGGGATAGCTCGGCTAGAGCCAAGAGATAGGGATCGCTCGGACTAGGACCGAGACATATGGATCGCTCAGCCTAGGACCGAGACATATAGATCGCTCTGCCTAGGACTGAGACATAGAGACGTAATATGTACCTGGGGAATCCTTGGTTCACCGAGGGGCTAAGGTGCCTCGATCCACCGAGGCATAATGGTTGGTTCATTTCTTGCAGGACCGCGCAGCGAGTGGGAGTCAGGGCTGATCCTAACCCCTTGTACGGTTATCAATGCAATGGCGATTTTACCCCTCAACACTACCAAACTATGTCTGTGACTTAGCTGAACGGTTGATCATTTGAGCTAGCTGGTTAGCTAGCTTGTTGCTTCATTAGCTAGCTAGAATTCCATTTTAGCTGGCTGAGGTGCCTGTTACAATTGCTAGCCGAGCTGTGCCATTTTTGAGCTAGCTGGCTAGCTAGCTTGTTCCTTCTTTGGCTAGCTAGATTTCCTTGTTAGCTAGCTTGGCCTCTTTGTGAGTTAGTTGGATTTCATTTTAGTTAACTATGGATTTGAATGCCTCTGTGCCAGCCGATTGCTTTGGGTATCAGTTAGCCAATTAGCTAACTTGACTTCCCTAGTAGCTAGCTGGTTTGCCTTTTAGTTAACTATCATTCCTGTTAACATATCTTGGCTGAGCGCCCCTCCTTTTTAGCTGACTGGTGAGCTTGCTGATGCTTCTATTAGCTAGATAGCCTCCCCTATTAGTTGACTGCTTTGTTTTGGAGCTAACTGGTTTCTTTCTTAGCTAACTATTATCTTTTCATAGGGAATCCAAGCCGAACGCCATTCAATTTCAGTTAGCTGGAGAGTTAGCTGACCTTTGGTTTAGTTAACTAGAAAGCTAGCTCCTCACTGGGCATATGGCTGCCTTTTTTCATTAGTTAGCTGATGAGCTAACTCTCCTGGATGGATGCTTTATTGCCTTTTGAGTTCAGTTAGCTGGGAAGCTAACTACCAGTTGCTTAGTTAGCTGAATAGCTAACTCATCATTCTCTGACGTTTTTTTTTCTCCTACAGACTAAGAGCCATTCAAATTCGGTTAGCTGGAGAGCTAACTATCTGTTGGCTTAGTTAGCTAAGTAGCTAACTGATAGGACTTGACTTTTTCTCCTGAGCTGCATGGATTGCTTGCTAGTTAGCTGGGAAGCTAACTAATCGTTGCTTTAGCTAGCCAAGGAGTTAGCTCCTCCTCTCCTGAGCCTTTTTACTTTTGGCGTGTGATCTCTTGGAAGCTAGCTTGTGAGCTAGCTGAGGACTCTTCCTCCTCTCTGGCCGATTGTCTTCAATACTCTCAGCTGCCTGGAATTAATTCCAGTTAGCTGCCTTTTTGGCCGCCATTTTTGGGCATGGTCCTCTCTCTCTACTTTATTTTGATTACTATTTTCAACTAGTGTTGGCCCAGATGACAACCCAAGAGGGGGGGGTGAATTGGGTTCTTTAAAAAATTAGCCTTTTGAATAGTTGGCTTAAGTTGAATGAAGGCAATAGCAAAGTAAATATAATGTGCAGAAATAAGACAGTGATAGAGATAGAGTCAATGTAAGCACGACAAACACAAAGAGTTTATAGTGGTTCGGTGTATCCAACACCTACGTCCACTCCCAAGATTCACTTGGGTCCACACTATAATCAACCTGATTACAGCTGAGTTGTTTTACAAGCTCACAACTCAAACTTGTTGTTTTCCCGGGCGCACAACGAACCCAGCTGGTTTTCAAGGGCTCACCAGCACAAAAACCCAAACACAAGCTTAACCAAGCTTGAACCGAGGTAAGACTACCTCCACTAGTTCAATCCTCCAGATTGAACTAGATACAAACAAATGAAATATGTTTTCAATTACAAAGCTCCTTAATGAGCAGATAATCAAATAAAATAACAAGTTTAGAAAAGCCTGATTTGTAGATGGTTGGCTTTTGAGCTTTTCTTCTTTTCTTCTTCTCCTTGCTGGATTGAATCAAGCCTCAGCTCCGATTCTTCATAGTTAAAGCAGTTGAGAAGGGTTGAAAAGCAAGAAACGAATCCTCTTTCTCCAAGTTGGGAAATCCACCAAAACTTTGATTTGAATGCCTTGGATTCCTCTTGAGCTTTTTGGAGTGGAGTGGATTTGAGCTAGAAGATTTTCCTCTTGAGATTCAGGCTCTCTCTTTTTCGGATTTTGAAATGGGATTTCTTTCCTCTTTGTTTTTCCAATTTTCTTTCTCTTTTTCTCTTTTTTTTCGTTCTTATTTTTGAACAATAGTCTTCCCTTTTTATAGATTTCTTTCAAACCATTTTTGGAAGAAAACTATCCGTTGGAGTGTACCTTGTAGCAAAATATATCCGTTAGAAATAAGGTAAAATAGAAATATTACCGTTAGAGCTGATCTGGCAATTTGATTTTTCGTTCCAGTGGGTTGGAGTCGACTCTAACTTTTCTGGAGTCGGCTCTAACTCGAAACATTTTAAAACGTTATTTCCGGAGTCGTCTCTGACTTTTCTGGGGTCGACAAGAAACTTTTCTGGAGTCGACTCTAACTTACCCGGAGTCGACTCTAGGTTGGGGCCAGAAAAATCGACGTTCTGCTTCTTTTGTGAGAGTCGACTCTAACAGTCTCGGAGTCGACTCTAACTTCCGTGCCAGATCCGGAGTCGGCTCTGTGATTCTCGGAGTCGACTCTAATGTCTGCAATCTTACCTAGACATTAGATTCGATCCAGAACACGATGTAACTCCTGATTTTGATCATTCAATAGACTTATAATCTGAAACACTTAATCAAAATCATTAGAGCCTCCATTAGTTATACTCAAATAGTTTTGTTAATCATCAAAATCATCAATTGGGTCAACAATCTCCCCCTTTTTGATGATAACAAAAACTTTGAGTATATGCATTCAAAAATTCATTCGAACTAAAGATTATAGTCATTTTGAAACTTAAAACATTTTTAATGAAGGATTTGATGCCAATATTCAAAGTAAACTTTTAAAAATGCATGAGTTCAATATAATCCATCAATTATGAATATTTAACTAAATGTGCAGAAAATTGCAATTGAGCTTTTTGTTAAGCTCCCCCTGCATTGAATAGCTCCCCCTATATTTAAGCATCGAATTTTCACTGATTAAAATTTCAAGTCATTTTGCTCATTTTGCATAAACAATTATTTCTCCCCTTTCTCTATGCATATTCAACCATCTCAACCATCTCTCATTAAAATTTTCAAGTCTTTCTTTCTTTGCATATTCATATTCAACCAGAATCAATCTTTCTTTCTTTGCATATTCAACCATCTCTCCCCCTTTTTTGTTATCAGCAATAAGGAGAGTATTAGATAAAGAAAGTTAATAAGACATAGGGATTCAAGCAGTCAATATTTGAAAATGTGAAATTGCATTTCATAAGTAAGAACATTACATTAGTTGATTCATGTACATTCCAAAATGAAATACATTAGATATTCAAAATTCCTAAATACAAACTATCAAAATCAAAATCAAGGTCAGATATGTTTGAATACAATTTTCTTCAAATGACCTATGATTTCCATTACATCATCTTTTTGGGATTTCTTAAAATTTTCAAGGCAAGCTTCAATTTGTGAGACTGCAAGGTCAATGTCCTTCTTCAGTTGACCAGTTGCATGAACATAAGATCCCGACCCATCAGCAATGCCTTCCATCCTTTCAAAGATTTTGTGAAGTTCAGCACCAAAGGATTCAACAGAATTGCTTATGGTAAAGGAGATCATGTCCAGTCTCGAATTAAGTTCTTCTTTCAACTGATTAAAGTCTTCTTTTAATTGATTAATTTCATGAGATCTCTGACTATCATACTCAGCAAGCAAAGCTCTCAACTGACCAATCTGTTCATCAGAGAATCTCCCAGAAGCAGTATAGACTGATGTGGAGGAGAGGGAATGTACTAGGTCCGGCCTCTGAAGGTCCAGCTGAAGATGGTCCCGCAATAGATGGATCAGGGACTGATGGTCCCACAGTGGATGGTCCAGGGATGTCTTCTACTCTGGTCTCTTCTGCTCTATCTCTTCAGCTCTTTCCTCTCTTCCTCCTTTCATCCATACACCATTCAACTTCTTGAAGCCCATCCGATGAATAGTAGAGATACTATAATAGTCAGTGTGCCTCAATTTTCTTAGGGGTTCATTCTCCATAATAAGCACACCTTGGCTTCTAAAGATTAATGTCAAAATCATACCATATGGCAGTGTAGATCTTTTCTTTGTAGCCGCCTCTGCCATATATCCAATCATCATGCCAGCTAAGTTGACTGGCCTTCCAGTAATTATACAATCCATCAAAAGAATGTCTCGCTCCGAGACGTACTCAAATCTACCAATTTTCGGAAATAAAATTCTTCCACAAATGTTATGTAGTAACCTGAGTTCCAGATTTAATTGATTTGCAAGATTTCCTCAAACTCGGTTACATCCCTCCCTAACATTCTTGTCAATGCTCCACTTCTATCATCATGTTGATATTCCATAATACCGATTGTGGGCATTTCCAACAAATTTCCAAGTATTCAGTGGTTATTGTAACTCTTGTTCCTCTTACTATACTGATTAAACCGCCTTCTCCTCTACTTAAACCATTGTAAAACTCTCTCACTAAGGCTGGATAGTGGGGATATCTAATGAACAAATCTTTTCCCACCCCATTTCTTTCAAACATCTTCCTATAGTGAAGCCTTCCGACTCAAAGAAATCAAAATTGACCTTTCTTCCAGTTGTAATAGTCTTACCGGCTAAATGATCAACTTTGGGTGAAGAGGGTGAAGGAGGGAATCTTCTTGAGTGGCCGAAGAGGAGGATGGCGAGGGTTGCCTCCGAATAGTGCGTCGCCTTGTGGGAACGGACGCTCCGACGAAACCGCGCCTCTTAGGTGCCATTGAGAAGATTGGAAAGTTAATCAAAGGCTTTGAGAAGATTGGGGAAGTTGGAAAGGCTTTGGAGCTTTTTGGAGAGGTTTTGGGAGACGGATGAATGATTTGGGGTCGACTCCGCCTTTTTATTTTTGACCTAGCTCGACTTAGAGTCGACTCCCGAAAACTGGGTGTCGGCTCCGAACCAGAAAATCTGTCAGCGCTCGAATTAGAGTCGGCTCTACAAAAGCCAGAGTCGGCTCTAATTGCTTAGACAGAACATCAAAAACTAAGGTGTCGACTCCACAAACTGTCAGAGTCGACTCTAACAGTTTCAGAGATAAAAAATCAAGTTTCAAGGATCTGAAACTATTCAAATTAATCATCAAATTCTAGATAAATGTTCCTTAGCAATTGGGGAAACAATGAATCAAGATCTAGATAGATTTCCTTATTGAATATCGAGATTTTTCAAGAAATTGATGAAATCTAGATAGTTGTCCTTAAGAGTTTCAGAAAACTATTCCAAAGGATCACAAACTCCTAATTCTCCTCTAAGATAACAAAATCTCTCTTCACTTAAGGGTTTTGTTAATATATCTGCCAGTTGTTCTTCAGTATTCACATAATCAAGACAAATTTCATTATTGGCAACATGTTCTCTTATAAAGTGATATCTTATTTCAATATGCTTTGTTCTTGAGTGTTGAATTGGATTTTTAGTTAGATTATTGCACTTGTATTATCACATCTTATAGGTGTCTTATCAAGTGTGATACCATAGTCTTCAAGTTGTCTCTTAATCCATAGGATTTGAGCACAGCAACTTCCAGCTGCAACATATTCTGCTTCAGCAGTAGATAATGCAACCGAATTTTGCTTTTTGCTAAACCATGAGATTAAGTTACTTCCTAAAAATTGGCATGCACCACTTGTGCTTTTTCTATCTAACTTACATCCAGCATAATCAGAATCAGAATAAGCAATCAGATTTAATGTTGAGTCTCTAGAATACCATAAACCTACATTTTTTGTTCCACTTAAGTATCTTAGTATTCTTTTAACAGCAATTAAATGTGATTCTTTAGGTTCAGACTGAAATCTAGCACATAAGCAAACAGCAAACATTATGTCTGGTCTACTTGCAGTTAAGTAAAGTAGGGATCCGATTATACCTCGATAATATTTTTGATCAACCTTCTTACCTTCTTCATCTTTGTCCAGCTTGCATGAAGGACTCATTGGTGTTCCGAGGGGTTTGATTGATTCCATACCAAACTTCTTTAGAATTTCTCTTGTGTACTTTGTTTGGTTGATAAAGATTCCCTCTTTGCTTTGTTTGATTTGGAGTCCAAGGAAGAAATTGAGTTCTCCCATCATGCTCATTTCAAATTCTCCCTGCATTAACTTAGCAAACTCTTGACATAGAAGATTGTTAGTAGCACCAAATACAATGTCATCAACATAAATTTGAACTACAAGTAAATCTTTATCTTTTCTTTTCAAAAACAATGTTTTATCAACATTTCCTCTTGTAAAATCATTTTCAATCAAAAATTTACTTAGTCTATCATACCAAGCTCTAGGTGCTTGTTTCAAACCATATAAAGCTTTGTGCAATTTAAAAACGTGATTTGAAAATTCATGATCTTCAAAACCTGGTGGTTGTTCTACATATACTTCTTCATTTATTAATCCATTTAAAAATGCACTTTTGACATCCATTTGAAATAAATTAAATGTTCATGTGACATGCAAATGCAAGTAATAGCCTAATGGCTTCTAATCTAGCTACAGGTGCAAAGGTTTCATCAAAATCAATACCTTCTTCTTGATTATATCCTTTTGCAACTAATCTAGCTTTGTTTCTAATTACTATGCCATTTTCATCTAGTTTATTTCTAAAAACCCATTTTGATCCTATAACAGAATGATCTTTAGGTCTTTCCACTAATGTCCATACATTATTTCTAGTGAATTGGTTTAATTCTTCTTGCATAGCTAACATCCAATTATTATCTTTTTCAGCTTCTTCAATGGTTTTAGGTTCAATTTGAGAAACAAATGCAAGGTGATTACTAATATTTCTCATAGATGATCTAGTTCTTATTCCTTGAGATGGATCACCTATAATCAATTCCTTGGGATGACTATAAGCGTATCTCCAATCTCTTGGTAGATCTATCATTATGATTAGTATTAATATCATCAGCATTAGGCGAATCATTATCTTTAGCTTCTTGTTCATGATCTGAAGATACATCAATATTAAGTTTTTCAAGATTGTTTCGAGAATGTTTGTATCTTCCTCATCATCAATCCTTTTGGAACTTGATGCTAAAGATTCATCAAAAATTACATGAATAGATTCTTCAACAATTAAGGCTTCCTTTATTGAACACTCTATATGCTTTACTAGTTGTTGAATAACCTAAGAATATTCCTTCATCAGATTTTGCATCAAATTTACCTAAGTTGCTTTTACCATTATTATGAATAAAACATTTACAACCAAATGCATGAAAATATTTAATGTTGGGTTTTCTATCATGCCATAATTCATAAGGTGTTTTCTTTAAAATAGGTCTTATTAAGGCTCTATTTAGGATGTAACATGCTGTGTTAATAGCTTCCGCCCAAAAGTATTTCGGGAGTTTACTTTCACATAGCATGGTACGGGCCATGTCTTCTAGAGTCCTATTTTTCCTTTCAACTACTCCATTTTGTTGTGGGGTCCTAGGTGCAGAAAAATTATGATTAATACCATTTTCATTGCAAAAACTTTCAAATAAGTGATTTTCAAATTCAGTTCCATGATCACTTCTTAGAGACACTATGGTAGTGTTTTTCTCATTTGTTACTTTCTTGAAGAATTTCATGAATATCGAGAAAGTCTCATCTTTGTGAGCTAAAAACATTACCCAAGTGAATCTAGAGTAATCATCTACTATCACAAGACCATATTTCTTTCCTCCTAGACTTGTGGTTCTAGTTGGTCCAAAAAGGTCCATGTGAAGTAGCTCTAATGGCCTAGAAGTTGAAACAATATTTTTAGATTTAAAAGAACTTCTTGTTTGTTTTCCAAACTGACATGCATCACATATTTTGTTATTTTCAAAATCTAATTTAGGTAGACCTTTTACTAAATCCATTCTAATTAGTTTTGAAATAAGGTGTGTGCTTGCGTGACCTAATCTTCGATGCCACAACCAACCAATCTCATTCATATTAGCATTATTAGCAACTAAGCAATGATCATTAGTAGACAATTTGTCTAAATCAATCAAGTATACATTGCCATTTCTATTTCCAATAAAAACAATGCTATTATCAATGGGATTAGCTACAGTGCATAAAGAAGATTCAAAAGATACTTTAAAACCTTTGTCACATAATTGACTTATACTTATTAAGTTATGCTTTAAACCATCAACATAAAGTACATTCTCAATATATGTGGAGGAGTTATTTGAATGTTACCAAACCCCAAGATTTGGCCTTTGCCATTGTCGCCAAATGTAACAACTCCTCCTCTCTTTTCTTCAAGGGTGATGAATTCTTCTTTGTCACCCGTCATATGTCTTGAGCAGCCACTATCAAGATACCACTTTCTCTTTGATCTCTTGGCCACAAGACATTCCTGCAATAAAATCAGACTTTATGTTTAGGTACCCAAGCTTTCTTGGGTCCTTCATGGTTAGTAGCAACAAATATTGTTCCTTTCGGAACCCATATTTTCTTCCTTTAACATTTAGGTTTTTATTAGGTTTCAGAATTTTACATTCATAAGATTTATGTCCTATTTGATTACATTTAAAGCATGTAAAATTACTTTGGCCAGCACGCACAAAAATATTTTTCAGTGATTTTTGTTTTCTTAAAGTGTTATACCCTAATCCTGCTTTGTCAAAAACTGCTTTTTGACTATTTAATAACATGTCTAGTTTAGTTGAGCTTAAGGTAAACTTATCAACTATGTTCTTATGTTTTTCAACCTCTTTCCTTAGTTTATCATTTTCATTTGAAATTAGTTCTTTTTCTCTTACTAAATCTCATTTTCAGATTTAAATTTCTCAACTTCATTATTAAGATTTTCCTTTTCTTTAATGAAAGTTAAATTTTATTTTTCAAAATCTTGTATTTCTTTTTCAAAACTTTAAATCCCCAACAAGTTCATTAAAAGCATCAAAAGTTCATCAAAGGCAAACTCATCGCAAGGGTTGTCGGAACTTACCTCATCATTGTCGTCCGCCATGAAACATACGTTTGCGACTTCCTTTTGTTCTTCTTCTTCGGAAGAAGATTCCTCGCTATCACTCCATGTCGCCACATAAGCCTTCTTTTTCTTTTTGTAGGCTTTCTTCAGTTTTGGACATTCATTCCTAAAGTGCCCCGGTTTGTTACACTCATAGCAAGTCAAGGGGTCTTTCTCTTTTTCTTTTCTTTGTCCTTGTTCTTATCCTTTCTCCTTCCCACTTTGTTCCAAATTTCTTCTTGTGGAAGGGTTTCTTTCTCCTTATGAATCTTTTAAATTTCTTTGCTAAGAGAGCAGTCTCTCATCATCATCATCATCATCGCTGCTGCTCTCTTCTTCTTTTGCAGCTTTGAGGGCAATCATTTTCTTCTTCTTTGTGTCCTCCTCTACATGCTGCTTCATAGTCAGCTCATGGGTCATAAGAGATCCTAGAAGCTCCTCTAAGGGTAAAGTGTTGAGGTCCTTAGCTTCTTGGATTGCTGTCATTTTTGCTTCCCATGATCTTGGTAATGACCTAAGAATTTTTCGAACAAGTTCAGAGTTAGTATATGTCTTACCAAGACTTTTCAAACCATTTACAATATCTGTAAATCTAGTGTACATGCATGCAATGGTTTCAGATTGTTCCATACTAAACAATTCATATTTATGAACAAGAATATTAATTTTGGATTCTTTCACTTGGTTGGTACCCTCATGGGTAACCTCTAATCTATCCCAAATCTCCTTTGCGGAATTACAAGTGGAGATTCTATTAAATTCATTAGCGTCTAAGGAGCAATATAATACATTCATGGCTTTAGCGTTAAGCTGTGCCATCTTTCTATCATTATCATTCCAGTCCCTTTCGGGCTTAGGAACAATAGTGCCATCAATAACATGTGTGGGTGTATTAGGTCCATTAATTATAACACCCCAAAGCTCATAATCAGAAGCTTGAATGAATATCCTCATTCTGACTTTCCAATAAGAATAATTTGAGCCATTAAAGAGTGGAGGTCTATTCGTAGAATGACCTTCAGCAAATGATCCAACTTGTGTTGCCATTTGGAACTTTAGCTCTTGACCGTATGATCAAAATCTAATGAGCACTAGCTCTGATACCAATTGTTGGCCCAGATGACAACCCAAGAGGGGGGGGGTGAATTGGGTTCTTTAAAAAATTAGCCTTTTTGAATAGTTGGCTTAAGTTGAATGAAGGCAATAGCAAAGTAAATATAATGTGCAGAAATAAGACAGTGATAGAGATAGAGTCAATGTAAGCACGGCAAACACAAAGGTTTATAGTGGTTCGGTGTATCCAACACCTACGTCCACTCCCAAGATTCACTTGGGTCCACACTATAATCAACCTGATTATAGCTGAGTTGTTTTACAAGCTCACAACTCAAACTTGTTGTTTTCCCGGGCGCACAACGAACCCAACTAGTTTTCAAGGGCTCACCAGCACAAAACCCAAACACAAGCTTAACCAAGCTTGAACCGAGGTAAGACTACCTCCACTAGTTCAATCCTCCAGATTGAACTAGATACAAACAAATGAAATATGTTTTTCAATTACAAAGCTCCTTAATGAGCAGATAATCAAATAAAATAACAAGTTTAGAAAAGCCTGATTTGTAGATGGTTGGCTTTTGAGCTTTTCTTCTTTTCTTCTTTTCTTCTTCTCCTTACTGGATTGAATTAAGCCTCAGCTCCGATTCTTCACAGTTGAAGCAGTTGAGAAGGGTTGAAAAGCAAGAAATGAATCCTCTTTCTCCAAGTTGGGAAATCCACCAAAACTTTGATTTGAATGCCTTGGATTCCTCTTGAGCTTTTTGGAGTGGAGTGGATTTGAGCTAGAAGATTTTCCTCTTGAGATTCAGGCTCTCTCTTTTTCGAATTTTTGAAATGAGATTTCTTTCCTCTTTGTTTTTCCGATTTTCTTTCTCTTTCGTTCTCTTTTTTTTCGTTCTTATTTTTGAACAATAGTCTTCCCTTTTTATAGATTTCTTTCAAACCATTTTTGGAAGAAAACTATCCGTTGGAGTGTACCTTGTAGCAAAATATATCCATTAGAAATAAGGTAAAATAGAAATATTACCGTTAGAGCTGATCTGGCAATTTGATTTTTCATTCCAGGTGGGTTGGAGTCGACTCTAACTTTTCTGGAGTCGGCTCTAACTCGAAACATTTTAAAACGTTATTTCTGGAGTCGTCTCTAACTTTTCTGGGGTCGACAAGAAACTTTTCTGGAGTCGACTCTAACTTACCCGGAGTCGACTCTAGGTTGGGGCCAGAAAAATCGACGTTCTGCTTCTTCTGTGAGAGTCGACTCTAACAGTCTCGGAGTCGACTCTAACTTCTGTGCCAGATCCGGAGTCGGCTCTGTGATTCTCGGAGTCGACTCTAATGTCTGCAATCTTACCTAGACATTAGATTCGATCCAGAACACGATGTAACTTCTGATTTTGATCATTCAATAGACTTATAATCTGAAACACTTAATCAAAATCATTAGAGCCTCCATTAGTTATACTCAAATAGTTTGTTAATCATCAAAATCATCAATTGGGTCAACAACTAGACTAACTTTTGATTTTTGAATTATGACAGAGTTCTTCCTACCTCAAATGGATTCATGCATTCAATGCTTAAGGTAAATAATCTCAACGGTTATCTTTTCTTTCCATTTTTATTTCCATTTGTTTCAATTGTATCTAACGTATCTTTTTGCTGTTGGATTGTTATATATAGCTGAGATTAGAAGCAAAACATGATGAATTTTGAAAAAGAGAAATACAAGAGAGATATCCAAGAGAGAAAGCTTTTATTGCATATTTTCGGAGTGGTTGAAAGCTAGTTGTTGTGCATTGAAGATCATTCATTGCTGAAAAGTTGTCTAGATGTTTTAAAGCCTTCAAGCAAATCAAAATTCAAGCCACCTCAACTTTGTTCATTTATTGCTGAAGATTTGCTACAAATTTGTAAAGTATTCTCTAAATATTTGCTCATTATAGGAGCTACTTATCATCATTTATTTTGAATCTTTTGTAAAAGGGTTAGTGTTAACCCTTTGGTTCTTGTTGGCTTTCTTGTGCCGTTAAATAAGAGGACTAGCCTGGTAAGGCTAGGGGTTGGCTTTCTTGTGCCATTAAACAAGAGGACTAGCCAGGAAGGCTAGGGATTTTGGCTGCCTTGTGCCTTATAAAACAAGAGGGCTAGTCGAGGAAGGCTGGAGGTTGTAATCGTTATGATACGATTAGTAAAATTTCCAAAGGTTTTGGGGAGTGGACGTAGGTACTGAGTTTGGCACCGAACCACTATAAAATCTCTTGTGTTTGTGGTTGTTTGATTTTCTGATTACTATCTTGTGCACTACACTACACCGCTGCAAATCAAATTTAAATTAGGGTTAAAGTACATACTTGCATAGTAATTAATTTTTTAATACCCAATTCACCCTCCTCTTGGGTTGCTACATCTGGGCAACACTTTGGATATATAATCAAACCAGCTCAACCATAATTTATCGAGCTTTCTATCTCTTCGAATTTTCATGCCCAAAATCATCTTTGCTAGTCCCAAATATTTAATATCAAATCTCTTGGCCATATTAACTTTAAACACTTAATTTCTTTCAAATCATTACTAGTAATCAATTTATCATCAATGTAAAGTAGTAACACGGTCAATTTACCACTTGTTGAACTTTATAGTAAACATAATTGATGTGGGATGTACTATGCAAAAGATTAACATAAAGCAATGATTTAGATTTTAAGATGCTTTACTTTCTGAAATGAGTAAGAATAAACTAAGGATGAATATGTAAAGAGTAAAATAACTATCCGCAGAACATGATTCACTAAATAATAAAGAAAATAGGATCCTAGGGTTGAGAAACCACTACTTAGAACATGATCTTTTTTTAACAAAATAGAATTTATAAGAAGGGATGGGTCTGATTACCAGGCAATAATGGTTTTGTCCTAAAGATTGAATCCCATAACTCCCGAGATGGGCATCTGAAAGAAGAAGTTGTGCTTCCATGGATGTTTTGGCTTTCCTGCAGATAGTTCTAGAGGCAAGGAGGACTTCATCTAAGGATCATAGTACCTTGGCATCTTGGGTGGGATACTTGGAACATGTGTTGGAACGAATATTTGTTGGGCCTCTCACCCTCTTCCTTACGGAGTGTCAATGCTCAGGAGCATAGAAAAATAGAAGAAGAAGACTCTTTTTTATTAATCACAAATTATTCTCTACAAGAAGAAGGAAGGGATTTTTATAATAAACCCTAACCCTTGAATTATATGAAAAAAAGAGAAAATAGGGGTACCATATTGTTTTCAAATAAGGAAATAGGCGGCATCTTAAAACAAGAAAAAAAGATCAGAGAATAGCTTTCCAAATAAGAAGATAGGTGGCATCTTGAAATAGAAAAAAGAAATCAGGGGATGGCATCATATTCTGCTTTCCATAAGGGGTGGGCGGCTAGTCACCTTCTATAGAGGCTTATTTACTTCCTTTTATACCGAGATGACTTCATGAAAATCTTGGAATGCCCTAATTGAGTAGATGGTACATACTTTGACTGGAATTCTATGTGGGGGCTTAGTTGCTTCCTTTTATGACTTCATGAAAATCCTGGAATGCCCTAATTGAGTAGATAGCACCTACTTTGACTAGAATTCCATATAAGTGCTGAGGTGGCGCACTGAATGTGGTCCTTCATGGTCTTGGGTCTGCAACTTTTTACACTTTGACTCAATAAATCTTGACATGGCTAAAATAAAATTAATGGACTCATACTTGACTCAAATAAAATTACTGGACTCATACTGACAAAACTGGATTACAGGACTTAAAGTCAAACTAAATAAAGTAAGAAATCCATAATGACTCTGGACTCAAATGAATTGACAAGAATCAAAAGTCTAACTACATCAATCAGAAATCCACTATGAGCTCAGTAACCTCTGTCTAATAATGGTGCCCGCACCAATTCTTTTGGAATGGAAGGAACTCACCCTATCGAGTAAGGGTCAATCTGGCTCTAGTAATGCACCAATAGGTCTAGGTCAAGGCACTGCAGATCCTCTCAAGTGATCCACGAAGCCTCAGATTCTGGTCGGCCTTTCCAACGAATTAAATAACATTGGTAGCCTTTATCCCGGATAGTAATAGCTTGGTCATCCAAGATACACTCAATCCTTTCTACGCTCCTAGGTAAATGTATTAGTGGACACTCATGTATGGGTTCGCTCTCAAGAATAGGATCGGATCCAAACGCCTCACTAGGTATCATCGCTAGCTCCCTATACTTAACTAGGTTTGAGATATTGAAGGTTGAGCTAATGCCAAATTCGGATGGTAATTTGAGCACATAGGCATTAGGTCCAACTTTCTTTATTACTTTGAAGGGTCCTACTCTACGAGCATATAACTTTTTCATGGTTTCTGGAGTAAACCGCTCAGGTCTAAGCCTAATCATCACATAATCTTTCTCAGCAAATTCTTTAACTCTCTTTCAGGAATTAGCCATGTTTTTATAAGTATCGTTGCTCAAATTAATTTTATTGATAATTTTCTTATGTAAATCCCTAACTTGTGAAAATAATTTAGCTGACTCAGAAACTCATGCATGTATAGGCAAAGGGATTAGGTCTATGGGCCTATTAGGCTTATAACCATGGACAATCTCAATGGACTCTTGCTTGTGGTCCTATTAGGCTTATAACCATAGACAATCTTAAATGGACTCTTGCTTGTGGTCCTATTAACTGAACTATTGTAGGCGAATTCGGCTCTAGATAACAAAGGTTCCAATTTTTAGCATTTTTACCTACAAGATATCTTAACAAGTTTTCAAGGATTCGGTTCACTACTTCAGTCTGGCCATCGGTTTGAGGATGGTAAGATGTAGAAAATTTAAGCTTAGTTCCTAACATGTGCCAGAGGATTTTTCAAAAGTAACTCATGAATCGGACATCCCTATCATATACAATAGTTTTTGATAGGCCATGCAATCTAACCACTTCATCTAAGAGAAGTTTAGCCATCTTGAAGGCATCAAAGGCATTGGAGCGAGGTTAGAAATTAGCCATCTTAGAGAATCTATCGATCACAACATAGATTGAATCATGTCTCCTCTGGGTCTTAGGCAATCCTAACACAAAATCCATACTAAGGACTTGCCAAGGACAATCGGGCACAGATAATGAGATATAAAGGCTAGTATTTTGCTTTTGCTATTTGGGAACAACACAAGTTCAACATCTAGCCACAATTTGGGCGATGTTCCTTTTAATACTTGGCCAATAGAACCGGTCCTCAATTGCTGGAATGGTCTTATTCTTACCGAAATGACCAGCTAGACCTTCTGCATGGGTTTTCCAAACTAAAAATTCTCTAAAGGAAGTCTTGGGAATACACAACTTGTTGTCCTTAAAAAGGTAGCCATCCTGAAGGGTATACTCACTATGCGAACTAGATGGTCCTTGTTTCACATATTGATAGATTTCACTAAAGTTAGGACAAGTCTCATATTTCTCTTTTAGTTTGTCAAATCCTATGACTTCAGTCCTAACAGAATTCAAGAGCATGGATTGATGGCTAAGGGCATCAGTGACCTTATTTTTAGTACCAGCACAATGTTTCAACACAAAAGTGTAAGCTTGAATGTATTCTATCCACTTTCCATGCTTAGGATTCAGTTTCTTCTAGGAATTAAGGAATCAGAGTGCCTCATGATCAGAGTATAAAATAAATTCCTACGGTAGTAAATAATGTCTCCTATATCTTAGGGCTTGAACTACCGCATAAAATTCCTTTCATAAGTCAAGTACCTAAACTTATCCTCATTCAATTTCTCACTAAAGAAGGCTATGGGATGATTTTCTTGACTTAGGACTCCTCCTATACCCACTCCAGAAGCATCACAAGCAACCTCAAAGACCTTTGAAAAATCGGGTAATCTCAAAATTGGTGCTTGAGTTATCTTTTTCTTAATGTCTAGGAAAGCTTTATCTGCAGCTTTAGTTCATTCAAAGGTTTCTTCCTAATGCAATCAATGATGGATGCAACTATAGAGCTATATCCATGAATAAATCGTCTATAGAAGGTAGTAAGGCCATGGAAGCTACGCACATTGTGTATACTAGTAGGTACTAGCCACTCAACTATGGTCTTAATCTTTTCGGGATTAGCTAATACTCCTTCGGGGTCACTATAAATCCTAGGAAGATGACTCTATGGGTCAAGAACTCGCATTTATTCAAATTGGCATAGAGGCTATCTTTCCTAAGGGCTTGACAGACTTATTGGACATGGCTTAGGTGGTCTTCTTTAGTCCTACTGTAGATCAAAATATCATCAAAATAAACTACAACAAATCTTTCAATGAACATTCTTAGAACTTGAGTCATGATCCTTATGAAAGTACTAGAAGCATTGGATAATCCAAAAGGCATCACTACCCACTCATAAAGATCATCCTTAGTCTTAAAAGTTGTTTTTCACTCATCCCTAGGTCTGATCCTAACTTGATGATAGCCACTCCTAAGGTCAATCTTAGAAAAAGTAGTTGCTCCAGCCATCATATCTAGCATGTCATCAAAATGAAGAATGGAAAAATGATACTTAACTGTTATTTTGTTAATAGCTCGACTATCAACGCACATCCTCCAAGTGCCATCTTTCTTAGGGGTTAAAAGGGCAGGTACTGCACATGGACTCAGACTTTCCCTAATAAATTTTTTCGTGAGGAGTTCTCTAATCTGTTTTTGTAATTCTAAGTGCTCAGTTAGATTCATCCTATAATGTGAAAGATTAGGCATAGTGGCTCCTCAGACTAGATCTATAGCATGTTGTATGTCTCTTAAAGGTGGTAATTGATTAGGAAGTTCTTCAGAAAATACATCTTGGAACTCTTTCAAAAATTATATTACCTTCTGAGGCTATTCTTTTTGGGTTTGATCATGAATTTTTTTAGTAGTTAAGATCCAAATTGGTGAACCCTCGGTGATCTCACACTCTAGTTCTTTAGCACTGATCAGATTTAATCCTGATTTTTTTTCTTTCAGGTTACTAGATTCCCTCTTAATATGATCCTTAGGTGGAGTTGGGTTTATCACAAGCTTCTTTCATGATGGTTAAAGGAATAGGAGTTGGATTGATCATACAAGATAGCATCATGGTTATATAACCAAGGTTGAGTTAAGATGATACTGCTAACTCTCATAGAAAGGACATCACATCAAACCTTTTCTTGATAGGATTGTAGTTGGATCATGACTTGGCATCTCAGTTTAATGGGGATGGAAGTTGAATCTATTTAGGATACCTTATAGGAATTGGGATGAAAAATTGTAGATAAACCTAGGGTTTTGACAATACTGGTTGAGATGGCATTAACATAGCTCCCGTTATTTATGATGATCTTACATACATTTTTTCCTAACTTCACAAATGTCTGTAGGATATGGATCCTACGCCAATCCTCTTATTCTTTGATTTAGGTCAAGATACATCTAACGACTCTCATAAATTAGATGACTCAATGACTTCCTCATCTCCTTCATATTCATCCACTAAGTGTATTCTAGCTTCATACACTTCTCCTTTATGCTTATCAGTGGGTTCAGGATCTTCTTTCTCTAGTTCTTCTATGTGTAGGGATCGGGTTGGGCATTGACTAGCATAGTGTTCCAATTTATGACATCTAAAACAAGGAGCATTAGGATTAGAATTCCTCTGAACTTTAGGTAACTTACCTTTATCTTCCTTGCAATCAATGGGGTGCTAGGAGTAGGTCGGCTTGGGTGCACTTAACTAGACCCTGATTTTTGATTAAGGGTACCATTACTAGTGGGCTCAGATCGATGGATTATGGATTCCCTTGGAATATCTTGTAGTCTTTAGCTATCTGATAAGCCTATTCAAGATCATGGACTTCTATTAAAAATAATTCTCTCTGAACGTCCTCACGTAGTCCAACTCTAAATCTAGATAGGGTTACAGCTTCAGATTCATCTATGCTACACCTCATGACATATTCATTAAATTTGGCTATGTATTCAGATACAGTCTTGCTTTCCTGACTCAGCCTTTGCCATTGATCTAAAAGTCTGGTGATAGGATATGCGAAGATACTTTTTCCTAAGGTTAACTTTCATGGCACTCCAGTTAGCTATGGGTATGTCTTTCCTTTGCCTAGTTATCCTTTCAACATTCCTCCAGTATAGTCTAGCCTGGCGAACTAACCTGATTTTAGAAAACTTAAACTTTCTCTCTTCAGATAATTAATACCACTCAAAGTACTGGTCAATATCTTCTTCCCAATCAGTGTATGCCTTAGGGTCAAGACTGCCATCAAATGTAGGTGCATTGAGTCATATGTTCCTAAAGACTATTTTCTCCCGATCCATAAAGTCTTGGTGTGGGCACCTAGGGTTATGTTCAGGGGTGAGATCATGACAATAGGCTCTTGGACCAAGGAAAGTTGGTCTAGGTGATTCAGGTTCAGTGTGGTTCAATCGGTTCTCTTCAAGGGTCATGATTCGCTCTTTCATTTGGTCAAATCTATTGTTTAGTTGTCTAAATTGTTTAGTCATGGTTCTCATTAAAGTTTTAAAATTGGGATTCATGGTGTAACTTGGTTGTGTTTGGGAATATTGGTAATGGGCTCCTGACCTGATGGTTATGCAATACACAAATTCGTTCTAGGGTTTCTAGACCTAGAAGCTCAAGTAGAATGAATGAACTCAAATTACAATCAACTCAACAATTATCCTTTCTACTGGCCAGGTAAGAGGTGGGGTTGCGGGAGGCTCCCTCCGCTCTTGCAGGGACCTAATTAGAGAACCATAAGTCCACTTAAGGCATTTATCGTTTGAACCCTAGTCTTAGCACCACTTTCAAGAAATAATTGAAAAATTGAGTGCACCAGTTTCATTACAATACTTGAAACACAACCATGTGGGTGTCCCTAGCTTTTCTTTAGGTTTTTACTTAATTTTAATTAGGCTTAGGATCGAGATGAGGATGATTATTTTGGGCCAAGAAAAGGTGATGAAATCCTTTCCTTACATGAGATAGAGAAATTATCCTTAAGCGAATTCAGTGATGCATGCACATACATATGAAAACCTAAAGTAAAATATATAGATATATATATGTATATATTTTATTTTATTATTATTATTTTATGTTGTAGATTTGAAACTAAGAAGAAAATTATAGATTTAATGAAGATTAATTAGATGATTAGAAAATTTTAGCACTATGCATGAACATGTCCTAGCTCGCTCTAATACCAAACTGAGGCGGGGTGTACCATGCAAAAGATTAACATAAAGCAATGATTCAAATTTTAAGATGCTTTACTTTCCAAAAATGAGTAAGAATAAACTAAGGATGAATATGTGAAGAGTAAAGTAACTACCCGCAGAACACGATTCACTAAGTAATAAAGAAAATAGGATCCTAGGATTGAGAAACTACTACTTAGAATATGTTCTTTCTTCAACAAAATAGAACTTATAAGAAGGGATAGGTCTGATTATCAGGCAATGATAGTCTTTGTCCGAAAAGATTGGATCACACAACTTCCGGGATTGACACCTAGAAGAAGAAGCTATGCTTTCACGGATGTTTTGGCTTTCCTTTAGATGGCTTTGGAGGCAAGAAGGACTTCATCTAAGGATCATAGCACCTTGGCATCTTGAAGCAAGGATGCTTGGAACAAGTATTGGAACTAGTAGTTGTTGGGCCTCTCACCCTTTTCCTTACGGAGTGTCAATGCTCAGAAGAACAGAAAAATATAAGAAGAAGACTCTTTTCATTAATCATTAATTGTTCTCTATAAGAAGAAGAGAAAAATTTTTATAATAAACTCTAAGCCTTGAATTACATAAAAAAAAGAAAATAAGAGCACCATATTATGTTTAAATAAGAAGATAGGCAGCATCTTGAAACAAGGAAAAGAGATCAGATGATAGCTTTTCAAATAAGAAGATAGACGGCATCTTGAAATAAGAAAAAGAGATAAGAGGATGACGTCATATTTTGCTTTCCATAAGGGGTGGGCAGTAAGTCACCTTCCATAGGGGCCTTACTTGCTTTGTTTTATATTGAGATGACTTTATAAAAATCTTGGGATGCCCTAATTGAGTAGATGGTGCCTACTTTGACTGAAATTTTATATGGGGGCTTAGTTGTTTTCTTTTATGACTTCATGAAAATCCTAGAATGCCCTAATTGAGTAGATGGTGCCTACTTTAACTAGGATTCTATGTCGCTACTGAGGTAGCGTACTGAATGTGGTCCTTCATAGTCTTAGGTCTTCAACTTCTTACACTTTGACTCAATAAATCTTGACTTGACTCAAATAAAATTACTTGACTCATAACTAACTCAAATAAAATTACTGGACTCATACTGATAAAATTTGATTACAGGACTTAAAGTCAAACCAACATAAAGTAAGAAATCCATAATGACTCTGGACTCAAATGAATTGATAGGAATCAAAAGTCTAACTATATCAATCAAAAATCCATAATGAGCTCAGTAACCTCTGTCTGATCCTGATGACCGCACCAATAATAATCATAATAACATCTGGCATAACCTTCATTCTGCAAAAAATTATTGAAGTTTCTATACCGTTGCCTAAATGTCTACCTCAAACTATATAATCCTTTCTTCAATCTACATACAAAGTCAAAATTGACCTTGTCTACAAAGCCTTTAGGTTGGGACATATAAATTTTCCTCATTTAAATGATCATGCAAAAATGTTATTTTGATGTCAAGCTATTCAAGCTCTAAATTTAAACTAATGATAAAACTAAATTCTAGTTTAGTTGTACTTAACAACTAGAGCAAATATCTCATTGAAGTTAATACCTTGTTGTTTGTCCTAGCTTTTAATAACTAACCTTGCTTTATATCTTTTGGAGCCATCAACCTCTTCTTGTACAACATATACAAATTTATTCTTCAATGCTTTATTCCCCTTTGAAAGCTTGACCAACTCCCATATAAAATTTAATGCAAGGTGGTTATCCCATCTTTTATTGTCCTACGTCATTTATCATGATCAGGATAATCTTCAACTTCCTGAAATGATTCAGGTTCACTAGCATTAGTAAACAAAACATAACATAAAGAAGGTGAATACTTTTGAATAAGTTAGAAGACCTTGATGATCTTTTTAGCTCTTTCATGGGTGTAGTTTAAATATTTTCTTCACTTTCAGAATTATCCAATTGACATTCTACTGACTTTGTTGTCTTTTCAAGTTCAACCATATTACCTTGAACATGAGAACGATTTTCTTGCACATAACAAAGACTCAAGGAGTAATATATAGCTTATCAATTTTTGTCTCAACAATACTACAAAAAAATTCAGTTTTAGCGATGCCAAAATGTGTCGCTAAATGAATTTAGCGACGTATTAGCAATGCAATTTGGGCATCATTGTGAACCTCATCACAACGTGCAATCCATCGCAATTGTGTTACTAAATAGCGATGCCTAGCGACGCAAAAAAATGCATCACTAATTTATGACTAAAATAAGGTCATCACAATTTAGCAATGCATTAGCGACTCCCACTTGCATCGCAATATTGCGATGCCAATACAAGCATCGCAAAATTGAGATACTTAGAATTGTGTCGCAATTTTGTGACTCCTAAATTGGCGTCGCAATTTTGCGATGCAAATATTGCATCACAATATTGCAACACAATTCTAAGCATCATAATTGCATCACAAAATTAATAATTAATTTTTTTAAAAAAAATAATTACGACAAAAAACTTTCATCACAATAGCATTGCTAATTAATTTTTTAATTAAATTTAAAATGTTATAAATTAAATCTTTTAATATAATTTTATTGTATTTAAATATTGATCGAAACATTATCACTAAATTTTCAAAAATATTGATTGAAACATTCATCACAAAATTTCTAAAAATATATAAAAATTTAATATATTAATAATTTAAAATTTTTATATACAAAACATAAGAAATAAAGAAAAAAATACATCAAGAATCCATGCTATCACGATCACGGAAAGGCTGCAGAGGCCGGAATGAACCCTGCGACATTAGGTGAACCAAATCCTGCATCTGACGCATCTGCTCTCTCATGTCTGCAAGCTCCTGCTGAAGGCCTCCTGTGCGCTAGTCAAACTCTTGCGGAACCTCCTCCGTAATAGATCTCCAAATGTTGTCTAAATGCTCAGCAGAAATATCGCTAGGATAGTGTAAGCTAGAGCCTTGATGGAGAAAATATCTAGAAGCTTTAGTATCCAGACCATAGACCCTACGGTCTCGCGGCTAAGCACCAACAGCTTCCAAAAACACACGTTGACTCTCTTGTAGTGAGAGTTCAACGGGCAGCCCCCATCAGTGGAGTGGACCTGCGAAGCCTGGGACTAAAGCTCCTCGACTCGTGCCTTTGAATTATAGAATCAATGATAAATGAATCAATATATGAAACTGAATAAAATTTTAGAAATTAAATGAACACAATATAAAGCTAATTTCTTACCGTAACTTTCTGTGATCGTGCATCGACTCAGAAACCATCCTTCTTGGTGTATCGCCCTGAATAGGCAAAACTCACACTACAAGAAAATACTGAAATAGCGACGCAAGTTTAGCGACGCAATTATGCGTCGCTAAATTGCGACCACTTTGCGACGCCTCTGTGACAACAAAATATTGAGACGCAATTAGCGACGCATTAGCGACTCAATTAACCAAAAAATCAAAAAAAATTAATATTTTAATATTACGACGTAAATAATGCATCGCAATATTTTTAAATTAATTTTTTATAAAATTTAAATATCAAAAAAAAATATTGCGATGCAACTCAGTGCGTCGCAATTTTTTGTAACAGAATTAAATATGTTAAATAGTGACGCATTTGCGACGCAATAAAACAAAAAATTAGAGAAATTATTTTTAATTTAGCGACGTACCAATTGCATCGCAAATAATTTAAATGAAATTAATTTTTATAAAATTTAAATATCGAAAAAAATATTGCAATGCAACACAGTGCGTCGCAATGTTTTTAAAAGAATTAAATATATTAAATAGCGACGCATTAGCGACGCAACAAATCAGAAAATTAGAAAAATTATTTTTAATTTAGCGACGCACCAATTGCGTCACAAATAATTTAAATGAAATTAAATTTTTTAAAGTATAAATATTTAAAAAAATATTACGATGCATTTAGTGCGTCGCAATGTTTTGAAAAAAATTAAATATTTTAAATAGCGACGCATTAGCGACGCAATAAACCAGAAAATAAATTAAAATTATTTTTTAATTTAGTGATGTAATAAATGTGTCACAATTATTTTAAATAAAATTAAATTTTATAAAGTATAAATATGAGAAAAAATAATTGCGACGTAACATAAT